>JAZDUH010000150.1:5457500-5772500 GCA_036419115.1 Scarus forsteni
GCTCACACAGGCTGTCTGAAAGCTCTGTCATAATAACCTTATAAGAGAAACGAAAAGCTGCTCACTCCTTCGTGTTCATACTGTAATGAATCTAGCACGTAAAGGTCCATAAGGGAAATATGAGCAGACATTCTGCTTTAGCTGGGACCGTGGGACCCTCCCCACAAATGTCCATAAAATAATATGTCATGATTTTGGACATTCATGATCTCTGCATACAGTATGTCAGTCAATGCTGTTGTCAAATCTGTTCGTGATATTTGAGTTAATGGAGGTACTGACCTAAATCATGAATAGAACATTTGACCAGTCATTTTATTCATGAGTTTAGACATTTGATGTGTAAATTCTCCATATTGTGCCTTTAAGACCAACCAGGTGCCACATTATCACGTCCGTGTGCTGTGCACTGTGAACTCCTCCAGATATCCTCGTTAGTATTTCTTCTAGCAGCTCGGCGGGCCCCGCTGACACCAGGGAACCGCTCAAAAGACTGCCCCTGGAAAGGTGTGATGAGATGAGATCTGCTACAGTGAGCAAGGAAATGAAGATCTGTGCATCACTCACTGGGTGATAAGGTGGTACACCTTAAAACACCAAAGTTCTTTCTGTGCCTTTACTCTCTGCTCCTGTACTTGATGTTTTTTTTTTGTTTTTTTGGGGGGAAAAAGTAAAATTCTCTGTACTCACTGGAGCATTGGTGTATCCAAAGTACATGCTGCTGTAATTTCTCCCAGCACTGGGTACCAAGGGTGTTTCTCTTCTGCCTGTAAAGTAGTTTCTAGAGAAAATGATCAGGACATCAAAACAATCCATGCAAGAGTTCATTTTCTTGTAATTTCAGTTTTCCCTTTCCTGACAGAGGTAATTAATCTGCTACACTTTGACCTGTGCAGTCTCTGCTCGAGTGCCTGTCTAATTGTTTGTCTGTTATATCGCTGCTCATTTCTCCACTGTTCATTAACGCTTAATTAACACTGATATGGGAACGCACAAGGGCTTGACAAGGAGTCAGATGCACTTAAAATGTTTGATACCAGGAAAATTATTTCTAAGAAGGAAATGCTCTTAAATTTACATGAAGACGACACCAGCAGATGTTTGTGGCCATGTGTTGCACTGAGGAGATCAGGGAGTTCTTTTCTCTGCTTATATGACGGCACATAGAGTGTGACTGGAGAAAAATCATGACACTTGCCTTACACACAGGATGCTTTATTCACCCTGTGAATTTGCTTTTTTTCAGGTAGTATTCAGGGGCTGCTTCTTCAACCAAAGGCACCAAGACTACTGTCACAACTTCAACCCCTTCATTTTTTTTCTTTACTTCTTTTTACTTATTATTATTACATTTATTCACCAATGAGACAATCAGCTGTGCAGCTATAAAACAGCAGTGGAGGCGGAAAATAGAAAAGACATGACACTTTAGAACAAATACAGTAAACTTTAAAAGATAAAGCATGACAATAAATACATCTTAATATTCAGTCAATATAATAACTTTTAATCAAAAAAGATAAATTGCAGGGGGCGAGGAATGATGAAAAAAAGAAAATACTAAACAAACCTATTCCTTTTTTCTCTTTTTCAGTGTTTTGGGCATTTTGTACCTTTATTGAAAGAAAACTGGCCAAAGGCTGGATTCAAACCCGGATCTGCAGAAGCATGTGAATGGGTTGTGCCTGGTTGCTGACAACTCCACCAAACCAGTATCCCCTTCACATTTTCTTTTTGACATGAATGTTTTCCTCATCAATCATGAAGAGAAACCCTGATATTACTGAAAAAATCAATTGCTGTTTCTCTCTTAAGTCACTTGACATATAGTTAGAATTCAGAAAACACCTAGATATCATGACAGGGGAAGTTATTGGAACATTTTGTGATTGTAAACTATTGACTGTTGAAGTTTGATGTTTCTTCGAACTGTCGGCTTAGCTTTCTCATATAGGATTAAAAAACTTGACATTTTTTAAATATAATCAAAGAGATTGTCCAGGATTTCTGATCCCAGGTCAGCCTGGTACCAGCCAACTTTTGGCCCCCACCCCCACCTTGTGATTGGACAATCGTTTGGCTCGTCACATTCATCACAGACCAATCCACATCAAGCAGGGTTGCCTCCTATAATGTAGCATACATAGCCACTAATGTAGCAGCTAATGGCTAACAACAGTGACAACAGTTCATGGATGTTAGCCATAGTGGCTAACTTAGCCGCTAAAAGCTAACAACAGTTAATGACCATTAGCCATTAGCCACTAGCCCCTAACGTAGCTGTTAACAACTAACAGCCTTTTACTGTCACCTTACACTAAATTGTACCTCACAGATGATTCATTTAACACTTATATGACATGAACCTCGTCAAAGACAATCTCTACAAGGAAACTTCTGAGGAGGGCAGATTTTGCCAAGTTTCACTAGGTAGTCTTTAGGACAATAGGCTAATCAGCATGTCCGTTCTCAACTTCCGGTTCCGGTTGTCGTCACGTCCGCATTCTGCTGCTCCCGCCTCTCTTCCCTGATTGGGCCGTTAAGAATTCAGCTGAGTGAATTCGTTGGACAATGGAGGCTAGCAAGACGGACCTGCAGGATTTCAGAATCAGGCAGGTCTGTCTGCTCTGCAAGGCTACTCTTCTCTCACAACAACACAAAGTTGATGCCACATATTTGCACAACATGGCCTAAAGTTTATACAGTTTATGACTGTCAAGGCAGAAAGAGGCCATCATGAACCTGCCATGGACCAGCTGAGACCCTATCAGGGAAAATGGAGAAGTCTGAAGTGGCATTAGCCTGAAGATTGGCCGCAGTGACAGAGATTAGCTCTGCTCCTGTTTAGACGCAGCAGGTTCAGGGGCTTAGGCCATAGGCTGCTGATTTTCAAGCACATCTATATCACTACATCCAAAATATCCAAAAAGAAATATCCTGACCCCTTACACTTTTAAGAATCACGCTGTGGGCTATCCTTTTTCGAGCACATTAGTTTTTATTCACGTAGGAATGGTAGTAAGCACATGTTAGTATCAGTCTCAGTGTGTTGTAATTTACAGCCTTGTAATCATGTCGTTATCCATCCTGCAAGCACTCTTTTTAACCAAAAGTGTTAATCCTCATTGAACCTGTTTTTAATCTCCATTTATTCTCAAATGAACTGTTTCACCTTTTGTAACTTAACTTATAACTTTTAAATTTATTATTATTGTCCCATCTCTCCATGTGGTCCAAAAATAACTCTGAACCCCAAAACTGAAATTATCGTCCAAATAACCTCTTATTTTTATGTCTGATAAATTGTTTAGCTCTTATGAAAAACCTGAAGGAAACTGCTAACTGTCTTCCTGTTCTTATGTCGGTCAGAGCCAAAATGTGTATGAGCTTTATTATTGTTAGCTTATGTGTCATTAGCTGCCGTTCAGCCACACAAACAAAGCTTTAACCCCTTTCACCACTTTTGTAAGCCAAAGTTGTCATCCCTGTTTGTGGTTTTATTGACCGTTGTGTGTTTCTCACATTAGGAGACAGTGTCATAGCTCTCTTTCAATATTATTGGCACTGTGTTGCCATATTGAATTACCACTCATTATTACAGGCTGGGCCCTGCAATCAACTGAAGACCAGATCAGGGTCCAGATCCATCGGGACCCTCCAGCGCCTGCACAAAGCGACATTTCTACTGCACACACTTTCCTGTACATATTTACTTTGCTTTTAAAGTGACATGGTAAGCAGCAAAGAAAAAAGAAATAACGAAAGAAAAAGTAAGCTGTTAAAGCACACCAATGTGCTGTTAAATGTGTGTAGTAAAAGCAACAATAAAATGTATTTACAAACAATGGTAATATACTGATGGCCACGTAAAATTGATGTGCTTTATAAAAGCATATTTTTTAACTGTATCATTTACTTTTTCTTTATATTTCTACTTCTATTAGCCTTTTCTTTTAAGAATGTATTTTTTGATTTCCATTGCTTTATGAAGCCACATCATTCATTTTTATTTTGTATTTTAAGTAAATTTCTTCATATTTTAAAAATTTTGTCAGTACATTTAAACTTCTATTATGCTTTTGTTTTATTAATTTAATTTTGATTAATACTGCTTTTATGAAGCCACGTTATTTTTTATTTTATTTATACGCAAATATATTTTCATTTTTATTATTTTATTTATCAGCCCTTTTATTTCAACTTTTATTATCCTTTTGTTTTATGGACTTATTTTTTGCTTGATATTAATAATATTAGTATTATAACAAATATCAACTTATATTTCTATATTATTTTCTTTCTTTTTGATTTAATTTATTTGTCTTTATATTTTCTCTTTCACCTGCCTTTTTTTATACATTTTTTTTTATAATTTGGAAAAACTCCATAATGTTGCATTGTTTTTTAAGTAAAAAATAAAACATTCCAGCAAGTAAATATACAGTATTCTTCATTATTCGGTTGTAAATGCTTGAAATAGTGTGTAATTAAATGTAAAAAAGAAAAAAAAAAAGAAAGATTTGATTTTTTTTAACAGGTTACTCTTTATAGACAACTCTAAATAAACATGTACAACACTTTTGGAAAGACAAAACAGAAACATCCTATTTTGTGTTATTTGTTAAAATTTTTCATTGTTAAGCATTATTTATATTATCTTATTTAACTTTTTATGAAATCCATAAACATGTAATACGATGAAAAAGACTGATCTGATACTGTTCGCCTCACTCTGCACTATTGCTGCACTCAACACTGCACACTTCCTGGCCCTCCCTTCAGGTAATCCAGCCTTTACCAAAATGTACCAAACATCACAAAGCTCTGCTTCTCGACTCTCCAAATATGTTGGAAGTATTTGGATAGCATGGATACTTGAGGAGTTGGGTAGTTTGAATCATGCACGTCTTGTTCTGTAATTGTGACTGCTTCATCTATAGAACAAGCTGAGCAAAAACCAGAACATTTTGGGGAATTAAAAAAAATCCCCCGGAAATAGTTTTACAACCAAAAAGGAGGACATGTCCAAGCAAAGAGGATGTGCGCACTAAAAAATGTTGAGTTATTTTGGTAACCCAATTTCTGTGTTGCTAGTGTTGACTTAAATTTGTGGGTTATTTTTATAAAGTGTAACCCATTTTCTGGGTTATAGGGCTATCATTTTAACCCAACTATGTCACAACCAGCTCCACACTCACTCGGCGTCAGATCATCTTGCTCTCATGCCAAGAACTCCAGACCTGCTATCCGGACTGATCACCCGTTGTCGACCTGTTCTGTTCCTGTTTCCTCCTGTATCGTCTGATCCTTGTCTAGACTACAAGGTACCGACCCGTTTCTGTCCTGCACCTACTGCCTGCCTGATTCGCGGTTGCCGACCTTGCCTTCTGCTCCTGACGCCGAGTACCTGTTTGTGAATCCTGATCTGTGAGGGCCATCTGTTCTCCAGTATCTGACCCCTCTGCCTGAGTGTGATGCCAAGTACCTGTCTGTGAGCCCGAAACAGTGATGGCAGCCTGATCTCTGGCAATCAGAACCGTTTCAAGCTCTGAAAGACAAAGTGAGTCCTAACCTGCTTCACCTTAAAGACTCTGAGTTGCGGTATGACCATGTGGCTCCTGTGTGGCCGAGTGGACTACGTCACCGCCTTGTGTTCCAAGGCTCGCGGGTTTGATCCCTGCTCTCTACAATTGTTCCTGTGTCTGTTCAATAAAGCTGGTTATTGTGAACTGCAAAATCTGTGTTGCTTCAGGGTCCTAACTGCCTCCTTGTCAAACTACAGGGAGCGCTGAATTGTGCAACCCAATAATTGGGTTAGGAATAACTCAACATTGTAGTTAGCATAACCCAACTTTCGTGTTTTTTTATTTTATTTCATTTCACCTTTATTTAACCAGGAAAAAGTCTCGTAGAGATTAAAAATCTCTTTTACAAGAGAGTCCTGGCCAAGACAGGCAGCAGCACAAATACAGAGTTGCAAAAAACACACAACAACACAGTTAAAAACAATGTAAAATAATACAACCCAAAAATTGGGTTGAAAAAAAAAGAGCCCAACCTGTTGGGTTAAAATAACCCAAAAAGGGGTTTGTCCTTTTCTGAACCAGCAGTTGGGTTAAAATCAGATTTTTTTTTTAACCCAACTGTTTTGAGTGTGTAGGGCTACCCTAACCCCCCGGCACGTAGAGCTGGGCTCAGACCCACAACCTCCTACTTACTGATTGAGCACACTATCCAAGTGTTCCACCAACGCCAAGTGGCAGGTCCAATACATAGAAATATGTGATATACTCTATAATATGATGTTATATGATTGTTGTGACACTAGAGTGGGTGTGACATCACTGAGTAATGCAACAGTGACAAAATGAGTGATTTTATGGACATGCTACACGACTTGGGTGAGAGAGGGGATCTTTGTAGCCAGGTGATGGTCTGTGTTACACATCTTAAGGCTTCTACATGTTACATTATTGTGGCCACAGGAAGTGATCCCTACGAACTGAGCTGTTATGTTGGACTGAGTGGGCTGTGGGAATGTTTTGGGGCGTGTTCATTGCACTGCTGTTGCTTGTGTTTCTGGTGTCGTGGTGTACGCATGTAGAGAGAAGCACAGTTCCCCGGCTAGGTGTGTGTGTGCAGTGTTCAGAGCCGAGAGAAGTTGTGTTATTACTAAGCCGATCAACGAGAGTGTGCGTGCTGCTGTGTGGGTGAGCCTCCGGTTCCTTCCTTCTTCAAAACTAAGCTCACCACATTGTTGTCATGTTTCGTTTCAGTAATGATTCCTGAACATCCTACCTGCAGGAATGGTAACCAAACATGTTATTATCATTATCATCTGTGCTGTTTTGTTACTCTACTGGCTTAGAACTCCAACCATTTCCAATGTAACCAAATCTGCTAGAAAAGAAACAAAATAACACTAAAAAATATATAAAACAGTAATTCCAATATGTGCTAAAGCTGATTTTTTTTTTTTATTTGTGAGTCCAAATTTTAAATAGGGAAGCAGGATGTTTCAATCCAGTCCTTTTAATGTTCACGTCTCTTAAAACACAGAAAGACACATTTTCCATCACTTCCTCTGATGGATGAGAGAATATTGTGATAGAATCCAATAAGCTCACCACAAAAGACACTGCACATTCATCAACATCCAGATTAATAACATATATAATTTTCTCTCATGTCTCTCCAGATTTAAACAGTAATTAAAATCCATATTTCAACACCCGATGGCTGCAAATGGACATTCACCTTTTATCTAATTAATATGATTATTGGAATCAAAATAATTATTATATGCGAATTACAGCCTTCTTACAATCCAAATGTTCTTTGTACAGTGTGGTTGTGTTCATTTCCCTTGCAGACCCTGACTCTGTTTCAGGATGTGACAAAATAAAAAAACCTGTCCAGAGAAAAACGCACAGCACTGGTCACAGGAGGACATGTCACCCTATAAAACAAGAGACTTGCTAATGACTTTTTCAGGATCTAATTTTCTGCTTTGTGGCACAGCCCATAAAACAAGGTTATTCTCCTCCATCAGGGGATGAGTTGAGATTTAACTGTCTTCTCTGTTTATTGTCCTGCAGCAACATTTACAGATTGCTTATGCCGCAAATACAAGAGGGTCCCACAGCTTGTAAGCCATGTTCTCTCTTTTTAAACCAATTAAGGGCAAGGATAAAACCAGTGATCCATGCCGACAACCATCTAAACTCTAAATAACTTATAACTACTTTACATCAGAGGACTTTATGGACATTTTGTTAAAGAGGCTGAAACACTCTCACGTCTAAAGACCAAACGTCTTAAAGACCAAACTTCTATGACCCTTAGAGTTTCAAGTCTCCGTCTAGAAACATTAGAACCACTGTAACCTTACAGAGCAGATAGACCTGCCTGATTCATTGTCTGAAAACCTGCAGGTCGACCTTGCCAACATAAAATACTCCACATTTTCACTGGCTAAATGCTTAATGGCTCAATCAGAGAAGAGAAGCAGGAGCTGCAGACGTGACAACAGCAGGAAGTGACTACATGTTTGAAAACAATGGCGGCTTGAGAAGCGTCTCTGTGAAAGAGACAACATCTGTGGCAGGGGAGAGTGGGGTAAGATGAGCCATTTTTTACTTTTGTTGTCACAGAGGCAAGTAAAAATGCAACAGAGATAAAATGAAAACACCAGCTCTTATTGATGAATGTTTGCTATGAACTGAAATTGTATGGACAAAGGGCCTGAAAACTGTGGCCTTTCAAAATAAAAGCGCTCCTGTTGCTGAACTTGCCCCAGGTCAGGGGTAAGTTAAGCCAAGTCTGTGGGTAAGCTGATCATGTGACTGGATAACTTTAAATCTGAGAATTATTGAAAGATAATGTATTGTTGTCAAAAGAGTCATTTCACAAGAGATTGTACACTTCACAACTAGTCACATTTATTTTCTTAAACCTAACTTAAACACCCTATAAAAAAATCAATAATTTTAAAAATTGTAATGCCATAAATAGACACATTTTGCAACTTTTTGGGAAGATTAAATGCTAATATGAAGTAAAATGAGTCAGCAAAGCTTTGAACAACAAACACAAACAAAATCAGTACTTGGCAGAAAGAAAACTGTTATTCCTTCAAGAAAAGTTACATTTACTTGTATGTTTTAAAGCTGGGGTTGGTGATTTTGGAAAACTAGCATGAATTTGAAAGTAGCATCTCCTCAGGGCTCCGCCTAATGCTCTGTTTTAAGAACACATTATGAATTGATTACCATCGGGTCATAAAGACCATTTTAACCAGTATTACAAAAAGTGTATCTAAATCAGATCGCCAACCCCAGCTTTAAGTTTTTACAAGTTCAGACTTGCTAAAACAAGCAAGTTTAAACATCCCTCTTCTTCATTTACCTTTGCAGGGTTGACCTGTCAGTATTTCACTTCTTTGCAAACGGATCTGATCAACTTTTCACTTAAAACTTCCTTCATTACTTTCTTAATCTTAGCAGGAGTGTTGAGCCCCAGTTGATTTTCCTCTTGTTTCACTCTTAGCATGATTTTCTGCTGTTTAATATTTGATCAGACAAGTCAGTTGGTTGACATAACATGAAATAGTATTTTATGATCAGTACATTAATATAACTTTTTAACTTTTGGTGGTTTAAAAGGAACCAATGGCTCAATTTACCCCACTGCATGTGGCTCACTTTGCCCCAGAGCCAACATTTGGAAAAATGTTGCTAGCTTTGCTCTTCAGGCTCATCTGTAGCTAAATGACTCATACAGCTTTATACATTGGTAAATAACAAATATATACAATACATCATTTTAGACCTGGATAATTTGATTTGATACAAAGCTCAATATACCTGACATGCTGAAAATTTACTCTGCCACACAAAAATTAGTTTTTTGTGTTAAAAAGTACTGACAGTTTGTGTCGGGTGTTCCTCTTCAACAGAGGCAGGGAGAAGTGATAGGGGCTTTCTGAATTTAGGACCACATGACAAAAGTTGTTTATAGTTTCCCAGAAACAGAGAGTGGGTCAACTTACCCACTGGCTCAGTTTACCCCACTCTCCCCTATATCAGAAACAGACTCAAATTCTTCTTTGAAGAGGAGAAACAATGTCTCTCAAAGCTTTTCTGACTGGAGGTCATGCTTTCTCTTCTCCTGACTGAGGACCACTGCTTGGAAACTGGGAGAGATGCAGCAGTCCTCTGCGGACGATGCTGGTTAGTCATGGCTATTCAGTGATACCTGATGAGATCTGCTCTCCTCAGAATTACTGGGATTGGCATTGGTGAGGTTCATATCACACATAAGTGATAAATTATACATCTATGTGGTATAATTTAATGTAGGATGACAGTCTAAGGACTGAAACATAGTTTAAGCTAACGGCTAACAACAGAGTCTAGCTGCTATGTCATACTGTGGCTTCATATGATTGGTCTGTGAGGAGTGTGCCTGACAGAACGATCGTCCAATCACCAGCTGCAGTTGTTTTTGAAGGTTCAGCCTCTGAAAACATTTTTGAATGGCTCTTTCCCAGATAGACTGGTGAAATATTTCTTGGCAGATATACAGTATGAAACTGTCCATGTGGTGTGTGAGGTGAGACCCCGCAAGACCACTGTGACATTTAATGCATTTCAGTCTGTGTCTGTCATGGTGATGGTTGATACCAAACATCTGCAAATCCATATGATAAACTACTGGCTGTAATTTTTTTTAATGCTGATACCAGTCTTCTGTTTCAATGCATACGTAATGCTCATGAATTTGATTCTTTTCATCAACAAAAAGCACATAAAGGAAAAATGTTCTCAAGACTTGAGACCCTTGGACATTGAAGTGAGTCTGGTTTGAAGTTCTAGTCTAAAGAAAATACATTTTGCAAACCTCGTAAGCTCACTGTCGTTAAGAAAGCACCAGACAGGGAGTCACCGTGTGGAGGAAGTTTCAAAATAAAACACAATGCACGGACTCTTGCACGTAATTTTCCTCAATTGTTTGTCATTACGTCAAAAGCGGAGGCACGAGCATCAGGTCAGCAGTCGGTCAGAGGATCCCAGAGGCAACACGACACCATGGACGAAGAAAAGTGAATCGTAGGGGTACAGAATTATATAAGATTGTATACATGACGCCATACATCTTTTCTACAAGGATATATGTACCACTGTTGGCAAGAGCCTCGCTAAAGTAACAAAAATACAACTTTTTTAGGTTTTAGACCCTTATTCGAGTTTTTTTTTTAAGTCTGTTCCCAAAACATCTTCGTTCTTTTAAACGGTTTAAAAAATAGTTGGTCTAACCCCCAAAAAGTTCTTTGCTCAAAACTTGACAAACTTTCAGATTTTCAGAAGAAATCACTACTCACGGCATCGTTTCACTGGGCACTAAACAGGAAGAGAGAAACAACAACTCCTCAGCAGGCAGTCACTCATTCTGTCAGTCTATTTCCTGCTGGAGTTGAGAGCTGCAGGAGGGATATATAGTCTGGAATGGACATCATGTTACTTTGAGTCCCCAGATGTTTTGTGGTCCTTGTTAGCAGGCCATTAGCAAGCCTTCTCATAAAAACAGAAGACCACTTTAAGACTCAAAAGTAGGTAAACTTTATATGCATTTATTAAGTGAAAAGAAAAATTCAAATTGAAAGCAGAGTTGGATTGTTGGTCAAGATTGGAGAAAGAGTGCCATAAAAATGCAAATCCTGGATCCTAAGCCCACCTCACAGCTGATGGCTGTGGTTTTAATGGTCCAACTGGGCACAGCATATCCAGCAGGTGATTGGATGACGTTCATTAAAGGCTAATCCATGGGCGTCGCCACCATTCAATGTGAAGGGGACGTGTCCCCTCCAGATTTCAAAATTCTTCATTTGGACCCCCCACATTTAACATAAAATATAGGTTCATCCAGCACCGTTTCTATTGCCTCGTAAAAGAATCCATTCCACTTGATCGCTAATAGAGAATACATAGTCGACTTGTTAATCCACTCCGTGTTTTCTGGACAACCTTCAACTACCGCAGCATGAAGTGAGTGAGTGACAGGCTGCTCGAAACAGGAGGTAACGTCTGTTTGCCCTCAATATTAACACGAGGCCACATTATATTAATGTTCAGCTAAGAAATGAAAACTAGAAGTAAGCTAATGAATTGTTGCAATATTTGCTCCTTCCCCAGACATAATGGACATTAGAAAATTCTAAACAAAGAAGCGGAAAGTAAGTCAAAATGTCCCCACAATACAGGTGTTTTACTAATGGAAACGTTAGCTGACTTATTTCAGTTGTTGATAGAAAAAAAACAATGCTAAATTAATCCATCCCGATCCCGTTTGACAGCAGATTGATCCTGAGAGAGAGTCAGAAGCAGGAGCAGGGTCAGCAGCTTGTGACGTGAGGGAGAGGGACAGTGCAGAGACTTTATGGTGCTGGGCTGGTAGTTACAGTATAGATTTGGGCAAGATGACGTTACATTACTCCGCACAGCTCTACAAACATCTAATATGATTACTGATCAGTTGAAGTTTCTTGTATTTAGTTTCTATGGGCTCCAGATCAAAAGTTACTGTATGTATGAATGAATAACCATTGTAGCACTGTCATTAGGTTACTGATGTCAAATAATACGTATAGACTACAATAGTTTAATCAAAGTTGTTTGAGGAGGAAAAAAGTTGGAGACCCCTGATCTAAAGCTACTTAAACTGTGCTTTATTTATTGTTACCTTTTTATTTGTATAAAAATGATAGGCTTTTTTATTGTTAACTCTAATTTCCAGGAGACATTAGACAGAGGAAAGAGAGCCATAGATCTTGAGAGCAGAGAAAGGGAGATCATTTCTGATGAGGATAATCAAGAGAGGAATTCTGAAAGAGATGAGGGTGAGAGCCAGTCTGAGAAACATGAGGGAGACAGCCTTTCTTTCTGTCTTTGTTTCTTTCCCTCTCTCTCTCTCTTCCCTTCTTTCTTTCTTTCTTTCTTTCTTTCTTTCTTTCTTTGGGGAGCATGCGATCCTTCAACAACAATGAGTTTGAGGCCCGTGTTGTAAAGCAAAGCAATAGAGAGAGATGTATGTTATTCCAGGTGTATTGTGTAGGAAAGGGGCATAAGTTATTCAGTGGCACCACTTATATCTATAAACCTATTTGTATGTGGCACCATTACATTGACAAAACTACTCTTGTTCTGAAAAATATTCACTCATTCAAGTCACTGTTGGTTGTTAACAAAATCACATCGGTTCATTCTCTGAAGTTCTCTGTTTGACAGAGTAATTTTGGCTACATAATGTCATGTCATACCTGTTCATTGAGTGAGATGATGAATATTCTAATATAAATACAGTTCACTGTCACTATTACTTGGAATGGTGTTGTGTTACATCTAAGGCTAAATAAAAAACAAAAAACAAATAAAAAGTAAAATGCAACCAAAAAGTCATTGTTGGTGATAAATTTTGTCATATTCATCTCATTGTCTTAGGCATGACAGTGGGTTTTAAAACAGGGTGGTAAAGGCTAAAAGTTGAATGAGGACTTAATGTTGAGTCTGAAAAATGTGTCTTGTAAGTACAACCCAAAACCAGTGAAGTTGGCACGTTGTGTAAATCGTAAATAAAAACAGAATACAATGATTTGCAAATCCCTTTCAACCTGTATTCAACTGAATACACAGCAAAGACAAGATACTTAACGTTTGAACTGGTAAACTTTGTTATTTTTTGCAAATATTAGCTCATTTGGAATTTGATGCCTGCAACATGTTTCAAAAAAGCTGGCACAAGAGGCAAAAAAGACTGAGAAAGTTGAGGAATGCTCATCAAACACTTATTTGGAACATCCCACAGGTGAACAGGCTAATTGGGAACAGGTGGGTGCCATGATTGGGTATAAAAGCAGCTTCCCTGAAATGCTCAGTCATTCACAAACAAGGATGGGGCGAGGGTCACCACTTTGTGAACAAATGCGTGAGCAAACTGTCCAACAGTTTAAGAAAAACATTTCTCAACCAGCTATCGCAAGGAATTTAGGGATTTCATCATCTACGGTCCGTAATATCATCAAAAGGTTCAGAGAATCTGGAGAAATTACTGCACGTAAGCGGCAAGGCCCAAAACCAACATTGAATGGCCGTGACCTTCGATCCCTCAGGCAGTACTGCATCAAAAACCGGCATCACCGTGTAAAGGATATCACCACATGGGCTCAGGAACACTTCAGAAAACCACTGTCAGTAACTACAGTTCATCTACATCTGTAAGTGCAAGTTAAAACTCTACTATGTAAAGCCAAAGCCATTTATCAACAACACCCAGAAACACCCCCGGCTTCACTGGGCCCGAGCTCATCTAAGATGGACTGATGCAAAGTGGAACAGTGTTCTGTGGTCTGACCAGTCCACATTTACAATTGTTTTTGGAAACTGTGGTCCATGTGTCCTCCGGACCAAAGAGGAAAAGAACCAGCCGGACTGTTATAGGCACAAAGTTGAAAAGCCAGCATCTGTGATGGTATGGGGGTGTATTAGTGCCCAAGGCATGGGTAACTTACACATCTGTGAAGGCACCATTAATGCTGAAAGGTACATAAAAGTTTTGGAGCAACATATGTTGCCATCCAAGCAACGTCTTTTTCATGGACGCCCCTGCTTATTTCAGCAAGACAATGCCAAGCCACATTCTGCACGTGTTACAACAGCGTGGCTTCGTAGTAAAAGAGTGCAGGTACTAGACTGGCCTGCCTGTAGTCCAGACCTGTCCCCCATTGAAAATGTGTGGTGCATTATGAACCGTAAAATACAACAACGGAGACCCGGACTGTTGAACAACTTAAGCTGTACATCAAGCAAGAATGGGAAAGAATTCCACCTGAAAAGCTTCAAAAATTGGTCTCCTCAGTTCCCAAACGTTTACTGAGTGTTGTCAAAAGGAAAGGCGATGTAGCACAGTGGTAAAAATGCCCCTGTGACAACTTTTTTGCAATGTGTTGCTGCCATTAAATTCTAAGTTGATGATTATTTGCAAAAGAAAATAAAGTTTCTCAGTTTGAACATTAAATATCCTGCCTTTGCTGTGTATTCAATTGAATATAAGTTGAAAAGGATTTGCAAATCATTGTATTCTGTTTTTATTTCTGATTTACACAACATGCCAACTTCACTGGTTTTGGGTTTGTAAAATTAGATGTTAAACAACCTGTTAAAATACATTAGAATGCAGCAAATATCATCTAATTAACCCCCGTAACCCATACCAGTGTGTCCCCCCCACATTAGAAAAGCTTCTGACGCTCCTGGGCTAACCTAGTGGGCAGGTTCTACTGCTGTGGTATAAAATACAAAACCTGAGCCACGAAGCAGAACGCACTATTGTCAGCATATCGAGAGTTGAGCTAAAACATCATTTTAATGGAGAAATGGTTTCAGTGTTGATAGTTCTTGGTTCAAGAAAGAAATGAGCTGAAACTGTTAGCATCTATGCTAATCTCTGCATGAACAACCACTTCCTGCTCTCATCTTGCTCGTAGCTTCACTTTTTCCTGCTCTAGCGGATGTTGATTGGGTCTTGCTGCTGTTTGCTTAGCACATTTATTCTAGATTAGAGATGGACGGCCTTATTACAGACATTGAATGTGGAGGCTCCAGCTGCTTCAGAAGGCTATTTGGTCACAGGAGCGACTGGAGATTTAGTTTCTACTTTGTAAATACGTGGTTGGTTTTAAAATCAGGTATAATTGTTAGGTGTAGTGTGACTCTTTCTCTGCATAAACAACTGGTCCTCCTCTCATGGTACAATCACAGGAGTGAAGAGGAGAATTCAATGTGACCATAGTGCTGAAATATCTAACATTCTGAGCACTCCCTCACACTGAAGCCACCCTGTGCTGTAATTCTTCCACCTGCTGGCACTTCTATAACTCTGATCCGAACCGCAGGGGCTGGATTCATGAGGACTCTGGTGCACAAGATGATGAGAATAAATGTTGACGGATGGGGATGTTGTTTGACACATAGACAAGGTTTTTTTTTCTGCTTCAGTGTGTGCATGTCAATTAACACAACATCCCCAGACAAGCTATCATAAAAAAGACAAAGAGGGGTCTGTGATTTGCCAAAACATGGCTTCAAAGAGCAGGCAATACGGGCATTAACAGCTTTCAGTCAAATTCTAACCTTACTGATGAATGACTGCAGCACTCCGGCTTAATTATGACTGCACAGGAAATACTGTCCATCCCTCGTAATGATCCCAATGGCCATCGATAAAAAGGCCTGATAAACGCAGACTTCCTGCGCCTGGATGGATAAACGCAGCCTGAGTAATGAGAGCCAGGCTGCAGAGGATGACAGCTCTGCTCTATATCATATGCTGCTCTGTGGTTCTGGGGTGGCAGTTTGTGTGGATGTGACTGAGGCACTGAAACCGCACTGTGAGCTCTTCCTCCAATTCTGGCTGGCTTTTAGACACAATCATTGAGCTCTTCTGGGGTAAACAACCCGGAGAATCAGAATCATTTTAGACATTTTCTAACTCTACTGTGGTGCTTGAAAAAGCCTCATTAATTCTTGAATTTCGTCTTGCACAGTTTTATTTAGAATAAAATTTTAAGGCTGCTTATGTGGAGCTATAATTTAAATTTTGTAAATATTTTACGTGACCAGCTGAGCCTTTGTCAGATCCTCGTCTCCCAGGTTTGACAAGAGTTAGCTGCAACGCTACCTTACTGTTTTTTTTTTTTTATGTATATTTTGGGCATTTTGTGACTTTGATAGGAGAGAATGACAGTGCAGAGGCTTGTCAAGTGGGTGAGAGAGTAGGGGAAGACACTCTGTAAACTCAACCTGACATGCGAAATGGACAGTTCGATATTGAAAATATTTCACCAATCCATCTGGGGAGGAGCCCTGTGAACACGTTTGGGGCAGAACCTTCAAAAGCAACAGCAGCTTGTGATTGGACGATCGTTCGGCTCATCACACTCATCACAGAACAATCAACCAATGCTGCTATGACATAGCATACATAGCGGCTAAATGTAGCAGCTAACGGCAAACCATTAGCTGTTACAGCAATGGCTTACAAGGGAAAACAACAGTTAATAGCTGTTAGCCATAGAGGCAAACTGTTGTTAGCAGCTAACCGTTGTCAGCAGCTAACTATTGTTAGCAGCTAACTGTTGCTAGTCGTTATGGCTAACGGCCGTTTAACCATTTTTTGCCCTTGTTAGCTGTTAGCCGCTATGGCCGTTTGCTTAACTACCTTAAGACTATCGTTTCACATTAAAATGTACCATGCTGATGCATCATTTGACACTTATACGTGACATGAATCAAAATTTGCTCTCTTCATAACTTTACTTAGTAGGGATTGTTTTTGACAAGTATCACTGAGTAACCATGATGACCACAAGCTAACCGACAGGAGCCGTCATTATTTGTACAACAGGAAGTGACTTGACTTCCTGTCAAGTCACTTCCTGTTGTCATCACATTTGCAGCTCCCGCTGCTCCTGCCTCTCTTCCCTGATTGGGCCATTAAGCATTTAGCTGAATGAAAACTGCGGACAATGGAGGCTGGCAAGACAGATATGAATGATTTCTGAAATGTAATTATAAAGCACAGAATTTATAATGCTATTCTAAGACCACCCTAATCATCAGTTGTACTGCATAAAATAACAAAAAAGAAGCAAAAAGTTTGTCAAGATAAACTTTAGGAGTATTCTGTTTTGATTGAAGTGATCCTTCTCTATTACTCTGAATGTCAGAACAAGCAACAAAACAAATCCTCATCCTTTCCCTCAACTGATTCTTGTTCGATTGCAGATCACATCTCTTCTGATGTCTTCTTTTTTTAATTGCAGTAATTAACCATTTAATCCACAAGTCTTTGTTTTTAATGTTTCCTGTGTACAGTATAGCAAGCAGAGAGAATGGTAGGACAAATAAAAACTACACTGCTGACTCGCATCTCGGTGGAGTGCTGTAGATCTGTGGGGCAAAGAAATAATGAACACAGCCAAGATGTGATGCAGAGGTATGAATCAGGCTTTGACTGCACTCCCACACATTCACAAAAGAAAAAGACAATGTGTAAAACATTTCTATCTCACCTACCAGACCAGTATTAACCTTGGCGTTATGTTCTTGTTAACTGTTACTAATGTTAGAGAAGTCAAATGTCACCATTATATTATGCTAACACAACTGTCAGTACAACATTAGCTATTTTTCAAATATTAACCAGTAGCTACAGTGAGACTGGGAGAATGTAGAAAGTGTTGTGAGTATTAATTAGCTGCAAAGACCGAGGAGAACTCACGCTCAAAACACAAATAAAGTTTTAGATAGGCATCCCCTCCTCCACTCAGAGAGTGCAGCTTTAGTTAAAGCCAGTGTTTGGGTCATTTCTAAAAGTAGTGAGAGTGTTACCACGGGAGTAACTCTGCTTTATTGATCATCATCCCTAAGCCTTTTTTACAGCTAACATCATGTGTGGGATGACCTTTAATGCTTCTATTATGCTCACAGTCATGAACTGAGGTGTAATGACAATGCTGGAATATGTTTATCTGAAACAACAGTGCACCACAGCCATTTCAGTGAAACAATACCACATTAATTTGATTTTAATTCACTTTGATGATGCACATCCGTCCCGTGGTTCATTGTATATCAGGGATACTTCCTCAGTTAAACGATGTCCACTCTCTCATCGCATTAACTGTATGTGCTAGCTTGTGCAACCACTTATTTGCTGTGTTTATGTCTACCTGTTCACATCTATCTGAATGCAGCTCTGCCGACACTACAACAAAATTAGAAATAAAGTAACTACTTTATTTGCAAAACTAGTTGTGGTTCAAATAGGATTGGTCCAGCCTTGAAATGGGCAATATTAACCAAATATGTCCATAAAATCAGTTTCATCTAATAGCTCTCAAACTTACAAATTATTATTCTTAATAACTTATGGTAATTATTAGAAAAGGAAGATGTTTTTTATTTGTACACTGATCCTTGCAGCCGCCTCTTATTACAGTGAACATGTACAACACTCAAAAACAACTCATTAAATTTATTTAATGATGTAGCACTGGCTTAAATTACAATTACACACTCTCAACAAATACATTTTACAAAACTAAAAGCAAAGGGGAAAAACAAAAGGAGACAACAGTTCAAAAAGCAAACAAACAAAGCAACGTGTTTGAAAGAGAGAGGGAAGACAAAGGGGGCAAAACTAAAATGGTGTCTCTCAAACTTCTTCCTCTTCTCAGAGGAATCAAGACTGGGACTGTGGTCGAAAAGTCATTTTTGTTAAGGAAGGTTCCTTAGGCAGTGAAATGAGCTGGAAGTAGTTGAGCTGTTCGAATAGTTTAAATGCATAGGAAAGGAGGCTCAATGCTTCCTTTATTGTCTCCTTTAGCATAGGATTCACCAGACCATCCTTTATGAAAGGAGAGGTGATTATTCTGTCCCACAATTCTCCACAGCAACAGCTTTTATAAACAGCGCGTATTCCGACTGCTTCCGAATTCAACCGAATAATGACGAACAAATCACACAGACCATGTGAGTTACCACTGCTGTTCATCCTTTCTAAAGTTTCCCAAAACCTGCCTTAACTTTCCAGTAGTCTGATTCTCTGAAGAGAGCAGGATATGAGACATTTGATGTTGATTATGTTTTAAACTTGATTCAATATTAATAATGTGTACACTACTAGATTGTGGTCTTCAATCAATCAATCAATCAATCAATCAATCTTTATTTGCATAACGCCAATTCATAACAAGTGTTATGTCAAGACACTTTACAATAGAGCATAAAGCTCTTCATTTTATGGATACACATATATGCATAGATACATATATACATATAAAGATACACATATACATATATATACAAATATATAGGTTATATAAACTCTAATAGCTCTATAACCTGGACCTTATGTATCTCGGCATCTTTTTTATATATTACTGCCTATTCTTGTGTCTGTTTTGTTTGTTTTGTTTTTTGTATATGGACCTGTGTCTGCAATAAAGATTTATTATATACATCCAACAGCCAACATGAATCCATATAGCCAAGCATGAATCCCTCCATCATGGCTCAAGAAAAAACCTTCTGTTAAGCAGCAGGAAATCTTGAATGTGGATCCCAGTCTCATGATGAACAGCAAATCCACACCATGCTGTGTTGGTGTGAGGGTGAAGGAAGGGAGGTAAGAGGAGACAAGTGGACTAAAGTAGGAACTAAAGTTAGGGACAGATCCATGAACCATAGACCTGTCGTCTGATTTATTAGAGGTTAGCCTCTTGAGATGCTACATCTGGTTTTCAGGAGAGTCCTCATGTCTGGATGGTTGTGGTGATCATTTTATGGAAGTATAATCAATGATGTTCTTACTGAAAATAAGAATTTATGGTAGTGACGAACTCAGACCACAAGTGCATCCCAACCATATTTGTCTCGATTAAGTATAAATGTGTTAAAGGCCTCTTGAGATGTGACATCCCATTTTCAGAGGGACCTCATGCCTATGTGGTAATAAAAATAGATACTGTAGATGTATCGATCATGGATATGGAGATCATGCTAATATCTACATTAACATCTTTAATGATAAAGGGAATGGAATGTTCCTAATGAAATGGCCAACTATGTGTCATGTCTATAATTGTAGTTTTTGAGGCTTCGTGACTCCACAGCAGCAGGAAGTCTCCACCAGGGATCCCAGGCCACCAGGTCTTAACAGTTTCTGCCTTTCTTTTATTCAGTTCGTTTATTTTCATGCACTGATTGGTGTTCATGTTGATAATGAGAGGATAGATTCATTTAAATCCTCACTTCCAACATCAGTTATGCAGACGTAATGTTTATCAGGTTATTATGTTCAGTGTTGTCTGAAAGGAACAACATTGTCATGATACATAATGCATGATGCGTCTTTCGTAGTCCATCTTCAGAACATTGTAGTTTCACCGCAGCAGTAACATCCGCCGTCACATGATGACGTAGCGTAGTGAAGATGTAGTCGGATTCTCTCTGCACAGCAGTTTTCCTTTCCTAAGTCCTTCTGAATTCTCCTTTCTCCTTTCCTTAACCTCATGACGTTTTCCATCAGGGTTAAGGAAAAGTAGATAGGAAAGGGCTTAGGAGGCGACTATTTGACCGCAGCCTGGGTCTGAGTGTGGAGGCTCCTCCAGGGCTCAGGCAGTTGGGTAACGGAGATCTCGAACATTGGTCATGGTGTGGTCCTCCTGGTGTGTCCTTTGTGATCTGGTTCTCTGTGGAAGCCAGGCGAGCCGATGTGTGGTCTAGTAGACTACAACCTGCCTGAGGATTTCCAATTTTGGAAGTGAGTCACTTGGACCAAGATGCAATGGAAGAAGTGCAGGGTCAGAGAGTGAGGAAGAATCAGAGGTCATCGTTTTTACCTTGTCCTGTGTCAGAGGGACCCCCTGGGAGTCTTGGGTCAGTCCAATAGCTGTGGCTGTTTACACTTTCACACCAATTTGTGAAAAGGGCTGCAGTGGCTGCTGCATCTCTCTTTGCCTGAATTCTTTTTATTGGATTTCCTTTCTTCTGCAAACTCTAATGCAGACCTCTTGGGATACATAGAGGTCAAAGGTCTTTGTTCTTTGGACGGGGGCCCAATCAACAGTATTTCACTTGTTATTCCAATAATGTTAACCTCATAGCACAGATAGATAAACCTGAATCAATGTCTCTAATCAGGCAGATCCATCTTGCCAAGCTCAAATCTACATTGATTGTGCTTGGCCCAAAGCGGGACAGCCCATTCAGAGACCTTTAGAGCAGTAAGAAGAGGAACTACTAACGAGTAAACACCAGGAAGTGACTGCTCAGAGATTAGCCTGGATGCTAATAGCTTCGGTAGCATTTTTAAAATGACACATTTCTTGAAGGAAAACCGAACTTCTCTGTTGAAAGGATCATTTCACTCCACTTCTGAAATGTTTTGCCAAGAGTTTGTTTTGGGAATTTGGGCGTGATTTTTGACTCTGAGCTTTCTATTATTCCACATATAAAGAACAAAACTAAGATTGGATTTTACCATCTCAAGAATGTAGCCAGAGTCCGCCCGTTTCTCTCTCAGGCCAGCACGGAGGTGTTAATGCATGCTTTTATCTCTGCTCGTTTAGATTATTGTAATGCCCTGCTCTCTGGTCTTTCCAAAAAGACAATATCCAACCTCCAATTATTATAAAATTCAACCACACGAGTGCTGACGAGGAACAGAGGGCAGGAACATGTTACTCCAGTTTTAAAATCGCTGCATTGGCTCCCCGTGCGTTTCAGGATCAATTTTAAGGTTCTTTTACTGGTTTATGTCTTAACGGCCTCGGGCCTTCTTATTTATCTGACCCGTTTTTACCGTATCGGCCCTCGCGGACCCTGAGGTCCTCTGGCACTGGCCTTTTAACCATACCAGAAGTTAGAACTAAGACACACGGGGAGGCGGCTTTTAGTTTTTATGGCCCCCGTTTGTGGAACAGCCTGCCGGAGAATCTCAGGGCCGTAGAGTCTGTTGATACTTTTAAAACAAGGCTTAAAACCCACCTTTTTAATCAAGCTTTTGATTTAACCATGTTATTTATTCTTTTATTATTTATTGTTTTATTGTATTACTGTATATCTCATTCATTCTTTTAGTCAAACTTTTTATCATATTTAATTCTTAATTTTTTATGTCATTTCAGTTATCCATTTTATGTTATTTTATCTCTCTTCTTATATTTTTATTATTGTTTTAGTATGATGGTTTTTAGCTCCAGTGTTTCCTCATGGGGGCTCTCCACACTGGGAGCTGCTCCTGGTCCACTTGTGGGGCCGCTGCCTGGGGACGGCTCCGCCTGCATGACCGTAGGTCCCTGCACTGTGGCATGGGCCCTCGTATCTGCGCTTCTTGTGGGTCAGGAGCCCTCCTCAGTGTTGATGGCCCCCAAAGGTAGCTTATTCCTTACCTCAGTCCTCGGTGCACAGCCATGTCTCTCTCTCTCTCTCCTTACAGCTAGTATGAATGTGTGTGGGCGCAGGTGTGTATGTGTGTGTGTGTGTGTGTTGATGTCTGCGAGTGTGTGTCTGGATATGTCTGTATTTGGGGGGGTGGGGTGTGGGGGGTTGTTTCCGTTTTTATGTTGTTTTTAGCCTCTGTGAGGCACTTTGTGTTGCTTCTTAGTATGAAAAGTGCCTTTTAAATAAAGTTTGATTTGATTTGATTTTATTTGATTTGATTGATGACGTAGCTCACATTCTGTCCTTCACACCTTGGCAGTAACGCCCACCTGCTACACTATCTGATTGGTCCATGATGAATGTGAAAACATCATGATCAGATGCTGTGAATGCTTTAAAAGGTTCTGCCCAAACACTTTATTTGGGCTCTTTCCCATATTTAGTGAAGTATACTGGACGGTCCATCCGATGTGCCTACTTAAACGGAGTATTCTGAGTATGAGAACAGATTTGTAATCTATTACTCCCAACACTTCTTATCATACTTGCTGTAGGTAATATAAAGGTAATAGAAACTCCTGTTGATGTTTTATCAGTCTGTGGTAGCAAGTGTCCTTTTTTACTCCGTGGTGTGCTGGGGGGGGGCAGCACATCCAAGAAGGACACAACCAGGATTGAAAAACTGATCAGGAGGGCTGGCTCTGTGGTTGGCATGAAGCTGGACTCTTTGGTGACGGTGGCAGAGAAGAGGACACTGGACAAACTGCTGGACATTCTGGATGATGCCAATCACCCTCTACACATGGCCATCAACAACCAGATGAGCCTGTTCAGCGCAAGACTGCTCCTCCTCAAGTGCAGGACCAACAGACTGAGAAACTCCTTTGTCCCTCAGGCCATCAGACTGTATAACTCCTCAATTGGGGGGAACAGGAATAACAGGAAGACAGAGGATGGGAAGGAGCAGCAGCAGTAGCCTACAAGTATTATCTTTTATTTATAATATAATGCAACTGGAACCATAATTTCCCTGAGGGAGTTCTCCCAAAGGGATTAATAAAGTACAATCTAATCTAATCTAATCTAATCTAATCTAATCTAATCTAATCTAATCTAATCTAATCTAATCTAATCTATTATGTGTCATCCAATTATGCTGTTGAGTAATATTACATACAGTTGAGTAAGTAGGGTTGGGTATGTGCAAGAAAACTAATTTCCTGAAGCTCAAATACCACAAATATGCTCTCAGTTTTTTATTGAATACCTCATCACAAATAGCAGTATTCATTAGTGTTCAATATTTTCTTATTGATGGTCTCTTTAATAATTTTAACAGAGAAATACTGTGATTTTGTTACGCTTAGCTGTAACTTTGCTGCAATGTTACAACTGGGTAATTGTAAAATGATGGTACCATGTTGAATAATCACAGTAATTTTCTAAACTATGGATTCACAATAATAAACAGTGATGTTTTCTAATCACTGCACTGTGCTGGACATATTTGATCAAAGTTTGTTCAGAAGACATCCAGCTCCATCCTGTCATTGTGGGTTAACGGACCAAGCAGAGAGCCAACAAAGGGGTCAGAAACTTGCCATTTTCTTCCTCAGAAGAGAAATTCTGTCCATAATTGTTGGAAAAAACTTCATCTTTGTCATGGCTCAGAGGCTTCAGTGCCTTCTGCAGAGAACAGACAGATCCTATGGAGACTATCAAGCTGTCATTAACAGGGTCAAAGATCCAACATCTTATTTTTCTACAGGCTGTTTTGCTGTAATTGTAGATAAATATGAAGATCTCAAGTCATTAAAGCATCTGAGGGCATCCTGTGGGAGTGGGGGGTGTCTATGAGCTCACCGACCAGCAGAACATGACTGGTTTTCAGCTCTGACTCCACCATGTGGAGGGATTTCACTCCTTTTCACTCCTGTTTTATCCACCCTGAGGATCATCTCCCTTCTTTGCACCTTTTGGCAGGTCATCTCGGAACATCCTCCATACGTTCAATCTAATTACCTCCGGTCGTGAATACAAATTGATTTTTTTAAAGGAGTAGATCTTAAACCTCTCTTGCTATAATTAAGGCTTATATGGGGATAATGGAAAATGGTGGATCAAAGGTTGAATTAATTGCAGGCTTGAGCATGTAATTCAGGTGGTTAGAGAGAGAGAGACACTGTCAGGGGAAGACTCTGCAAAAGACTAACACTGCTTGATTTGAAAATGAGAGTAAACATCTTTAGGAACACTGTACTTTCTTCATTTGAGTCAGTATTCTGCCAGGATGGCTCTGCAGATGTTTTCACCTTTCCTTTCTCACCAACACAAGCCTGCTGAGGAGAGAAGTATGTATATAAATTCCCTTAAGAGCACGTCTTTAAACTCAGTTTTTCCTTATCAGAGACAGGAGACAAAACCAAACCACCAGAGTTAAACAGATTAAAAAGTCCTGTCAAGTTGTACTTTTATTACCACTCAATTTTTTGATGCACTGCTAACATGCAGGTGTTCTTCTGGTGGTCAGTGATGTCAACAATGATGACAATCACAAATGGATAGCAAACACACTGATGCTATCTTGATATACAAAATTTTCCATGGCCAAACACCACCTCTGCTACAAGAATTTGTAAAAAAAAAAATACCAAAAAAAAGGTCAACAAGAGCTGTTCCAGAGGTGACTGTGTTGTTCCTTTTAGAAAAAGTGCCTATAGTCAAGCCACTTTTTCTGTCTGCGCATCTCACATCTGGAACTCAGTTCCAAGTACAATACGCAAACTCCCAACCCTGACCTCTTTTACCAAACAGCTTAAAGCTTGGCTACTACAAAACCAACACTGCTCCCATAAACAGGCCTAAACTTGTGCATTTGTCCTACAAAACTATTTTGTCAAGGGCTCCATCTCCAATTTTTACTGAGCAATGTGCAATGCAATTAGCACTTTATATTCCTAGGTACTCTAGGTACCACAAATTACCATTGCTGGTATTAGGTTATTGTAATATGCAATTGAGCATTAAGCAATCAAATTAGCACTTTATATTTTTTGGGCGATTTGCAATACAATGATGCACTTTACACTTCAGCACTCTGCACTTTAACCAGCCCCTTGGCCTAAATGTTTGTTTTTGTTCTTTTTTTGATCAACTATGTTTGCTTTGTTTCATATTGTTTGTTTCACTTTGTCTTTGTTTTTTTTTGTTTTTATTGTGTATAAATGTTTTGTACAACACCAACCTGCCAGTGAGACGAGAGATGGAAATCAGCCACACGGTTATAATCTCCCATGTTTACATCTATATGTTCATTAACATGTACTGTCAAATCTTTTAAAAATAAACAAACCTACAAATCTTCAGGGGTCTTAAATATGACAGTGTCAGCTTTAGATATCACCGTCTCTCCCCAGACTGACCCACCCAGCAGACGGAGCGAGGCGTAGGCTGTGGCAGGGCTCTCAATTTTATCTCAAGTCAGAGTGAGAGTGACCATCCTCACACACTTGTTAGTAGTCAGGTGCTGTTTGTTGCTGTCAATGATGACACATAATCATACAAATATTATTGTTACTCTTTTAATAATTCACCTCCAACATCTGACCATGCAATTTAAACCAAAAATGTGCAGTTTTTATTTTAATTATAGCCAAACAGTCCTTATGTTCTAAGTATTATTATTAACTTAATTAACTTAGCATTGATGATTTTGTTTTAATTTGATGCCTGGCAACTGGAGTTTGTCTGTCAATTTGATTAGACTTTGCTTTATTGTTTAATTGTATGTGCAGAGGAAGAATAAGAATAAGCTCTCATTTTTCTTTTGTACAATAAGTCCACAATTCAGCTGGCCACAAAATCAAATGATGAAGATGATTTACTGTTCTCATGGGATAAGGCTCTCCCCCCTTCCTCATCAGGAAACATGGCTGCAGTCAGATGAACTGCATCTTACCTGGATACAGCAATGCTATCATCTGTTTGGCTGAAATATAGCTTTATCTTATTTTTTTAAATTGCTGACTGGTAGTTGATTTTATGGATAGGTTGTTTCAATTCCCTGTTTAGCTCTATGATGCTTGGTACATGTTCCATGAAATGCACATGTAGTTGTGACTCGGCGGACGTTACACAATAAATTGTCATGTGTGGGAAATACCAGGTTTGGTGTGCGAGAGTGTGAAAAGGTTCAAATGTGTGTGTCACACACTAAATGTGTGAGACTTGAGAGCCCTGCTGTGGAAACACATAGACATTTATAGAACAGCTAGATGGCTCATGCAGGCTGTTGGCCAAGGGCGACCCCATCCTCACATGGCGGCCATCTTGGTACAGTGCGCTTGCTCACTCATTACACTGACATCTGTGGAGCATGTACTGAGAAATAAGCATCACGTGATCAACTGACAGCAGATTTTCAGTTGATTTTGTTAGAAATGTCACGGATGTAGTTTTAATCCTGCATAAGTAAGATGACAAAATTCTAAACTTCATAAATGTAATATTAATATATTAACATAATATTTCTCATGTTTGTTATGAACCAAAACGTTTGTGAATCAGTCAATATTTCAGCGAGTAAAGCATGAATATGTTTAATGGTGCTATGAGGAGAAAGAGTCCACCCAAGACTCTGCTACCCATGAGCACGCGCGCCGACTGTCGTAATGCTGCGTTCCAGTAACCTTGGAACCTGGAGTGACATCATCTCCGACTTATCTGCGTTCCAGTTGATGTCGAAAAAAACATGCCGATCTACCAGGCTATTGTTAGCTGTTGTTAGCACGCCCTGCGTTGTTGTTCACAAATATCACATGAAGAATGTGATTATCACTATGGCAGCATTTTTGTAAATAAAAGTCTAACAATACTATGTATGCAGCTGATCTAGAGCGACACACCCCAGTCAGAAGTGCAAATAAATTGATTATTACAGGAGCTAAATAATTGTTCACACTGGGGGCATCCATCTTCGATTGTCAACTCGGGGGTGGCGAGGTTTCACCGAGTTGCCAGCAGGAAATTCAGACTTCGGGGAACGTTCCAGTTGCAGCTTCCTACTCGGACCCCGGAAATTCCTACTTCTTTTTTTTTAAATGTATTTTTTGAGCATTTTGTGCCTTTATTTATAGGAGAGAGACAGTGGATAGGCTTGTGAAAGGGGGTGAGAGAGTAGGGGAAGACACTCTGCAAACTGGTCACAGGCGGGATTCGAACCTGGACCGGCAGAAGCAAGTACATGGGGTGCCTGGTTGCTAACCACCACGCCAAACCAACATCCCGGAAATTCTTACTTCTGACTGCAACTGGAATGCACCAAAAGACGTGACCCAAGCCAAAGCATGTGTTTGTTGTGATGTAGTTGTAGCCGGCTATATATCGCTACTTACAGCCCTGTGCTCTAAGACTTGAATATAATTAATAAATTAATATAAAGTTGCTCTAGTTTTAATTGTCTTGTTCCCGAAGTTGAGTATCCAGGCCAGTCCAGCCCTGTACGACCCGACCGGAAGGCTAAGGAATAGCATTTATAGATAACCTATTTTGATGCTATAAAACTCATCTTAAAGTGTGTATTTTGATCAGGCATATATCTAAAAGTGAGACTTTTTGTAATTACTTACTTTTTTGTAACTCCTCACACTCTCTTTAAACAGGCGTCTTACCTTCAGTTGAGTACTGCAGAGCAGAGCAGAAATGTGCCCTGTCCCAAAATGGCCACCATGTTAGGATGTTGGTGGCTCTGCCTCGAGCCATTCAGCCTTTTCTATTCATGTCTATGTGGAAACAGACTGATTGAGGAGATCAGGGGCGATTTGCCTTGGAGTAAGCAGCATGTATGGACAGCTGTGCAGATGGATTATATGGAAGTTGTTGTCAGGTGTCATTTTGGATTTGCCATTAAAACAGCTAAAGGTACACATCATTAACACAAATCCTCCTTTAAAAAAATCACTGTTTCCCTCTAAAAGCCAATTTAGTGTTTTGGTTACAGTTACGAATGTTAAACATGAAAAGATAGGGTCATTAACTCTAGTCTCAGTCATACATGACCTGGCAAGCCAGATGGACAGCTCCATATATCTGCCACAGAAATATGTCAGTGGTCCATCTGGGTAGGAGCCCTTTGAATTTGTTTTCAGGGGCAGACCGTTAAAAAAAAACACAAGCTTGTGATTGGACAATCGTTTTGCTCGTCACATTCATCACAGACCAATCCACATCAAGCAGGGTTGCCTCCTATAATGTAGCATACATAGCTGCTAATGGCTAACAATAGTTAAAAAAACAGTTCATGGACATTAGCCTGACTGTTAGCCATTAGACACTAACTAAGCTGCTAACAGCTAACAACAGTTAATGACCGTTAGCCGCTAACTTAGCTACTAACAACTAACGGCCTTAGACTATCGGCTTACACTAAATTGTACCACACGGATGATTCATTTAACACTTCTATGTGGCATGAACCTTGTCAAAGACAATCCCTACAAGTAAACTTCTGAGGAGGGCAGATTTCGGCAAGTTTCACTGAGTAGCGATGAGGACAATAGGCTAATCGGCATGTTCATCCTCAACTTCCGGTTCTCAGCTTCCGGTTGTTGTCACATCTGCATTCTACAGCTCCCGCCTCTCTTCCCTGATTGGGTCGTTAAAATACAGCCGAGTGAATTCGTTGGACAACGGAGGCTGGCAAGACAGAGCTGCAGAATTTCAGAATCAGGCAGGTCTGTCTGCTCTGTTAGGCTAAAATCACATATGTTAAACATGATTTTATGTACAAAAAATTAACCCTCTAAATGATAGTTTGATTCTATCATGCCACAATATTTTCTAACACAAAAATGAAATACTTCTGATTTGATGAACGCCAAATTGTGTGTGTGTGTGTGTGTGTGTGTGTGGGGGGGGGGGGGGGGGGGGTTATGATATGTCAACTTAGCAGCAAATGAAAATTTTTTCAGCTTCTTGAAATAAATTATTCCACTGGCTGATTGTTCAATCAGTTCAATCAAGGTAATCATTTCCCACAATGCCTCACTGCAAATGTGAAAAAATTCTGTCATACAGCAGTGATTTTCTGTGTGTGTGTGTGTGTGTGTGTGTGTGTGTGCAGGTTTTTGCCCAGCGAGGGACAGGGTCACCAAGGAATTTAATGGATTTTAGACTTCTGTTTTGCAATTGCAGTGAGTTGATAAAAAAAAAGGGGGTTTTAATGAGAGTCAGTGGGGCCGAACAGGGCTTCGAGGGAAAACTGTTTTTGTCCATACTGCGTTACTTCAGTTTGGATGCTTTAATTCAAGAATTCATTGAAAATGAACCCCCTTTGTTAGATATCCTCATTTCAGCATAAGACCTGTCATAAAAAATGAAAGCCCTAAAAGGGTCATGGGAGGGCCTGAGGGTTCACCAGTGTATGTGTGTGTGAGGCCTTAATCCAAAGACTGCCATTAGGGTCTGAATCCTGTCCGAGTCCACTTTAGGACATAAGTGGCCCAGCTATGCCATTATAGCCCCCCAAAAAGGACCCTCTTACCCACTCTGTGACAAATACATGTAAGACACACGTCTGCAGAGTCCATAAACACACTGGACTGGACTGGACTGCCATAAAGTCGACTTTTGGACACACATTCACTTTTTCTTCCCCACACATATCGTGCTCTGTTTTTCACAAATATGTTGTACCCTCAGCGTTAATGCATTTAATGATAATAAGTTTACCTACAGCAAGCCTTTAATTTAGTGAAGGAATAGCTTAAACAGAAGTGTCGTGGGGGAAAAGTAGCCTGGTTTATGATAGGAAATCTTCTCAAAATACTTTGACTTAGGAGGCCCTTTATGTTAGATTCAATTGATTTTGTGCTCTTACTTTGCTTAACTTTATGTTAATGTGGCAGTAATTATGTATTATGAGCCTGTTTGTATTTACTCAGCCATTTTTCTAGTCATTTGGATTCTCCAGTTTGTTATTTTGGCCTGACATCAGTGCACCAAACTCTGACTGTATGTAACATTTTGATCCTGCTGTGCTGTGTTGTTTTCCTGCGTTGGGTCTTTTGTCTATTGGCAGCGTTCTGATAATAATCTTTTAGTCTTTGAAAGCCTGAACTCTTACGAGATGTGCTGTGGTGCTATGAGGCGTCTGAAACCCAGGGAGTCATAAATATATTTATTACAGGCACAGTAAATGAGCGAGGCAAATACACATCCCTTTAGGAATAAATTATGGCATACGGAGACATCTTCTCGGCAACATTGGACTTCTGAAATCAGCACAGAGCTGCCAAATGGGAGTTTGGGAGTTTTAATTACTTCTACTGCATGTGAAGGTGTATTTGTGTTGGTGTGTGACTACAACATAGTTTTGGGCTTTAAACCTGCACAATTTTGGACAACCCATCCAATTAGAGACATCATAGCTGTCTGCAGTTTATTTCTTTTTAAAATGCCACTGCGTTTGGCTCCCACAAGAAGAAAATGTCTCTTTTGGTTTTTAAAGGTCTGGGAGAGCTCCAGGGAATTTATTTCCAAAACAATGAACCCTTTTAGAAAGAGAAAAAATAGTCAGTGTTGTGTTTGAGTTCAAATGATAATAGAGAGGGCTTTTGTGCATATGCCATCTACTGCCTTGTTCCACAGCTTTATACCTGCAAGAGTCAACATGCATCTCCCAAGTGTTCTGGGATGAGCTGCTTTTTTAAGATTCAAAAAACTCTGAAAGGAACCATTGTCAGCAGATTTGAGTTATTGCACAGCTTCTATCCTCAATCGTTCAAACAATTACATTTCAGCCCACGTCTCCTGTGATGTTTGCTTAGCTATTTTTTTTAAGAAAAACTATGTAACTTGTGGGTGAAAATGTTGTTTTTAGGTCTAATGGGTACATAAAAGGATAGCTTGAGATTTCCTGTGGGGTTTTATAAGGTATATGGCATTAGCCTGAACATTGGCAAGAGTGACTGGGATCAGCTCTGTGTCTGAACAGAAAGAACCAGCATGCAGGTCAGAGCCACCCGTTACTGCAGATGGTGCCACAGGAGCCATGGTTCCAATGATATATTTACTGAATGAAAACAGATGGTATGTTTGTTGTTGTGAAGGGACACTGAGCTGGACAAGATAACTTTAGCAGAGTCTTTGGGCTGCTGTTGTTTATTTTGTGTTTGAAGCGATCTCTGTGTATGTTTTGATCTTACAGATGTCTGCCTTGTCCTCCTAATGCCGGGATGGACAACTGCTGGCCTGGAGGAAACGTGGCCGATTCATTTTAAGAATTAGTACTAGATAATGTACAAATGAGGATAGGTGATAAATATACTTCTACCTACTCTGATGAGGATAGGTGATATATATATATATATATATATATATATATATATATATATATATATATATATATATATATATATATACATATAGATTAGGGGTCCAACGATACACATAATTCCAGGTTTGGTTCGATACATTTCTGTCACCGTTTGATACGTTTTCGATACAAAATATGAGAAATTTCAATGCCTTTTTTACTTGTGGTTTATTAAAATAACCAACATTTGTTTAAACTCAGAGTACATTTTCTTTAAATTGAATAAAATGTAGCTCTTGCAGCTAAACCAGGCACATTCTTCGGTGCATACTTAGAATCATGAAAAACAGAAACATCACCATGTAAAAATAAGAATAAATAAAAATTAATGTATCTAATAGAGAACTCACCCATCTTATGTGGTGCATTCTTAGCACCAGAGTAAATATTACAAAAAACTAGCCATAAGCTAATCAAGTGTCCGTACCATTTCCTGAAACCCAGCTTTATCCACAACAGAAAAGGGTCTCATGTTGACAGCAATAAAAGTAGCTATGGCCCGGTCGATTTCCTTTGTCCTCTTTGAATCATGTGCTAATGGCTGTCTAAATGACCCAGGTAAAGTCTGTAGCATGTGTGCTGCTTGTTGTTTCTGTCTGGTTCCACTTTTTTAGCATCAGGATGATGTCGGCATTTGTTGTTTTCCCCCGACGTAGTTTAGCACCGTGTTGCACTTCCGACATGCTCTTGTGTTTTTGTCCACGATACGCTTACCATCAGGGTCATACTTAACACGGAAGCCAAAGTAGTCCCAAACCCCAGATCTGAATGATAGTGGAGGGTCTTCAATTTCAGCTGAAGGTAAAGCACTCGCCATGTTGCAGCACCCTAGCGGATGTAGCTTCTTCTGTCTCAGCGGCTTGGCCGAATGAAATGGGAGGTGCGCATGCAGCTCAGCGGATCTGTGCTCGACAATGCAGCCCAGAGTAGTCGAATGCAGATTCACTGAACTTTCAGTGCATAGCACCTCGTCAGAAGTTGATCAAATAAATAAATACAAAATTGCATATTGTTCAGTTCATAGGGTGTACCGGACCGAGGCCACTGTATCGAACGGTTCAATACAGATACATGTATTGTTACACTGTGGCCCTCAGGCACTTAAAAGTAATATATGTGGCCCTCTTGGTAATCAAAGTTGCCCTCTACTGTTCTAATGTATCCTAAAAACATCAGTGATAGAATGAGCCACAGACTTTGGACCAAGTGAGGATGTTTGAGTTTCAGTCAGTTTGTGCATCCCTAAAAGAGCTTAGCCTTGGACCACCACTCAGCTTTAAACAAACACACCTCTGAGCACAAACACCTTCTGCATGTTTATTTTTTACCACTGAGTGCTCGGTGCAAACTTGACTACCCATCAAGTGGAAAATGGGAAAGACATCTGTACCACACACTAAAATCTAAATAAGGCCCTATTTTTCTAGTTTGAGCACATTAGTCTAAATAAATAGTGCATGCAACAATTTGTAGATGTAGAGGTCAAGAGTGCATGTTACGCAGTGAGTGCCCTCTGTTGGATAAATATTCTCCAGTGCCCACATGAATCCTCTTGTCCAAGTTTGAATCAGTCTTTAAATATAAAGTGACAGCTCCAGTTTTCATTTTTTGTTGTTTACTGCACTAGGATTTTCATTACTTAGATGTACAGTGTTTTCAGACCTGAAAGGAATGTTTTGTTTTATAGCTCTTGCCAAAGCAAAAACTGAGCTTCCTTTAAAAATCAAATTAACATCAAAATGCTTCAACCAGATCTCACAACACTAAATCCAGCAAGAGAGTCCAGCCTGGCTTCAGGGCCAGTGGGCCTGTGACCTGGTGCCCCTCCATCTGTGATGCATACATTGTGAAAGTGTTGCCTGAGATTCTCTGTAAGAATGCCAAATTCCCCTGTCCGGCCAAATAACGTCAGTTATGCCAAAACCAGCTCTCTCTCAGGCCAGCTGAGAGGTCTCCTCCCAGTCTAAGCCTTCACTCAGTCGTTGTCTTTGTGTTTTGGTTGCAGCAGGACTCAGAATGGTCAGTGTTGGCTATTGTTCCCTTAAAAGCAGCTTCATCAGATGGTTTCTGTTTTGTTGGATTTAATTTAACAGTTTGGTCGGAATTAATTATTTGGTCTCAAGTCTAGCCAATTACAGGTGGATTCATCAAATTACAGGGCTGAATCGATCCAGCTGCACTGCAAGGTGCTCCTACACTAAACACAGTGAGCTTTATAGTCTATGTTTGTCCAGAAATTACAATCATATTAGCTGAACTTGGGGCAAAATGTACCTTTAGGCATGGTTGATGATGTAGACAATAAAGGGCTTAGTAATCTGAAATAGGACCGACTCTGGCAGCAAATCCGTCTTGGTCCATCCACAGCCCTGCAGATTCATCAGGCTCATGCATAACAGCGTCCTGGAAAAGTTAAAAAGGTGCAACATGTCTCTTCTGAGTGATAGAGTAATTCTGTGCACAAGACAAAAACTCCACTGGGTCAGGACTTCACTCACTCCCCCTCTTTAATACAGCTGCAACAGTATCTGCAAAAATCTCGTTCTCGTTTTTAACTCGTTCACAGGAGAAGATTTACCAGTGTGACATCCTAACATTGTTTTGTGTGCAGTTTAGGCCTACTGGATCAGAATGGCAAGCCCAGAGCAGAGCAGGAACTGTAGAATGAATACAGAGTTGTTGACAACATGGTGCCAAACAGCGCTGAACTGACCACAGAGCAGACCATCAACCAATCAGAGCAAACTCAGCCAGGTGGGAAAGGTGCCTTTAACTCTGCCAAAACAGACTTAGGCTATGTTTACATGGAAACTCCAGCTGTAGTATGCATGCTTGTTCAGTAGATGGCGGTGTAGGATTTCAGAGAGGCAGCGCTGCTACAACGCATGTACAGAGAGGAAAAACTTTTCACAAACAACAATGGCGAATAGATGCACAGAGATGCAGGAGTTTCTTTTCTGAACAACAAATCAGTTTGGACAACAAATCTGTCTGGATAGTTTTGTCTGGATAACAAACCGAGGACGGTAAGAGGCTCACACGTTACTCAGCAGACGGCCGAAGCTGTTGTTGTTCCTGGTATGTGCACAGCCTTCATGTGAAAGAGTACTGCACATGCGGTGATTGGTACGGGTTTACACAGAGCTGCATGGGGAGCATATTCAAAACTTTCCACTCTGGAGCCTGTTTTCATAAAATTTCTGTTGTAACACAAAATGCAACACGTTTCCATCTAAACGCAAGGCCAAAATGAAACAAAAACTTGTTGGATTTGACCGTTTTCGGCGCTGTGTAAAAGCAGCCTTAAACATACTTCAGCAGCCATCAAAAAATCACATTTGAACCAGAGTTAAGGGTAAGATATAGGCCTTTTGAGTCAAGTCTTTTCTCGAAAGACAGTGAGGAAGGCCTTTGGCTGGATCTGTACTGCTCCATGATTCAAATTCACTCAGTGTTTAGAGAGATTTTGGTAAGAGGGAGAGATTGAGAGAGAAATTCCAAGGGACAAAGAGGCCGGGAGCTGCTGTAACATATCACAGTAACAACTCCAAATAGTCAATAGTCAAAGTTATTCCTCAAAAACATCGAGGAGCATTAGTTCAAGAGTGTAAACATGGTTGATACAACACACAAGTTCCTAATGGGAAAATAAGACTCTTTAAGTTGAACTGAAGCCACATTTACCCCCTTTTGCTCAGTTTCAGCTGGGATAGACTCAAGCCCACTGTGAACTTGAAAATAAATCTGTGGTATAAATGATGGCTGGACGAAACCACAAACTACTTTTGTCAAGTCTCCACAGCATGTTGTCTCTACTCCTCTGTGTACACCAAAGCCCCAGTCGGAGTTTTGCAGAGTGTGAACAAATAAAAGTATAATGTACAAAGTTCTCACCTCAGTAGAGTACACGAAAAAGCACTGCATTTATCTTGTTTAACTCCCTTTAAAACAATTCAGCACATTTCACAGTGTATGAAATAATGTTTCTAAATCATTTTCTATTTTTCAGAGATTTTCTCAGGTGTAGAGTCAGACAGTTGAAGATGGAGGGAGGTTATGGAGCTGTTTGACCCCCTTGCCCGTCATCATATCAATATCAGAGGCAAATATTGATCTATACAGCACATGAGCTTGACTGATGAAGGATCTTTTTTACCTTTCAGTGGTCACAGAAAAGGTGATCAATGTAAGGTGGGGTAAAGAGTAAATTAGTTTGTGATCTTCATGTAAATATAGCTGCCAGTGGAGCACCTGGCCTTCTCTCCCCCTGAGGGAAGATATGATAGCAGATACACGGCAGTCTGTGGAGCCACTGAGAGCTCTGTAATTACCCCATGGTAATCACATTGGAAACTGGCTTGGATTTGATTTTAGGTGCTGTGAAAATAATGCAGGTGGGACAGACAGATGTTTTGAATTTAGAGTGAGATTTGTCTGAGCAGGGTGAGAGCATGAAATCTGAGGTGAAACCATAGGTCACATGCCCGGGGCGTGAGAGCTGGCAACACTGTGCTGTACAGTAGCACTGTGCTGTATCTGTGATCTACAAAGCTGCTCTTCTTTCTCCTGTGAGCTGAATAATTATTATACTGTCTGTCATAACCTGGCTTATAGATTTGCGGTACATTATGTTATTTATTGTCAAACAAATTCAACAACAGTAGCTATAGCTGCAAGAAGGTGTTGGTTCAGTTAAATCTGGAGTGTGAATGTGGGTGCTCGTCATAATGAGGTGTGAGGTGTTGTCAGGCAGAAAAAAACTAAGAAGAAGGGTGTATGTGATGGCTGAGGTGAGTCCAGGTAAAATGAGAGAGTGAGCAGTGGAGAGGTTGGGCTCTTTTACCCAGCAGGCACCAGGCGATCAAAATCATGACAGCTCACTCAGACAGCTCTAAAGAGAGAGGAGATGCTGCCAGGGTCTGTGCACCAGAAACTAAAGCAAAGATGTCACAGTACAGTTGCTGCACATCAGCTGATCTTCAACACATACTGTAAGAGTCCACATGGTGTTTCTTGAAGTCACATGCTCACACCTGAGGTGCCACTCAACAATGGTTTGCTAAGATATAAAGATGGTAAATGGACTTGAGCTTAAATCACACTTTTGAAGCCTCTAGACCAGCGGTCGGCAACTAATGGCCCGTGGGCCAAAACTGGCCCGTCTCCAATACTATCTGGCCCGCTAGATGAAATTGAAAATCTGATTTGAAAGGCACAGGGACGTGCTGGCCATTGGGGAAACTGAGAAAGCTCCCAAATGGCCGGCACAATTAGACGGCCGGCGACCGCAGCACGCGCCACTGAAAATATCAATCAGCAGCCGACCCCAGTTGGATGAACACAAGCCACCGCGATCGCGAACATCATGGCCGCGCAGCTGACAAAATTAGACGGCCGGCGGCTGCAGCCCGGTGGTTTGTGTTTGTCCGACTGGGGGAGGCTGAAAATATCAATCAGCACCACTATCACCCCCCGCCCCCCTGCCCTGATGAACGACATTCGGCCATTCTGGTCCAAAAAATTCCTGGGCTGATTTTCAGCCCCAGCACGTCCCTGAAAAGGACTAACTAAAAAAAAAAGTACAATTATTTAGCTGCTATCACAGAAACGACAGTCATAGCCCAATCCTGAAAATCTTTCTTATAAATCTTTATTACAGTTCGGCTCAAAGAAGTGGTTATTTTCAAAACGGAAATTACTGACATTTTTATTTAATGTGTGGAGGAAAAAATATAGATGGCTATGGCACATTTATGATGACTTAAAAGACAGTCAAGTTGCTGATTAAAGACAGCAGCTTAACTATCACCAAGTTACCATTATAAGCAGTTTTATAACAGACACAGTGGAGCTAAAGCAGTAATAACACACTAATAGTCTGAGAAATAAAGTAACTTTATTTAAAACAAATTAATTTCTTAAATTAGCCTACATTTTGTATTCAAGCGGTATAAAAGTTTCTGTCTGTTACTTATTGTGACGTGTGCTGTTGACCTCTTGGCCAGGTCCCCCTTGTAAAAGAGATCTCGATCTCAATGGGTCTTTTTACCTGGTTAAATAAAGGTTTAACAAACAAAAAAAAAAAAAAAAAAAAAAAAAAAGTGGCCTATAGATAAGGGAAAGGGTTTTTTTTTAAGAGAGAGAGAGAGAGAGAAAACGAAAACATGTTTCTGATTGATGTGATGTTTTGGCCTACCATCCAGTTGCTCGGAAAAGTTTTGGCCCAAGGCCAAACTTACCTGCCGACCCCTGCTCTAGACTACTCAAAGTTGCTCTATACCTCAGGTCACATGTATTTATTCACACTGACCTGCTCTCACATTCCCTCACTGATGGTTGGAGTTTTTATGTTAGTTATCCATCAGTATCTTTAACACATTCAGGGCCTGTCATGCCCATTTACACCACTGATGCAGCAGTTGGAGTAACATGAGTTTTTTTTGCCCAAGGACACATTCCCATATGTCACCTGGAGCTGGGCTCGAACCTGCGACCTCCTGATTGATGACGGAGTGCCAACAATTCAGTGGATCCTTTAGTGTGCTCGATACAAAGCATTAAGCCGTGAAGCAGAGATGTCCCACCTGGCACCAAGCACACACACACAGATTAAAGAGTCCACTTTAAGCTTTTTTGAGTTTTTCTTCTCAATCTGCCCAAAACGTCTCCCCTGCCCCTCCAAACCACTCTCCCAGTGTGACATCCTACCATTGTTTCCACATCAGTTCGTGCACATGCTGAGCAGCACTGAACTGATCAGTTACCACAGAGTGGACCTGAAGACCAATCAGAGTGGACTGGGCCCAAATATGAAAGTGAGCCTCAAGGAGGCAGTAGCTATAACTGAGGAAAACACAAGCACAGACTCTTAAATCAATTTAGAAATACACATCTGTGTAGTTGTTTCACTTTATTTATAATTGTGGAAAAATTTTCAACCATACAGCCAGCAGGTGTAGAAGTTCAGCTGTAAGAAAGTTCTCTCATTCACATTCATTACTTGGCAATCGGATAATGTAGGATGATGTGTGCTACTGCCAAAGCGTAGTGGACAAAGTGTGATTAATTAAATACAACAAACTTCACCAAAACGTGCTGCAAAAAGAAGCAAAAATACCATTTCTCTAGCACTCGGTCTACCAGAATTCTGACACTACTAGAACTACCATGGCAGTCATTTTGACTGCTCAGACATTTTTTGAAATAAGATGGATAATAAATAAAAAATTCAAATAATAATTTGATAAAAAGGGTTAAAAATGCACCATGACACAAAATTAAAATTAAAATGAATGAGATTTTTATTTTATGGACACCAACATAACTTCTGAACTTACATATGCAAACTTGGACTGAATTCCTTTTCTTTTTCAAATACAATCAAATTCCTTCCGTCTTCAAAATAGGTTGATGTCATCACAAGACACTGTGACTGTAACAGAGAACTGATTAACCATCATAAATGCTCTTGTGTTTGGCACAGTAGTTGCTGCTAATATTTTGGGATGTTGCCCTGTCAGCAAAACGGTAAAGCCTTAAAAGTTTTATTTCATGGAATACTCCTCTTATCAGATCATTTCCATTTCATGGCACACTTGATAGACCAAAAAGATATATATATTTATAAGAAAACCATACTATAATGTAAACTAGAAAAGCACTCAGAGCGCAGACCTCTGCCAACCAGCTCAGCTCAGTGACTTTTATTCTCTGATTGGACAGTCGAGTGTCCACTCATATCTCTCCATGTGGAGAATGCTGCATTCCATTTACATTGGAAGGGGGGAGAGGGGATTGTAAATGACGTGATCTTCAAGTTATCACCATTTCAGTTACCAACTTGGAAAAAAATGTGCCAATCTACAGGCTATTGTTAGCTGTTATATTAACAGAAGTCCTCCTGGCATTGCAAGGGAAGCCAGGAAATGTAGTGTGGCATAGCCTTGAAAAACATTCATGTCAGTTTGCAAATAAAGTACAATTTCCATAATGATGTAAATGAATTGGATTTGCCATTATAAACTTCAGTGTTCTGTGTCATCAACCTGGATCTGATCAGCACCTGGTACATTTTGTTAATGTAAATCTATTCAGTAGTTGCATAATCTTGCTAACAGACAAACAGACAGACCCCGGCGAAAACATTACCTCATTGGTTGAGGTCATTATTTCGAAGGCCACGTGTAGCACCTTTGCAGGCCACCAGTGGGTCCTGGACCACAGATTGTTAACCACTGGTCTATATATAGACTAAGAAGCTCTCAACAACACATAAAACTAATACAAGCTTACATTACAGTATGAGAATAAGGATTCCTACTGTAGACTTCATACCTTGAAAATTTGCATATGAGATGTCAGCAAATGTATAATTTGATGTTTCCAGTCATCTTTTTTTTTCTGAGTCACTCCCTGAGCTAGATGAACCTTCTTCCAAGCACCAAGAGACATTACTCTCTGAACCTGCTCTGGTTCTTCCTCGTCAAGGCTGTGAAGCAAGAGTAAAGCCTCCTTATTTGTAATTCGCCTTATCACTTTTGCCTTTCTTGTTAGCTAGATTTTAGCATCACTATAAATTCTGCAGAAGGAAAACCACCCAGTAGCTTCAAAGAGTATAAAAAACAAACAAACATTCAATAGAGCAGAAGAAAGAGCTGCTAAATGTAACAAGTGAAAAATTGTACCCCTTGTAAATTGCATGCAGTCAATTTGACTGCCAATGGTAGTTCGAGGTAGTAATGCCCACAACTCTTTTGTGTTTTTGAATTTTAATGATGGAACAATTTCAGAAGAAAATACACCCACATTTAGAAAAAGTCAGGGTCCTATGGGTATGTAGATATTAATCAATCAAAGTTATGACAGTGCAAATTTTGAAAGCAGTCAAAATGACTGCCTTGGTAGTTCTAGTGCTAGAGAGGTTTGCAGTGTAGTTTTTCATTTAATGAAAAAACGTGGTCCAGATCTGATTAAACTGCTACTAAAGTTGTTAGCATCTATGCTAATCTCTGTATAAGCAGTCACTTCCTGTTGTTGTCTCATTGTAACTCCACCTCCTATTCGAAGGGCACTGATTGGACCATGCTGCTTTGAGCAAATTTATTGTAGATTAGAGACTGGCAAAATGGATCTGACTGACATTAAATCAGGCAGATCCAGCTGCACTGCAAGGTTTGTATACCTGTTGTACACCATCAACATAAAATTTTCCACACGTGGGTTTAAAAGGATCATGTTTAACTGTTATCTGCTGCACCATGATCCAAAAGTATTTACAAACAAGTTAGTGGAGAAGAGGATGAGGTAAAAAGACCGTGTGTGTATGTGTGTGTGTGTGTGTGTGTGTGTGTGTGTTATTCTGTTTCCATTCTCTCAAGGGCCCCTCAGCAGATATGCATCAGACTGGAGGCTCCCATGTTTGATAAGATTTTGCCCCATATACCTCATATCCAGGAGGGTGATGGTAGATATGACCCAGAAAAGAAATGAATAACTGCTGGTTTTAGAGAAACAGTGGATAAACAGTTCAGTAAAAACTCACACGGTTCTAAAGCAGTCAGTACAAAACCTGTTCCTGTTTCAGTTCTGTTTCAGCACCTCCAGCTTTTTGTTTCAAAGAGTATGAAAAGTGTTTTAAAGCAGCATGTCCTTGGATATCTTCATCATGAACTTGGTGTCTCACAAGGTTTTTTTTTTTTAACAGGTTTCTGCCAAACTTTGTACTAATGACCTCGAGGAATTGGCGATTAACTGATGCAATTTTGGAGGCACAGATGCAACCACTTCAGTATTTTCCCCTCTCTGGCAATTGCCAGTAGATGTCCAGCAGTTACTCCTAGCCATTGAAGGCTATAAGGTTTTGCTATTTGGTTTGTTTTTGCCCTTAATTAACTTGATGGTATTTTCCATGGAAATCAAAAATTGTATTTATACATACAGTATAATATTAGAAGTAAGGGTTACATGTTTATCACATCATGGTGGGGATTAAATTAGAGCCATGAGGCTGGGCAGGTCATGTCATGGACCAGCCAAGACTCTGCCGAAGAACCAAGGGCAAATCCTCATGGCTCTATCTGTATAACGTCAGAGGCCACATGTATAAACCTCACCATGCTGCAATTTTGCCACCTTCACATGTTGATGTCTGAGGCCGTTAAAGTCATTAGAAATGGAGACTCAACTTTAACTCCCTGATTCAGTTTGCACTGAAGTTTACATTTATACTTAGCGGAGACGAATATGGTTGGGATGCACTTGTGGTCTGGGCACCCATGAGTTCGTCACTACCATAAATTCTTGTTTTCAGTAAGAATATCATTGATTATACTTCTATAACATGATCACCACAACCATTCAGACATGAGGACCCTACTGAAAATGACATGTAGCATCTCAAGAGGCTAACCTCTAATAAATCAGATGACAGGTCTATGGTTCATGGATCTGTCCCTAACTTTAGTTCTTACTTTAGTCCACTTGTCTCCTCTTACCTTCCTTCCTTCGCCCTCACACCCAACACAACATCGTGTGGATTTGCTGTTCATCATGAGACTGGGATCCACATTCAAGATTTCCTGCTGCTTAACAGAAGGTTTTTTCTCGAGCCATGATGGAGGGATTCATGATTGGCTATATGGATTCATGTTGGGTGTTGGATGTATATATTTGTGTGTATATCTATATCTATATCTATATCTATATATATATATATATATATATATATATATATATATATATATATATATGTGTGTGTGTGTGTGTGTATGCGTGTTTTATATATGTATATATGTATCTATGCATGTATGTGTATCCATAAAATGAAGAGCTTTATGCTCTACTGTAAAGTGTCTTGAGATAACACTTGTTATGAATTGGCGCTATGCAAATAAATACTGATTGATTGATTAATTGAGAAGTGATTGGAGATCCTCGAAGTCCTCAGACTTGGCTTGGACTTTAGGTTTTAGACTTGCACCTGGTCCTCTTGTTCTGTTCTTTTGGCTAACAGTAAACATCCTCTGCATCTGGGACTCTAGTTGCCAAACTCTGCTTCTGTGCATGTGGCTCAGCCTCATGCTCATTACCACCACCTGACACAGGTCACAGTGAGAGGCTAATAGAGGAACTTCTGCATTTAAGTTTTTAACTGTGACTCCTAGCGTGTAACACAAAGTGGATGATTAGGATTCCGTATTGACGGGCCCATTCACGTGTGTATCTGTGAAACATCCACATCCAGCTCAACTATGGAAAGCCGTTTAAGCATTTATTTGATATCAGTGATATCAACCCTTGATCAGCTCTACTAGTACTCAAATTTGCAGTACATGTACTCAATTTTAGTTTACTAGTGTGCAAGTAGACTTTACTTGTAGAGCAAAAAGTGTCACTAGTAGTACTAGTGAAGCAAAATGGTCACTAGTACTACTAGTAGACAAAAAACGTTCACTAGTACCACTAGTAGGCTCTTTTTAGTCTACTAGTACTACTAGTGGACTTAAAAATGTTCACTAGTACTACTAGTAAGCCTTATATGCTAACAAGTGGGCAGAAAAAAGCAAATTCAGGCTTCCCATTGGCTTTTGAAAATATAACCACCAATCAGGGTGCCTGCTTTAGTAATAATCCCTCCTACTTCATCTGCATTAAAGTCTACTTGCACACTAGTAAATTAAAATTGAGTACATGTACTGCAAATTTGAGTACTAGTAGAGCTGATCAAGGGTTGATATCACTGATATCAAATAAATGCTCAAACGGCTTTCCATACAGTTGGCTGTTTATGACCGAACGTGAAGGTTGAAGAGCAGAAAAGTTGCTGCACCACACTGCATAAACGAGTACATATATATGCAAGTATATGCCATATATCCTCTAGAAAACGTCCTGAATTACCATATAAACACTACAAAATGCAAAAAGATACGTATAGCATGGTAGTGTGACTATAACTTTCACTTTCCCATTCATAATTTTGCTTTCTCTGTGTTTTGGACCATGGGGGCTTCCTTGGACTCTGGCCTAATGACTTAAAATGACTTGCTGTTTTACTGGGTGTATTAAATCCATGCCCGAGACAGTTTTCTGACCCTTCCCTGACCTGACGTCTGACCGTTTACACTGGCTCCGCTGTGCAAGCCATCCACTCCCTCCAGCACAAAGTCTGATCATTCACATCAAACATGGAACTAAATAAACTCTGCCTTCAGTTAAACAGTGCATCACATGAATGAAACATTCACTGATTTAAGTAACACTTTCACGCAGAGAAGAAAAGGATAGGAAGACGTTAAGAAAAAGTCATTTTCATCCTCGTCACATCCAAAGTGATGAAGCCACCATCCGCTCTGTGGACTACAGGCCTGGCATTTTTCATTTAAGCTGTGGATGTCACTGTTGTTGTCTGTTAGTTATGCTCTTTTGCAGTGTTGCATATGTACATGTGAACATTTGATCTAAATAACTCCTGAATCATTCTGTGACGTTGTGTGCTGACTGCTCTGTGTGCCAGTGAGCATAAGGACGCATAGTGCAGGGGACAGTGCGGGATAATCAACCATGTGATTTTTGTTATTTAAATGCCCAGCCAACATGTCCAGCTCGACCCCATGTCGGGTCAATGCGGTCTTCCTGGGTACCAATGGAGCATGGGTTAGAAGTGGGCAATGGTACTGGCTTCCATGTAGGTCAAATGGTAAATGGACTTGAGCTTATATAACATTTTCTAGTCTTTTGACTACTCAAAGCTGCTTTACACTGCAGATCACTCTTACCCATTCACACCCATTCACTCTCACACTCACCCACTGATGGTTCTGAGTTTCGATGTTAGTTATCCATCAGGGCTGGGTTTAAAAAATCAATATAATCAATTTTAATCGATTTCCCCTAAAATAGTTCATAATCGATCCAGAAAATCAAAAGATCGATCTTTTAACTTGGGTAGTTTTTTCTTCATTGGATGTGCAGAGAAGCAGCCTGTGGTATCAACCCTGCTAGTATTGCGTGATCTGCGTTTAGCTCTGCTTTCCACCAAACAAAATCTCTTGAGATGTTACTGCAAGTAATCAAAGAAACACGGGAGAAGCAAATAGCACTATAGACGTATTTCAGATTTTATAAGCACGAAGGAAAAGAGGAGTTGGACAGAAAACAAGTAATATGCAGAATAGGCATTAATGTATATAACTAATATAAGATTAATGTAACTGCTTTGGGTTCATTTCTTAATGCAAAAACAATTTTAATAATGCACCAGGTCAAAAGTCACTTTTTAAGCTAACAGTATTATTTTAACTGAGATATCTCAGACTGAATAAATATCTTATTGAATCGTGAATCAAATCAATTTGAGACCTGGTAATATCGAATCGAATCGATCCAGAAAATCTGAACTGATACCCAGCCCTATTATCCATCAGTATCTCTGACCCCCAAATTCCACATAACTTGAAAGCGCAGCGTTGCGTTGCGCCCTTGAAACATACTGCGGAGCAATCAGCTTCCATTCTAGTCCATCAGGTAAATTCCAGTGCACGCGCTGCGGCACACCAGCTCTAGAGATTCGCTTCAGGTCTATTTTCTACGAGGCCGCTTCCAAACCTCTTAAAATCATTGCCGTTAAGAAAGCACCAGACAGGATGTCAACGTGTGGACTATCCGGAAGTTTCAAAATGCGCAAAAGATACGTTTATAGCATGGTTGTGTGGCAATGACTTTCACAGAATCTGTGGGATCTTTTATGGGGGCCCACACTGAATCATACACTCTTGACAGTGTACAGATGGAACCAAATGAACCCATCATGTACACTGTTAGAGTTGGGGTGAGACTGAAATTTTAAAGTTTGAGAAACACTGCTCTAAATATCCTAAATAGCTATGTTGCCTTCAAGTAACTTATCTCAATATTTATCACGATATATTGCAATTTATTTCACAATATATATCATATTGCAACATATCCTAATACATACAATCATATTGTGGCCCCAGTGTCATGATACATATTGTATTGTGTGGTTCTTGCTAATACCCATCCTGACCAATATAAGAAGTAATGAGCAAAGTGGTTCTTTTGTGGGGCCGTTGGAGCAGCACCACATGCCATGCCTAAAATCTTTTACTACGTACATCTATGTGGACAAAACAACACAAAAATTATCTAGCCGTAGTACCTATTCAGAAGGGCAGGCCAGGGACAAGTGTAACAGGGAGCAGTTTTGTCATGTCAAACACCTTGTATAACTGGCATCACCAAATGGTACAAGTCTGGACCACATTGCTGTCCTGCCCAGACCCTCTCTGATTTTAGTCTTGGTTCTTACATAAACAATACAGCTTGTTGTGCCATGTAACTCCAAATGGCACGGTGTGTCTGAGATATATGGTGGATTTCTTCACTGTTTGGAGGATCAATGACAAAGTAAATAGTCTAAAAGTGAATCACGTGACACATGCCAGCCAATGTGTGTGGGTGTGAGTGATGAGAAAACAGACACTGAATATCCGAAAAAAGCAAGAAAAAGAAAGATGGAGTCAGACATGTGGTGCACCGCAGTCAGATACATAGAGGCCAGAGTGGGTCTTTGAAGGAGGAAAGAGGCTTTATCCGTTCATTTCCCTGCTGGCTGTTCAAATGCTTCATTGTGATTAAGTGTGTATGACTCATGTTAAAGCTTTACCAGAGTCATCCAAACTTTTATCTTTCCCCAAACACAAGATAATAACACACTGAGAGCCCAAAGAGACTAATTCATCAACAAGTATGAATCATTGTCATTTTCTGACCAACAACATCCAAATAATAAATCCATTGTCCTAAATCTGTGATGAGCTTATTCATCCTTGTTAATATGATCAGACATTAAGACATGACATAACTGAAGCTCATTCCACTGAATGAACCAAAGAAGTTAACGCCAGGCTCTAGTCTACAATGATTCTGCACTGCCTGAAGTGGCACGGCCCAGTCAGAGTCCTTTAAAGGTCCCACACTTTGCTCCTTTTCTGCAGTTTAACATGGATCCTTGATGTCTTCATGAAACATTAGTGACTTGCTTTGGCCCAAAAAGCCTGTGAATCAAGCACAATGGCATTCTTTCCACGCTCACATAACCCATTTGTTCAAAATGGCTGTTTTAGAGGGCGGTTGCCTTAATATGCTAATGAATCAAAGCAGAGTAGCGTGCACAGGTTTGACATTTTACGTTAGACATGAAGTGTAACTTGAGCTATGCAGAGCACTCCGGTGCTCCAGCCACATGACGCTTTCGGCCCAAACACGCAGACCGTTAATTCATGCTGGTTACTACACAACAGTGAAGCTTGTTCCCTCAAACAAAACAGGCTAATGCACAAACCACAGTGGGACAGTCATAACTTAGCCTACTTTTCGGGCTAATGTTCGCACAAATAAAGGAGTAATGAGGGGGTAAAGGACTGATTATATTCAACCAACGGTTAAACTTCTTTTCCTGAGCACACAAGAACTGTTCATTCATGCTACAAATCAGGCTAGCAGACTAACATGCTAATTGCGCCCCAGCCACCACAGTGGGACACAGTCGCAATTTAGCCTACCTTCCAGGCTAACGTTCACAGAGCTGGAGGGATAATGGATGGGTAAAGGACTGATTAAATTCAGCCACCTGTTAACTTCTCTTGACCAATGTTGTTTATACTTTAAAGTTAATTCTTCAGGCTTCCAACAAGTAACGTTAACACTGACGAACCCGTGAAGTTATCGCTGGTTCACTTCCTCCTACTGTTAGCATTAACCCAAAGCCATGAGCAAAATAAATACTACACAACATTTAAATAATTCGAGAGCTGGAGCTGCAAGTGGGAAAACAGCAAGAAGTGACTGCTGTTACAGAGATGAGCATAGATGCTAACAGCTTAAGGAGCACTTTTCTCAAATATGAACCACTTTTCTTTATTTAAAGCAGCACGATGTATTTTTTCTTAATATAATATTGGTAGAGTCATTGTGATGGTTCATCACCTTACAACAGGTTGCATTATACATCTGTCATGGTCTGAGGGGGTCTGTATCACCTTCTCTGGCACCATGTACCTTCGATGTGGATGGTGGGAACACTTCCACACTAAAAAAAACACAAATATTTACTGCTTTGACTGCTTTATGGCATACGTCTTATTTCTCTCCTTCTGGAGAGGAAAGACAATACCCCTTAGCTGCATCTGGTCTGTCGGAAATTAAAAGAAGAAGAAGAAATCTAAGGATAGAGTTGAAAAACTGGAAGAAAGGTTTTATCGGAGAAGACAAAAATAGAGTGGGAGAGTAACAAGCTTAATGCCCAGGATAAACTTTGACCCGCCGTTTATTCGCTGGCGTGAGCTGAAAGATGAGGAGGGATTTCTAACCAATGCTAATTTGGTCCTGTTATTATTGGATTTGTATGTGTATGTTGCTAACAAGTGACACTTGAAAAGTGATTTATTCATAAAGTAACATGATCAGACTGTACCTCACCAGTCCACATGGTTTAATGGTTTCTGATGCAGTGTTCACACAGCTGCAACTTTGCAACCCTAATCACGTAGCCCACTGAAGTTGCAACGCATGCCCATAAATATCACATTTTTAGTCACTGTTGCTCAGTCACGTCACATTTGCTCGAGTTTCACCAAAATCATATCATATATCTTATATTAGGATGTGTTAGCTGACATTATTCCAACTGTGTCATTTTCACTCACCGACCAACCACAAAAACAACTAGAAAAGCACTCGGAGAGCGCAGACCTCCGCCAGCACCACAGTCCTCTCCCATATTGTGATTGTCACCATAAATATTAGTCCGACCTTTATTTCATGTAAATATTTAGATTCCTTGACCATGAAAACATACCCTTAGCAATTGGTTTCATAATGATATCGATTTTAGTTCAGTAGTTATTCACAAAAAAAAAAGCATTTTTCGTCATGGCGAATCCAGACGGTGATCCGGCTCAACACCAGAATCGAATCAGTTCTTCCTTTTCCCATGCTGAACATTTCCTGAAAATTTCATCAAAATCCAGCCATAACTTTTTGAGTTATTTTGTTCACAGACAGACAGAGAGACAGACAGACTCTCCCGAAAACATAACCTCCTTGGCGGAGGTAAAAATCATTTCTCCATGGAGAGGATATTTTCACTCCACTTTTGACATGTTTTGGAGAGACTTTGTTCTATATATTCCCTTCTTAGCCTGTTAATATCTTAAATGTCTAGCATTTATAGTTTGTCATAATTTTTATTTCATAGACAAAGGAGAGAAAAAAAACACATCCACACATTAACTGTAATCAGTTCGAGTGAAATCTCTTTATTTACCATGGCATGATTTTATTTTTCAAAATATATTTGAATGTCAAGCTCTGAGCAATTGTTTTTCTGTTTTGGGTGATACTTGGGGGGGCTGATGTGGAGTTGAGGCGTCGGGCACTGAAAATAGACTGGTTGCATATATTTCAAGCGAGCAGGCATGGAAGGACATTTTTGGTACATGCCACGAAAGGAGCAAGGTGTAGGCTGTGGTGCTCGACTGAAGAGACTGAGGAGATGTGCTGTGGGATATGCCATGTGTACGGGCCGCTGTACAGACGCAAACTGAGGATTATGTTTTGAGCTTTACAAAGCAGAACTGACACCTGCTTAAACACATTATCTGACTGGCTGGTATGTGATTGTCAAAACATTCATCCAATCACCTGCCGGATGGTTCAACACATTCCCAAACACTTAAGTGCTGTTTCCCAGAGGGACCAGTGAGATATATTATCATATTGTATGTATTGAACTGTTCATCTGGTGCATTAGGTGAAAACAAGACATTAAAAAAGAAACAAATCAGTTGTTAAAACTGTTCGGTTTTCTTTATTACAAAAATTATACAAAATAGGTAGGTACCAATTTATCTTAAAGCGCTCGTATTGCAGTACAACCCCTCTGACCTCTTCCATCTCTGTGTTTCTGACACACTCTCTCTACCCTCTATTTGCCTCTTTTTTGTTTGCTCCTGTTCTTTTCTCTGGTTCTTGTCCTGTAGGCAGCTTGGGATCAGTGGTGGACCGCCTGCTGCCGTAGACCCTCGAAGCCTCAATAACCTTGTTTACAATTATGTGTCCTTACCTGTAAGCTCCATCCCATTTATCATTACAGTTTCTGATATTACCTTCAGACAGATCAACTAAATTAAATACATGTCAGACAGCACACATAGGGCTCTAATTTCGTGGACCAGGCGCAGTCGCAGGCGCACCTGCCCTGTGCCGGCCTTCGACAGGGTGTGACCAGCGCACTTTGCAAGTTTCCTGCAGTGCCAAGAGAGGCGCACTCAAGGCGCAGAGTAGCGCAGAGAGGTGCATCCACGCCTCCATCCCTGCCCATCCGTGCAAGTGCCAGAGCGGGAGGGGAAAAGGCATGAGTGCTGTCTTCACCAATCAAATGACCACCTCTCCTTGCCTTTAAATGCGCTGTGGCCGAGGTGCAGTGTCTGATTGGTCTGAATGATCCCCGCCACCGTGAAAACAGTGTGCTGGAAAGACCCGGTAGCAGAGACGGTCAGAGCTGCAGTCACTTCAGAAGCTGGGAGAACAGACTGGCCAGCGGGGCGCGCATCAGGGGGCAACGAAGCGCGTCACCATGTGGGCCAGCTCCAGGGCCAGATGTAATCTGTTCCTTTGTCATTAATAAGAGTACGAAATTAAGAGACAGTTGCAGCTGGCTTATCCATTCATAATGCTTGTGATCCACCTGCACTCCTGGTTTGTCATCGCCAAATAGCAGAACCTTAGGTGATATACTGTATACTCTACCATTGTCTCCGCCTCATCCTCCTTGCAATAACGTACTCCATCTTTTTAGATCACGTTAAAAATAAAGACTTAAATAGAGGATTATGGGAAATCAGGTAAATCCTGAATGACATACATTTATTTTCCCTTTTTTCTCTGTCTTTTTTCTCCCTCTTTTCTTTGAATTTAATGAAATGAGAGAAGCCAGATATATACTCAGTATCAGATGTTAAGGCTGTTTATTTCTGACTTGTAAGATGTGCATCATACTTCCAGCTGCCGTCAGGTTAAGTTTCCATGATGACAAACGGCTTTAATCCGACATCAGATGTCACGGGACAGTTAATATAGATACAAATGTATATGCTGGTTCAGATGGTTCCATTAAATAGTGATTGCTGTGATTGTTTATTGCATTAAAATGTGCCTGACACTGTGGAAACCTGCCTCTGAGGCTTTGTTGACGTGTGCGCACATGTGCGTCTGTCACCAAATTACAGCTGCGGAGGGTGCGCTTCGCCTGCGCTGAGAATAGACCAGACGAGAGCTGGCGAGCTTTCAGCGCACCCTTCACAGCAAGGGCGTAGGTTTGATTTTGACATTGGTGGGGACGTAAAAGCACACCAAGATGGCACCTCTGAAAGTTGATGTGTTTTGAATTTATTACTGTTTTTTAATGTCATATAGAGCTAATCAAACAAACAAGCAAACTATCATATTCAGAAAAAACTACTCTAAGTCTCTACTGTCTGTTCCTTGACATAAATATATTGATGCATGACATATTAACAGTGGGACAGCTTGGAATCAATCAGAAATTTTGATGTATGGTTATAGTCTGATAAATATAGAACCAAAACCAAAAAAGACTACCGATAAATGTATTCCCCAACAATATGAGTGTATAAAGTCATGTTATTAATTCAAGGTGTTATTGTGTTTTTTCCCACAAACTTTTATTGTTGGTCTTAAAAGGTTGCTGCCTTTTCATAGACAAATAATACATGGATAATAAACAAAAAAAAACTCCTTAACTATCTCTTTGGCATTAAATATAAGCATGTTTTAGTTATAACGTTATATACTAAGCTTGTGTTTTATGTTAGGGACTATGCGGTAGTGGCATAATATTGATGGGGACGTGTCCCTAGCATCCCTACCCAATTCTACGCCCCTGCTTCACAGAATTTTTTGGCACAAAATTGTCACTGCACCAACATGAACCTGTCGGCACCTCCCCATGGTGTGCCGTCACCTCCCCCTGGTGCGCCGTCACACCCATCTCTGTGCAGCCGGTCTACCAAATTGTCTGCGCACGGTGGTGTGCCGGACGAAATTAACACTGCGCGGGGTGCGCCGGCTCTGCGCTGCGCCACGAAATTAGGGCCCATAGAGTATATTAGTGTGACCTTTAAAAAAAATCATGGATGACCTGCTCCACTCCATGAGCTCTATCCTGCATCAACCATCAACAGAAACATAAGTAAAATTATGATAAAATTAGATAACCTAAAACCAGATGTGTCAAAAAAGCAGGTAAATATAGGATGGTAGAAAGAAAAGCACTTAACAGAGAATAAAATTCTAAATAATAAATCTGAACTAGAATGTAGAAATAAAACAGATTAAGAGTATTAAAAATGAATAAAAAGGTAATAATTTAATCTTTCTGTGGTTGTATTGCTTATACATCCATAATAAATTCCTTTACACCATATAGATATGATGACCCCCTTAAAAATGAAATGCCACATCTCAAGTGGCTAATTTCCAATAAATCTATATTCAGTAGACACATATTATGAGGACAGATTTATGGTCTAGGTGTGCATACATCTGTGGATATCATAAATTCTTATTTTTAGCCTTTTTGTTTCTGCCTGGATGGATGAATCTCTGGATGGATGTTTATGTTATATATTTGCATACAGTACAGGCCAAAAGTTTGGACACACCTTCTCATTCAATGCATTTTCTTTATTTTCATTATTAATCACATTGTAGATTCACACTGAAGTAATGATGGCCACTCGTTTCTCTTAACTTAGCTGATTGGTTCTTGCCATAATATTAATTTTAAAAGTGTCGAATAGGGCTGTCAAATGATGGTCCCAACCTCATTAATAAGGCAAGAAATTCCATTAATTAACCCTTGAAAGGCACACCTGAGAAGAGAAAACCATTTCAGGTGACTACCTGTTGAAGCTCATAAAGAGAATGACAAGTGTGCAAAGCAGTAATCAGAGCAAAGGGTGGATACTTTGAAGAAACTAGAATATAAGACATGTTTTTATTTATTTCACACTTTTTTGTTAAGTACACAATTCCACATGTGTTCTTTTATAGTTTTGATACCTTCAGTGAGAATCTACAATGTAAATAGTGATGAAAATAAAGAAAACACATCGAATGAGGTGTGTCCAAACTTTTAGCCTGTACTGTATGTATGTGTATCTATAAATTAAGTTTTTTCTTCAGGCTGCTCTATTGTAAAATGTGACATAAATTTTTTTTATGAATTGGTCCTTTACATAAGAGGATTGAATGATTGACCGATTCATCGATAAATAAGAAAGGCAGAACTCAGACTGCACATCAAAGTTTTGTATGATTAAGTCTTTTTAATTTGGCCCCTTTGTTTTCAAGTATTAACCTCAACCTGAAGTGCAGACACAAATGACCATGACATCAGGACAGATAAATTATACTGATGTGATGCAGCAGCTTTCTAACATTTGGCTTAAATAAGCAACAGTGACAACTAGCCTGAGGATAACCAACCCCAGTCTCCAACTTTTCTTTGGGTGCACATTGTGTTTAATATTTCTCCATATTTTGACTCGAGCATGGCTGAAAACAGAGTTCCAAAGTTTCTGAAGAGCTGAACATCGCCTCAGGCTCCTGTGCTGTTTGCTCTACAGCAGGCCAGATGAGAGGTTGCCTGTGTGGTCCATCAACAGTCAGGACTGCTTGGACATCCCAGCAGAAGCAGCAGCACGACGAAGAGGAGGAAGAGGAGGAGGAGGCGAGGAAGGAGCAGCCTAGTAGCAGGAGGAGGGAGGGAGTCTGTTCCGCTTGGGTAGCCGGAGCTGAGAGGAGGCTGGTCGAGAGGTTGGAAGAGCGAAGACAGACAAGACAGCGCTCTGCTCTTCTTTCTCTCTCTCTGTGCGCGCGCGTCCCGCTCTGCTCCAGCCCAGATTGTGAAGGGAGGGAGGAGAGAGAGAGAGGGGGGAGGCGAACACACTTGACGCATCGGAGGGAGTGAGCACATCGAGGCTTCACTTTCCAATAAGCGAGCTGCGAGACAACTCGCCGTCAGCTGCCCGCGCTCCAAACGCACACCGAGGGATGGGGATCCGGCAGCGGAGCGGCGCAGCGGCTGCGTGAGGCGCAGGAAGGAGGCGACAGGAGCAGCATCTTTGCGCACAAGTCACACGGATTGTCTTTTCTCCCAGGAGCTGCGCAGAGGCTCGACAGTGATGTCCGTGAGCGAAACATTGTTTGGAGAGCTAAAACGGATTAATGTGAGCCTGTGAGATCTCTGAGACAAAAGGACAGGTAAGGTTATGATTTATCAACATTATAATCGTCACATCCCGATTACAGCCAGTCCGCGAGTCTGCATTCACTCGGATTAAACCCGCTCTCCGTCCCAACTTTTCCTGGATTAGCTGAGCCCCACAGCTGTTTACGGGCAGCAGTTTCAGGATTGCCCTCTCTGAATTTCACCCTCTCCTGATCTCGTTTGCTGTACGCAAAGTAATCTGCGAGTGTGCGAGAGCGTGTGTGCGCTCGGTGCAGATGTTGGGTAATCCTCCGCCGCTGACCCTCCCCATGAATAATCCCTGCAGATTCTGCTGATTAAACCGCCGTCACAGATGATGACCACCCACCGAGGATCTGTCCATGCGCCGATATCCCGGGATTAACCCGGCAGAGCGGTGGGAAACTTCAAGTCGAGCGCAGGGACAACATGTTAACATCTTTGAAAAATTTAATATTGGGGGATGAAGAAGATCAGATGTCCTCTGAGGACATAAATAACCTCGATCTTTGAAATACAAGATTTTATTTCTATATTTGGATCTTTGTTTACATTTGGACACAACTGTTATACAATTTTGAGCTGACATGACGTTTTAAAGCATGGAAATATTATATATATATTTGAGTTAATCAATGAAGGAATGAAAGAATAAATGATTAAAAGTGAATCAAATGTCATAAGCAGCAGCACTGAATCAAATGTGGTGACACATTCCAACAGGATCCACCCCTCATACAGGATTTACAGATTTAATTAATTAATTAATAGGCTATCATAATATTTCCGTAAAAATAATCATCATACTCTGCTTTGTAGTATTTTTTTTAATATTTTTACAATATACTCTTTTGAATCACACGTATCATTTCAAACATTGAAGTTGAAACTCAGTGGCCATTTTTTTTAGGTACGTCTTGCTGATTTGACTTCAGATCTCCTTAATTCTTCATGTCACAGATTCAATACAGAACATCCCTCAGAGATGTTGGTCCATGTTGACATGATAGCATCACTCTGTGGTCATAAAGGGATGACCATGGTCAGCAACGACTCTCAGGTAGGCTGTGGGGTTTGATTGACACGCCGAAAAGGGCCCAAAGTGTGCCAAGAAGACCCCAGCAGCCTGAGCCGCTGATGGGCCCAAACTCTGACCCTGCAATCTGAAGGTGGCAGCAGAGTCCAAACTCTTATTTGAAAGGACTGGTCCTCACTGAATATTCCCTCCTTTTTGGACCATTCTCTGTGAACCTGGGGATGATTATGTTGAAAATTGAAGTAGATCAGCAGTTCCTGAAATACACACCAACAACCATCACGTTTAAAGAAAATCATCTTCTCCATTCACATGCTCGGTTTGAACTTCTGCAGGCCAGCTTGACCATGTCTGCGTAGGTAAATGCATGTAGTTACTGCCATGTGATTGGCTGATATTTGCGGTTGAGCAGTTAATTTGGGTGTGGCTTATTCAGTGGTAGGTGGATGTAAAATACTCGCCCTACTTTTGTGTTCAGGCCTATTGCTTTGCCAATTACACTGCACACATTCAGTAACATGAGATGAGACCTTAAAGGACCTACAGGAGAACTATTATGCTTTTTTCTCTTTTCTGACCTATATTTGTTGTTTTAATGTTGGATACTCAGCAAACCCAGTATACAATATAGACAACAGCCACCTAACATCCATGTAACACCAAACCAATCACATATGTGATGTGTCAAATAATGAGGTTCATACATTTTGAAGTGAGCCTTGCAGCTGTTTTGATAGTCTGAATGTAGTTTTACAGTCTTTTTAAGGCACTGAAGTCCCATTAACGTCAGGGTCGGACTCCCCTACATGCTCATGCCCAGGCGTAGGCTCCAGGCCTGCCCTCCCCTGTTCTGCTTCACAGAGTACGTCGCTTGCACTGCTCCGCTGTCTACGAGTTCACGCCATCAGCATGTTGAGCAACGGCTGGACGATGATTGTCCGAAAAATTATTGACAATAAATGATATTATTGCCAATATTATTATTATTATTGTTTTTTTTTTATTTGCATGTAATTATAATATATGTCATACTAAAGTGAGTACACCTTATCAAAAGCAAGAAACTTTTTTTCTTACGAGTATTTAACTGTAATTGGAAGGTCAACATCTGTAAATAAAATAAATTTTAAAAATAATATAACAAATTTAACAAACAAAAACTGAGAAAACTCATTGAAAATGAAATGGACTCTCTTTAGGAAAAAATGCATGTAAAAAAAATAATACGAATAAAAATCAATAAAAAAAATAGACCCGGTCTTTGTAAAAAAAAAACAAAAAAATAAAAACGAAATTCCAGTAAAAACACACACAAAAATTAAACAGTTTATACAGTTCCGTAATTGTTTGTGACATGTACGTTCTTCCAGTAAATCTGTACTGTTTATCAAACGTTTGTAACATTTCTGGCTTTTCAACCGCATAATAGGGCTGCATTTCTTTTACAATGTAGCGAACGACACTGTCTTTGAGCGCACCATTTTGCGCTGCTTTATTTATAGGCTATTTTCTTTGCAGACCAAACGCTTCAGTAAGCTTCGACTGTCAGGACGAAGGCTCCGCTGCACCTCCCCTTCTTCTTCTTCGTTGCCACCACTTTCAAACAAGTGAGACATATCAGCTCATCACCTTATTCATTCTGTTTAAAACCAACACATTCCCACACTGGGCTGCGACAGCCGGCTCAAGAACCGTATCTTTTGTGCCATCGTTCACACTAGCGTTTGTTTCCTCGTTACTCCTCAGGACGCTCACTTCAGCTCTCTCCGTGTGTACGCGCGAGCGTCCCCGCGGCCCCCAAAAGATTGCATGAGAGACAAATGCTCACTCCGCTATGAATCAGCCAAATCCACTGTAGAACCGATGCACCCCGGTGTTAAGAATGATGGACAGAGTGAGCCATCTTCTCATTCAGCCTCCTTGGTAGAAAGAAAGGAGGAAAACAAACGTGTATGCACGTGTCAGTTTATCGAGGCCGGCAAACTCACGGAGGATGTTTTTATTTATCGTGCGGTTAATTGATTTATTGATTATCGCGACAGGCCTACGTGACTGTTTTGTCAACATGGGCCTTATGAAGCTGGATTAGCCAGTGAACTGCTGCTGTAGAGCGACGCCTTTCTGATGTTTCTTGGTTGTGTTGATGAATCAGAAGATCAAGCTGTGATGAACAGTTTATTGGTGTATTCACAATTTTAAATGAGAATTTCGTACAGTCTCTTTAAGTTTGCTGTTTACTCTCAACTCTGGCATTATAAGGAGGCGGGGCTCGGCCTTCGGAAGTCCTGGGAAGTGTGACCAATCACGGTGTGGTGGGCTCGGCGGGAAGCGTAGGAGGGCCTGGGGGGTGGAGTAAATTACACAGACCATTTTTCATGGGATGTAAGAAATTCAAGGAAGCGGTGCGGCGAGAGGCACAGCGTCCCAAAGATCTACAAACTTTCTGTGTGTAACTGCTCTGTAAGAGTCAAAAACCAAACACAAAAAAACAAGTGTAATGGTTCTTTAAAAAACTCTGCTGAGGGAACTCCTGTCCTCGTCAGACCTGCCCTGAACGTCTGTGTCGACAGAGCTCAGAACGCTTCAGGCTGTTTGTGACCTCATCACCACGGCGAGGCGGTTTGTTCCCACTTCTGTCACTCGTTTAGCCATCAAACCACGGTGGGCCTGGAAGTCCGATGGCCAGCAAATGCCACATAAGCCGACTTTAATATGTTTAATAGATATGAGCATCTGTGCAGCTTCAGCACATCCGACACGACAACCTGAGCCAAAACTGCCCCCACTCGTCCTGACAGGGTGACTCCTGAGGAGCGTTTCAGCCGGAGAGCGTGTGCGATCACAACACCCGACAAATAAATGGAAAAAAAAAGCCCTGCATGATAATTCACATGTATTCATTCATAAGTGTGAGGCTGCCTGAAGAGCTGCGTGCATGTGATGGATTCTGGGGGGCATCTTTCATTGTTTTTGTTTGTTTTAAAGAAAGAATATCCTGGTACTAACCATCTGGCAGGACAAGACCTGAACAAAAAATCCGCCCTGCAAGTTTTTTCCCTCCCCGGCTCAGAACTATTGACCAAATATGACCCAGCCGTGACCTTCAGAGAGACCCACTCCAACACAATATCGAACTGAAGTCAGTGAGTGTCAGACAAAATGGAGTAACAAAAAGTGTCGTCACGCTTATATAAGAGAGATTTTATTACTAAATACAACTTTGTTAGTAATTAAATTAAAATTAACCACTGGAAAAAAAACTGATCCTGTTTTATCTTTGATTTTGTCTTTGCTCAGTCCATGAGCCCCACGTGTTGGTGGACAGGAGCATTTTGGCAAAATTCTCTCGAATTTATAATATTTAGGTGCATATTTCTAAAGTAATTTATCTGGATTTAATTACACTTACAACCTCCAACAGTCCTGAAAACAGAACACTGGAGAATAAATTATTTCTGTTCCACATGGCATGCTCTTGTTTTGTCCTTTTCCATATTTGATCATTTAAATTTTATTTTTCACAAATGTTTTCATTTCTTACATGTTCCAAAATATCAGAGGGCAGAATGCAGGTTAGTTACTCATCGTTAGGACTGAGGCTGTCATAATACCAATGTCACAGATGCTGATACAACCCAGTAGAGAAATTTGATGTTCAATGCCTTTGTCAATACCACAGCAAAAATGAAAACTAAATAACAAATAGTCCTTAACGTTGTTTTCCTTTCTTATATTTAATCATAACCTGTAGGTCCAGGAGAGGTGAACACACGTCCACACGAGTGTTAAATCCTTAAAGGTTTCCCTGTTAACAAACACTTTTTTGTTATTTATGTCCTTTATAGAATGAATTTATTTCTTCACATTTTGCTTAAATAATAAACTCAGGAGGGACAAAGTAAAGAAATACAAAAGCATGAAAATGAATTAAACTGTTTTAATTATTTGGCAATTCAGCTTTATTTTATACTTGTGCAGTGTGCTTGAGTGTCATGAAAGGCACATATAAATAAAAAATATTTATTTATTAACATTGGATTAACACTTGTTTGTTATTGTAATTAAAGTTATTGTTTCTGCTCTGTAAGGCACTTTCTGAAGCCCTTGGTTAACTTCAGATCTGTTTTGAGAGCTGTGACATCAGTGATACAAATGAGAATTTTATGGTGTTATATCACTTTTAAATAATGGTTTGAAAAAATAAACAAAAGCTCTTTTCCAAGACTGTACTGATGTGTATGGACTGGTGGGTGGCCTGAGTACCTGGTCTATCACTGAATCATAAGATCTACAGCTACTTACTGTAAAAAAAATAAAAAAATCTGAACAGTAAATTACTGTGAATGTCAAAAGATAATGCGAAAAAAACAGCTGTACAATTAAAAGCATTTTACCATCAAATCTACCGTTACCTACTGTAAGATGTCCATACGGTAAATTCCTAAAAAGGGTAATGGATCCAGAGAAAATTACATTTGTCTCATGAAAACTGACCAACAGCAGCCAAACTGTCTGAGTGAATGTTGCATTTTTGTTTTATTGATAAATATTTATGTGTGGGAATTTTGTTGACAAAATGATATCTTGCTAAAAATGATCAGTAAGGCAGTTAAAGATACAGTAATGTAAACTAAAATACATTCACTGTAATTTAAAAAAAGTTACAAAGTTGTAGATTAAAATATGGTTAATATATTAAGGAGTGAAAATACAGCAGTAAAAGTACTATAGAAAATACAGTAATAATGCTGTAAATTAAAATAGAGCAATGCTGCTGAAAAGACATTTTAACAACCTTTTACGGAGTAACTTCTCTCTAAATACTGAATGTTCTGATCAGTAAATAAGGTTCAGACAGACATGAAGCTCCGTGCATCATTAGCTGTTTAATGGAGAGGCTGTGCTGATTGGCTGGGCCGGGGTCGGTGTGGTCACGGCCCAGATGATGAACCATTTCATAAAACATACTGAGAGCAGTCAGTGCTTTTCATTTGGACGTGTGAAATATATGAAAGAAGACTGACCTTCAAAACACTAAATTACTGCACAAACTGATTTCTAGAGGATAAAGGACTTCCAAAGTTTGTACTCAGGAGTTACATTTAAGCTTTTAAAAAGTACGTGGACGTATTTGGATAAACAAAGTGGAAGACTTTAAAAAGGTCTTTTTCTCTGTTTTTAGGCACACGATGTCGGCTCACAATGGTACAGACATATTGTTTATATATATATATATATATATATATATATATATACATATATGAAAAAATTCCAATGTCAGTTTTTGTTCTAACAATTGTGAAAATGAGTTAATCCAGATTTCATAATTACCATGTTATGCTACAGTCTGTCCTTGTGTGTTAAATGTTTCAGTATAAGTTGTTCAGCACGTCTACCTCAAACCCGTATGCAATTTATTTTCACTTATTAACCAATATTATGTTGTGTAACATTTGTTATTCATATTTATTGTGCTTATTGCTCATCCTCTGTTTTCCCCATAATGTGAAAGAGTTAAGTATGAAGTTAAAATAATAATAAACAGCTAAAATTAGTAAGTAGAAAAGAATAGAACTTTGTCATTGCAACAAGTACAATGAAATTGCAAAAGCCCTTCAGTCAGCACAAAACAGTGTGAGACAAATACGATAAAGTACGGTGCAAACAAAAGTGAAGTAAAATAAGATAAGAAATTAAAATAAAATAAGATGAAAAATATATAATAAAATAATAAAGTTAAGGTGCGAAATACAATAACAAAGTATGATACAGTGAGTAAGAGTATCATACTCTGTAATCATGATCTCAGTATCAATCAAAATAACTCTGATCATGTTTTATTTGCCATAATCCAGTGAATATGTGTATAAATAAAAAAATATGTAATTATTTATGAATCTATTTTTAGTTCCTTAAATTTCTGTGAGCTGTACAGTTCCTGTTTGATCTCACTGATGTGTCAGGGACAAAAGGAAAAGCATAATTAAGACGGAAAACAATGATGAAAAATAAAGCCATTTAATTAAACATAATGTTGTTAAACACTAATTCATGTCATGGTAACGAGTCTAAATTAAAATATACACCAACCTCTAAGTTACAGATCACGATGGAATTGTCATAGCAACCAATCAGGAGCTGCTATCACATCAAAATATCCCTTATAAACGTTGATTTTTTGCAAAAATGTTTCGTTGAACCCAAATCTGCTCTTGGATTAGAAGGTTTTTTGGCTTTCTAGACATTTTTTTCACACATAATTCACACATAATCATCAGTGTTATTTTATTTTTGTAGCCTGTAGTCAGTCATGCAAACTCAGACATTATTATACAGAGTGAATTTGCAGCGTTCTTTTTTTTTGTACAGGTTTTGCATCTGATAAACTCGTCTGACCAATGAGAGCACAGTTTGTTGGCGTGAGCTGCAGTCAAATCATCCAGCATGGCCGACAGCGTGTTTGAGTGTTTGTGTTCCAGCACCTGTTTCATTAGAGGATGTTTGAGATGTAGCGTGAATGAGGGCAGTGCTGGAGCTTCAGGTGATGATGATGTGAGTTCTTCTGTAGTAAAACACTTTGAGCTCCTGAATAAAATGACCTGAAGGCTCAGCATGTCCTGTGGGATTAGTTCAAATGGATCATCGTCGACTGATAGGAGTTGAATTTGTGACACAATACTTATTTATTAATTTAGGTATGAAATGAATTCACTCCCACTCTCAGAAAACTCAGAATTTTGTCCCCTTGGTGTGCAGAGACCTTAACTGCAGGACAGATTAATTTTCTGTTAAGATTTAAATATTTTAGTCCTAAAATAAACAGCTTCCATTTGATCAGAGTGCTCTGCAGGTAACTGACCCTCTGCGGGAGAGGATTTATTTTGAGTTTAGTCTGACGCGGTCAATGCGGCTGCAGCAGACGGCTGTCCTTCCCCATTTTTGTTCCATGGTTGAAAAGTACAGCCGAGGCAGAGAACAGTGTCAAATGTGAAGTTTTGGTCCAAGGAAGAGAAAATGGGATCAGCAGCTGCTGCTCTCTTGACGACCATCGCCCCGGGTAGCTAAAAAAATCACTCTGGGATGACTGGGATGGATGTGTGAAAATGCAGAACATTGAACCTGTTCTGATGAAAGTTTTGGAGTGGATGTGCAAACAGGACCGGCACGTGACAGAATTTCTCTTCAAAGGTGATCTTCTGTCTCGTGTAGGGCTGAACGATTTGAGAAAATTTTCCCCAATATAGCAATTTACCCTGCAATCGTTTTAATGTTCCTCATCTTATGTATACTTAAACAAACATAAGCAGTAGATCTTTTCATAGTAAAATCAATATATCATTAAATAAGAGATAAAAGATTTGAGAAAAAGTGGAGAAGTGAAGAACAGAAGCAAAATAGGTATGAAATTGCAAAAACAATTGGCAAAAAAATCCAAAAGTGGCATAGGAAAATTGATTATGGCAGCAAAATAGGGAATTAAATTTGAAATTAAATTTCAAAAACCAGGTAAAAATTCCAAAAATGGTACTGACAGTGGCCAAAAAAAGATGAATGGGGGCAAAATAGACATGAAGTTGTAAAAAATGGGGTTAAAAAAAGGTAAAAATGGTCCAAAAGTTGGAAAACAGTTAATGAATAGTGGTAAAAAATTGGCAAAAACTACATCTCAGTGCCAAAATGTTCAACACATTTTGGGCTAAAAATATTGAACCTTCTGCGAATTGAAAATTGCAACAAGCCATATTGTGATTTAATCTAATTTGAAGTTAATTGTTCAGCCCTAGTCTCGTGCCCCCTCCTTTAGGTTCTGTCTTTACACGTGCTGTAGATGTATTGTGAGGCGTGCAGGCCGAGCTGCAGCCGTGAACAAGCTGACTTTAGTCATTTGTGATCAGATGCTGATTGAGGACAATACTCATGGAGAGCATGGTGTAAAACAGAGAGGGAATGAGTTTTTGAAAATAGTTGAAGGGACTCCCACTGAGAGATTTCCACAGGCAGTGCATGAATTTTTGACTTAAATAATCGCTGCCAATCGAGTTCCTTTGATCGTGACGAGGCCAAATGGTAGCTGTGTAAAATAAAACGAACTGTGTTTGTCGACCTCAAAGGGGATCACAGAGTCTATTCTGGAGCAGGGGTTTGTTTAGCATGAGTGCCAGATCGCTCCTGAAAAGAGTAAGACAAGAGCGCAGAGACTCTGCAGATCCAAGCATGAATATTTTAGATTTTTTTAAATGGCTGAATTATAGTCTTGGGAGTAGGGAGCAGATTGTGCAAATCATCTAACAACCAGCTGATCCAAATGTAGCATGCATGCTGATATTCAGGGTCTACGGTAACTTCAAGCCAAATGAACCCTGCTCTTGGTAGCATCTCATGGACCCCCTGTTGCAGCCCAGATGCAGCATAACAAGAAAACAGGCCTTTAATGGCAGCAGACAAGCTACAAGCAACAAGCCAGTTGGAAGTGATGAAGCACAGAAGTGACAGTAAAAGTATCCCGGGAAAGGTGCATTTAGAGGCGTGGCATGAAAATTTTATAACGCGTCTCCACATGGAAGTATCACAGAAATGTGTCATCCGGGTCATTTTTATTTCATATCTCTCCAGGAAAGGAAGAGCAGGCAGGATACCAGAGCGAGAGGAGGCTACCTAACCCCTGAGACATAGACACAGAAAGTTTATAAGGCACCTGGTCCTGATACTGCAGACCCTGTCCCTGAAACAGCCTGCCCCCCTTATGTCTAGACCGCACTGATGAGGTCAAGACGAGGGAGGACGAAAACCTGTCGCTTCATCCATCAGCAATTCTGGATGGATATTTTTATCACCTCTGTAAAGGGGGTTATGTTTTATTTCAGCGTATGTCTGTCTGTAACACAAAACACACACACACACACGTATATGTTACCTTGTGTCTGTCTGTGTGTATGATTTGAGTTTGTGTGTGTGTGTATTCAGCTTCATGATGTGACACGGATGTGTGTGTCTGTGTGTGACATGCCTGTGTGATTGCTACTGTAGCTTTTCACAATTAATCAGGTATTACAGTCTGAATACTTATGACTAGAGCTGGGCAAAAAATCGATTAAATCAATTAATTCAAATTATTTTCTGCAGAGGATTTAAAAAATTAAAAATCAAGATTTGTTTTCCTTCCTTTGTTCAATTGTAAGTAGTTGCAATTTTTGAAAAAAAATAAAATTTTCATGATGGTCGGCCTTGTAGGGTTTGCATGAGGACTTTTTTAGGCTTGTATTTGTTATTTAAGTAGATTAAATATTGATCAGAGAGTTTCATGCTAACACTGTAAAAATACCTCAGCCTTTTAGTGTTTATGTAGACAAACCTGCCTACGTTTATACTACATAATCAACCTTTTATGACCCAGACTTTGACTTTAAGAGGGAAACATTTAGACAACATAAAGGCAAAACTTGATTTGTTTCATTTTTATGTCACTGGGAGTTTTGTTTCTTTTAGGGAGGGAAAAATGGATTAAAATCGTAAATCGATTGTTGTGGAAAAAAATCTGGGATTTTATTTCTAGGCCATATCGCCCAGCCCTACTTATGACCATGTGATGTTTAAGTTTTTCTTTTGTAATAAATCTTCAAAAAATTCTACAATTCTGTTTTTTTGTCTATAGAGTGCTTTGTGTACATTATTGAAGAAAAAATTATTGAATTGATTTTAGGTAATGACTGCAATATTATAAAATGTGAAAAATTTAAGGGGGTCTGAAGTTGGCCAGACCAGCTTTCTTTTCTTGTGCTTTATGGAATTGATTGTTGACTTTTAGGCTGTAATCCTTGACAATTTATTGACAATTAATTGAATTTCTTCTTATCTGCTTTGTCTTGTATGTTCATCATTGCTGCTTGTTTGTCTGCTGCACAGCACTTTGATGACTGGATGCACTTTATGAGTCTTGACTGATTCTTGGTCTTGGCATTTTGTGGTTTAGGTGCAGTCCATTTTCATTTGAGTTCAGGATTTTACCAGATTTTTCCTTATTTTTTTAATGCCTGTGTGTTTTGTGTGTTGTCATGTACTGGTGAGCTGATGCCTGCTGCTGAAAAACAATTTTCCTACGGGATTATAATAAAGTTGAAGTTAAATGTCCTGATAAATGCTAGAGGTTGCTTTTATCAATAATACATTTTGGGATATTTAATTAAAAATATCTTTTATTTGTGACATGCTGTCCCAGTAGCAGTAAGGATTACATTGTGGCAGCCTTCTCTTTATTAATTATTTATTATTATTTTGTTATTAATTCTCATTTTAAATGCAAAAAAACTAAATGATTATTTAACAGATTACAAAAAAGCATGATCTATTTCTGATTTTCTTCATTAAGATCTGTTCCAGCAGTAAGCTGTGCTCTGGTACGTCTCCCTGCTCAGTGAGATTCAGAGATCTTGAGCCCTGACGTCTAAAAAGTGTTTTGGTGTGAAGAGCAGGTGTCTTCCTCACTTCCTGTCTCACGTAGGTATCACTATGTGCGCTGTGCGTGTGCTGTTGAAATAGCACATCATCATGTGCTTCTGTTTGTGCTCAGGGGAGTGTTTGTCTGAAAATGAGGAGTGTGTTCCTAATTCAAGGATGCAGAAAATGAGTGCACCTTCTCTAAACTTTAGTCTAGAGTCTGTGGTCAGAGTTTTTCTTCTGTTTTGAGGACACTGTAGAGGGACACGTTATTTTGGCATGCATTTCAGTGCACCATTTCCACTCCAGCTCCAGAGTCTGATACCTAATAAACAAGAAAAGAGACACAGGGTTAATAGGCTTTATTGAAACACAGAGCCTCATATCTAGTATTTGGACACACACAATTATGCTCACAGATAACGATAACGGCTGTTCAGTGTATTTTACACACAGGGATTCCTGCAGAATATTGGAAAATAAATAAGTTGAAGCCAACAGTTGTTTGCTGTTCAGTAAACAGGTCCATCATAAACATACAGAAGTCCTGACAGTTTAATGGAGGTTTTAATAATAAATGCGGTTTGATTTGATGCTGTCACACTTGTTGAAAGAAATGTGAGCTGACACAGCAGAATCTATTACCGGCGACATTAAAACGCTGCTACCCATGAGCACGCTTGGCGACTGTCGTAATGCTGCGTTCCAGTAACCTCGGAACTGGGAGTGACATCATCTCCGACTTATCAGCGTTGCAGTTAAAGTTGGAAAAAAAACATCTGCTGCCGATCTACCAGGCTATTGTTAGCTGTTGTTAGCACGCCCTGCGTTGTTGTTCACAAATATCACATGAAGAATGTGATTATCACTATGGCATTTTGTAAATATAAGTCTAACAATACTATGTATACAGCTGATCTAGAGCGACACACCCCAGTCAGAAGTGCAAATAAATTGATTATTACAGGAGCTAAATAACTGTTCACACTGGGGGCATCCATTTTCCATTGTCAACTCGGGGGTGGCGAGGTTTCACCGAGTTCCCAGTAGGAAATTCCGACTTCGAGGAACGTTCAAGCTGCAGTTTCCTACTTGGAACTTGGAAATTCCTACTTCTGACTACAACTGGAACACACCAAAAGACGTGAGCATGTTTGTTGTGATGCTAATGAATGCAGCTTGGACCGTCCTCAGAACTCTGCATTGCTTTATAACTTTTTCAACAACTTACAGGATGCAAAGTGACGAGGTAATGTATCTCTTTCTAGTGATGTAGCGGTGGTTTTTGATGTGTGACAACAAGCAATTTTGGAAAACTTAGTATCGTAGTTTTGTAGCCGGCTATATATCACTACTTACAGCACGGTGCTCTAAGACGTGTCTGAATAATATAAATTTGCTCTAGTTTTAATTGTCTTGTTCCCGAAGTTGAGTATCCAGGCCAGTCCAGCCCTGTCCAACCCGACCGGAAGGCTAAGGAATAGCATTTATAGATAACCTATTTTGATGCTATTAAACTCATCTTAAAGTGTGTATTTTGATCAGGCATAAATCTAAAAGTGAGACTTTTTTTGTAATTCCTTAGTAATTCACAGTCCCTTAAAATCTGTGATAAACCCAAAAAACACATGATGTATGATCAACAGACTTTATCTGTCCTGTTTTTGCTCTGAGCCTGGCTTTAGCTGAGAACATTCATCCCCAAAACAGCATAATATAGACCAACGCACCCCAAACTGCTGTGCACCGTGCACCTCATCACAATGGGGCCCTTTGTGTCTGTCCTCAGTCTCACAGTCTGGTTGAATCTTCTACTGCACTGATCACCTACTGAGACCTTATCAGGCACCCCACAGCTTCCCATCTGGCCTCCAGAATATCATCAAATGTACAAAATGTGAGGTGGATAAAAATGCAGTGGTTCTAAGGGCATCTTATTTTCATCAATTCCTGAAACTATTTAGAGACTTTATGTTGATCTGTTTTGTCAAAAATACATTAGTGTAAAAAAAAGTCCCTCTTAGCTCTGGCCATTGTACTGATGTAGCTGATGATTGATGTTCTCGTGTGTGCAGGGTTCCCACGGGTCCTGGAAAACCTGGAAAATGATTGACCAATTTTCCAGTCATGGAAAACATATGGAAAATGATGAAAAAAGTTAAATGTCCTGGAAGAGCTTAAATTTTCCCGAAAAATAATTTGTCTTCCTTCTACCTTGTTAATGAACAAAAATTAAACACAGGAAATGAAGTATATCTATACTTGATAACTAATGTGCATGTATCCATAAAATGTAGATAAAATAATGCAAGTTAAGGCATGAATTTTAAAAACTCAAAACAATGGGGACAAAAAGAAATAAAAAATGACAAAACAAAATTTAGGCGGAATCAACAAAACCAATTTAATAAAAAGGAGAATAAATAAAGATTAAAAATAAGCATAAGCATAACTTTGTTATAGTGAGACGCTACATAGAAGCCAGACTAAAGAGAAAGCTAGCAGACAATGTTCGTGCCAGTCAGAAATAGATTCAAAATGATACGTTGGCGTTAGCTAGAGATATTGTTCATCAACCTCTAATCTTGTTTTTTAGAAGGTCATATTAGATTGAAAACTGCCAAAAGCAACACTGTTACTTCAGTTGGTTATGTGACACTGAAAAAAGTCCTGGAAAACATCCTTGAAAAGTCCTGGAAAATGATTTCTAGAAAAGAGTGGGAACCCTGTGTGTGTTACCACATTAAATATAAAAACATTAATCGAAACTGTCCTGTTAGCTCCTGTAATTCACTTTTTAAAATCAGTCTGCATGTTTCAAATTGTCTAGTGTGGCCAGCAAAACCAAGCCACCCACTCAAATATTTTAAAACTGTGAGAAACCCACACATAGATGGATGAATTATGACACCACATGCCAGAGATGTGTTAACTGGGTCATAATGTGGTTTGGAACCAATGAGGTACTGACAGGGAGTGAGGGGGAGTGTCCAAAAGGAGGCATCAGTCGTACCATTGACCAAAGGATCAGCAAAGAACTACATAAATAACCAAAAGGAATGAGAAATACAATGGTTTGGATGAAACAGTTCCTTTTCAAAGATAAGACGAACATAAAAATATGTATATTTGCCACCAACACCCCACAGTCCATCCTAATCGTATCAAGTCCCAAAAATACACATTTATATCTAGGTGCTTCCGTGAAATTGAGCCTGTTTCAAAACTTTAAACCCCATTTTCTCATAAAGTTATTAACAACACAATCCTTTGTAATGTCACTAAGACTTAACCGTTGGCTCCTGAAGGTCTGTCTGCAGCCACCTGAGGACCAGAGAAAGAGCTGGGACAGCAGGAGATACAGGAGAAGAGGAAGTAGGGTCCAGTTTAGGGATGTGGCTCCAACAATATGAAGTTTGATTCCAGGTCAATGCAAAGAGCAGGCAGACGATTCAGGTCCAGCACAAGAGATTACAAAACTACATCTCATATGAAAAGGGGCCTCACTGGGTTTTCTGCTTGGCTTTTGACACAGATCATCAGGTTGCCTCATTTTGTTCATGTCTTCCAACCTGAGCCAGCCTGCTCCCAGATTGGCTGTCGTTCTGTTGCATGTGACAAAACACTGAGGAAGTGTTTGTGAAATATTTAAAACATCAACGTGGAGCACAGAGTCACACGGTCTAGTGGAAGATTGGGCCTTCTTGACTTGAGCGAGATTCAAAATTCAGTCTGATCGTCTTAAAGAGGCTGTGAGGAGTTTTCTAAGTAATTACAAAATAGTCTCACTTTTAGATATATGCCTGATCCAAATACACACTTTAAGATGAGTTTTATAGCATCAAAATAGGTTATCTATAAATGCTATTCCTTAGCCTTATGATCGGGTCGGATAGGGCTGGACTGGCCTGGATACTCAACTTCAGGAACAAGACAATTAAAACTAGAGCAAATTTATATTATTCGGACACGTCTTAGAGCACCGGGCTGTAAGTAGAGATATATAGCCGGCTACAAAACTATGATACTAAGTTTTCCAAAAATTGCTTGTTGTCACACATCAAAAACTACCGCTATGTAACAACAATGAGATACATTACCTCGTCGCTTTGCATCCTGTAAGTTGTTGAAAAAAGAAGTTGTAAAGCAATGCAGAGTTCTGAGGAAGGTCCAAGCTGCATCCATTAGCATCACAACAAACGTACGCTTTGGATTGCACACATCTTTTGATGCGTTCCAGTTGCAGTCAGAAGTTGGAATTTCCGAGTTCTGAGTAGGAAACTGCATAGTATTGTTAGACTTATATTTACAAAAATGCTGCCATAGTGATAATCACATTCTTCATGTGATATTTGTGAACAACAACGCAGGGCATGCTAAAAACAGCTAACAATAGCCTGGTAGATCGGCATGTTTTTTTCCGACTTCAACTGGAACACCGATAAGTCTGAGATGATGTCACTCCCAGTTCCGAGGTTACTGGAACGCAGCATTACAACAGTGCTCATGGGTAGCAGAGTCTTTACGTTGCTGGTAATAGATTCTCCTCACAGTCCGTTTAAGTGTGCCCTGCTTTTTTTTAGGTTCTGCAGAAAACAACCTAAACACACTCTTTATCACAGAGAATCCAAAATAAATCACTTGCATTAATACTTGCTTGGCTGTACATCCTTTGCCACATCTTTTTTTTGACTTGTGTCCATTTAAGCCTCACCTGCTCCAGCTGACAGCCATTGTTCCCATAGTTAAGTGTTCATTGCCATCATAGTGCACTGGATTATTTCTGAAAAGTGAGAATAAGAGCAAAAGTAAACACAAGCCTCCTGTTAGGGCCCATTCTGCTCTGTGAACATCACTTCAGCTGAGCATCCTCAGCATGGAAATACTCTAATGGGCAATATTTCATCTGAAGGGAGTGTAATTCTGCTCCTACCCTGCCGATCAGGTTGTATTAGTCTTCCCAGGTACATGCCGCACCAACAAGCAAATAAAAACAATTGCCAGGTGTCATTTGTTTAGCGCTGCTGCTGTTTCTGCTTCTCTCTGCTGGATTTTCAAAGTTAACAGCGCTGTGAGATTTTCTCCAGCACCTTAATGGATGAGGAAGCTGCAGGATAGTGATGACACTTTATTGCAGTGCAGAGTGGTTTGATGTATTTGGTGTTTTACTTGTTTGCAGCCAGAATCATAGAGCTCTTCGACAAGCCCAGCAGCAAGCGGTGAAGATATTTTGTCCGTGAAGAAGGGTCTCTTTGGAGAAAAGCTTTTTCATGACTTCATCAAACTGTAACAGCAATCATCCTAAAGTTAAGCAGCTCTTACAGGAGAATCAGAAGCCACAAAAATACAGTAAAGATGTGTCTTATCCTCCATCACACAAGATAACAAAAACATTCACTGGCCACTTTATAAGGTACGCCTCTACAGTGCCAGCTTTCTTTTAGCCTCATGGGCTGCCTTCAGACTCCGTTAGCCTGATTCCATGTTGTTTACGCCCAATTCATGCTTCTGTTTCCAGGCATAATATTCACCCTGTTGTGATGTTTTGTCTCCTCTGTGAATGTCCTGGACCCCCTCTTTGTTCTGTCTCCAGAGATGTGATGCTGGCAAGATGGAGGCACACAGACTCAGCAGGACACAGGAGTGCTGCAAGTGAGCGTCTGCCTTTTAATGTATGAGGAGGCATGTGCATGTCATACACGTCCAAGCTGTAAAACAGCAGAAATGGACACAGATACAGCAGAATTTTCTAATCTTTCATTTTCAAACTTTGTTGAGCTGCTGGAACTCTGGCCTGTCTCTTTTTCTCAGCTGACAGGAGTGGCACACACTGTGGTCTTCATCAGCTGTGGCAGAAAAACTTCTGATATAAACATGGTTTTAGTTGCTACACATTTCTAGTGAAGTGAGTAAAGGTGGGAACTGGTAAGATCTTATTGAAATAATGCCAATACCAACTCAGCCTATTAATTTAATTTTATATTGATTAATGCCCTACAGCATCAACAAATGCGCCTCTCTAGGGCTGAACAATTTAAGAAAAAGATCTAATTGAACGATTTTCTTCAAATTAATCTTCAGTGCAATATTCATTATGTTTACAGTATAGACAACAGCAAGGAAATCAGTGATCAAAAGCACATAACACATTATTCATCATCTAATACTGATGATAAATAATTTGTTGTCATTGCCACATTATAACAAATTTTCAGAAACTCTCGATGAGGAAAAAGAAAGTTGGATAAACAAATGAGAATATAAATTTGTCATAAAATTAGAATACCAATATTCATATATTACAACATAAATACAAGTTATTATGCATAATCAAACAAATTTGGCCAACATGCATGGAATTAAAGCCAATGACGCTTTTTTCAAATCAATAAATGGATGAGTGCTGTTCACATTTTTAAAGCTCAAATATTGTGCTGCTGTCATTTTTTAAATGTAGTATTGAGTAATACTTAGTATAATGTTCAAAGGCTTCATAAAAGAGATTTAGAGACACTATTATAGCAAAGTAAAATCATAAACAACTTACATAAACCAATAAAAATATCAGTCTAGATTATATAGAATTATTTCTATTGGCTACCTGAGTTTTCTTCATATTTACAACTGCTGGTTGGGAATGAATGGCGGGCCACATTTAGTGATGTGGAGGGCCGCACTTGGCCCCCGGGCCACCACTAAACAGAGGCTTTGTGTTGTTGACCTGCTTCGCAGCACTTCAGTGGTTCAGATGTGACGTTCGAGAAGAGTCGACTCTTTTGAACAGCTCTTTTAATGTAAATGTAAATGTATGCAGCTCTTACAACAACCCTTTCGATGAACCAAAGTGCTTTACTATAGGTAGTAAGTAAAAAGCAATAAATAAAACAATAAGCATATGAAAGCAATAACAGCAATAAAAGCAATAAGAGCAGTAAAATAAAGTAAAACAGAGTAAAAGTGTCGCCACACTACTGGATATTAAAAGCCTTCCTAAATAAAAATGTCTTCTGTCTAGATTTGAAAAGATCAGAAATGAGATGCATTTCAACAGGGAGCTTATTCCAAAGCTTGGGAGCAGCAATAGAAAAGGCTTGATCATCATTGATTTTGAGTAAACAATCAGAACCGATTCATAATAGTGAGTAAGCTGTACATTTGCAAACCATTCTTAAATGCAAATTGCCTGCAAATTTTTGAAACATTGTGTGTAAAATAGTTGACACAGCAGATCCTGGGTCGTGCAGGAGCGCTGCAGAAAATTGCAGCTTTAGCGATCACATGATTGCGTTGTATGAAATTGTGGTTTTGATCAGAAAATGTTGAATCTTTCAGTCCTACTCCTGCCTGATGCTGTTGTTGTAGATAACAGCACTGAATGTTGTGCAGCTAGTATGATATTGTGTAAAGCTGAGAAAGTTTTGCCTACTTCTGTCTCATGTCATGATGGCAGCTTACACTTAGATGATATTTCTGTCGAGAGCTGTTAAGCATGGAGATCAATCTGATTACTGAATACTAGGGGTGTAACAAAATGGTTAACTCACAAAACGATACGAAATACAAACAGGGCTCATGATACAAAATATTCACTATACGAAATGAAGATTATGGAAAATCCCCAACAGTAGGAAGTTGTGCAAAAATCTCATTTTCTTTATTTTCTACCTAATGCAGACATACAAACAATATTGCTGCATCAGTACAAAATAAATGCTGAAAAAACCCAAACTGTGTTTTTTTTCCCCCTTATTTAGACTACAGTGCAAATACAAACAGAAAATCTCAATAAAAAGTGCTTTGTTGTTGTAAAAATCAGGATAAGTACAGTCCTCAGAGCTGCAGTTTAGACCTATAAATGTCTGAACTGTGAACTATGATATTTAGCCTATAACAGTGCATATACTTCTGATCTTCAAGGATGATCAAATTCTGTAGATGCAAAAATCAAATATTGTTTTTTTATGCAGACTTACACAAACACACAGTTGCTGCTTTTCTTCAGTTCAAAGTAGTTGGTAGTTGAAGTCGCCACAGTATACGGCGAACTGTAGCGGCATATTTTGGACACGGTTGCTGTTTTGTCCGCAATCTTCTCACCGTTCTCTCGTCTTTTACATGGGAAGCCAAAACAGGTCCACACAACCGATTTATTTGACGAAGGAGCGTCAGCTAATTCCTCAACTTGTCTTCCTGCATGTTGAAGCAAGTGTTTTGCCACGGTAGGCGAGGAGGGTAAAAAATCACCAGCGCCCCTTCGCGTTTTTTTATTTCATGCTTTTATTTTGTGCGTCTTTGAATTTTATTTCGTCATTTTTTAGTTGGCGAAATTTCGTGCCACGAAATTTCGTTACACCCCTACGGAATACTGATTCCTTACACTACTTGTTATTAATTCTCAACTGGGACTGGTTTCCACACTCCAATTTTGAGTGTGTGTAAATAGTTGTCTGTCCCTTTATGTAAGCTGTGTAATTGGCTGGCAACCCGTCCAGGATACACAGTAAAGATGATGGATGGATGATACTTCCTTTTAATAAAAAAATGAAAGCCTTTGGAAGCAGTAGAGTGAGAGCTTTAAAGGAGAGGAATAGAAATATAGAGAGATAATTGCCCTGATACATCCTGTTATACTGGTTAATGATTTTTTGTTTCCTTATTGAGAACTTTATCTGCTGAAATACATAATTAGTGCTGAAAGCTTCTGTAGAGCGCGTTTTGTCGCCTTCTGTGTAAAGTTTTCCTGCTCAGCTCAGACTGCATTCATTGAAACAAATCATTTTTAATAACAGAACGAGTCTGCAGACAAATGTACCGCCCACAGTGCCTCTCTTTATAAGAGAGATAAAACTCTTGCCTAATTCAGTCAAAGGGAGGTCATGGATAAGTGCAGCTGAAACACAAATACAACCCATTTTCTCCATCAAAGCTATTGTTTGCAGACTGCGGTGAATTGGGAGCCAAAAGCTGTCAGGGATAAGTATGCTTGAAAATAAAGTAGTGGAGCTTCGCTGAGTTACCTATTCCCATCTCTGCGTTCATTTTTAATATTTAGATTAAAAGAAAAAGATGTGAGACGGCTCATTGAGACAGCTGCACTCCCTGCTCTGTTTATCTAGTCTCAGTGCCTCTATAAATGCCCTATTTGTAATCCAATCACATTAGAGGAATTTCTCTGCTTAAGAAATGCCGCATGGTGCTCCGTCACTTCCAGTCCTTTGGTTTCAAGGCACCGGCGGTCGTTTGGGGTAAATCTTCACAGACTGTCTAAGCCCACAACGTTTCCTAATTCAAACATCGCTGCACGCGGCCTCTCCTTGGGAATGGCTTTAATTGAGTGCTTAATAAAAGCAACGCCACACAGCAACCAGCTTCTGGGGGATCCGAGCACTGGGGGTGTTGCATTATTAAATGAACTTATATAAGTCGCGCAAAAACATATTTTTTTCTGATATCTCAGGATGAATCCAGGTTCACATGTCTCTTTGTTTCCACACCTCATAGCAGCAGAGATTTGTTTAAGCTGAACACATTTACTGAGCTGTGTTCCGCTGGGTGTGGCTGCTTTGTGTGAAATGTTTTCTTCCCTCATATAGAACAAAATCAGCACTCCAGCACAATTAAGCCTGGCACCGTCTCTGTTTTTCTCCATTAAATCTGGATTAGTTGTTTGAATAAAGTTTTAATGTTTGTTTTTTCATTCCTTTGTTTCCTTTTTTTTCCGAGGAATAGATCTTTGATTTTACGTGATGCATTCAACAGCTTTTTCAGTGTTTCATACTAGTCATGCTAACTATTGCGACAGTTACGGCAGTTGAACTTCATTGCATATAAAATCTCCTCCAGAAGTACCCTTGGCTTCCAAACTCATCTTTGCGCCTTGGCTTCTCTAACTCGGCCCTACTGGATTTGCAGCAACACCTCCTAAAACAAGCCCAGTACCTACCCCGCTCTGGTTCCTAGCATGCTAGAGGTAGCTACTTATTAGCTTACCCTCATATCGCCTTTCTTTTGCAGCTCGATTGCTCGCCCTCGGCTTCATTCTGTTGGAAGAAGCCCAAAAAACTCTGGCTACTGATTGGTCAGACAACTCATGAGTCATGAGTGTGACAACCTAGCATGCTAGAGGTAGCTACCATTAGCTTACCCTCATACGTCTTTTCTTTGCAGCTGGATTGCTCTCGTCCTCGGCTTCATTCTGTTGTATCGCTTCCAAAACTCTCCTGTGCTTCTCAAGAGGTATTTCTTCTTGCCACCTGCAGCCTTCTTCTGCTTTCCTTTTTTACTCGGTTTGTGACAAAAAGCCACAGATTGTTCTGTCACGCTCAAAATGACGTCACCACAGTGACGCTCAGACACTGCCCCCCATCGGGCAGACGACTGGGGCTAATGGAAAAGCAGCACAAGGCGAGTAGAGTAGAGCCGGGTAGAGTCAAGTAGAATAAAGTAGGGCTAATGGAAAAGGGCCAATGAAAGAAAACCTAATATTGTGCGACATTTTCCTTATATATTGTGATTTTTGGAGAACGATTTGTTTTAATTATTAAATATGTGTTGACCAGAACAAGGTTTTATCTACCATTAGGCAAACACAAGAAATGCCAAAATTTCCAGGGGCCCCCAAACGTCTCATAAAAACTTATTAGGAAAGTTCCCTTCGATTCAAATATACCTGTCACTTTAACAAATTTTGCTGGATGATAATTGTCCAAAAACTTATAGCCGATAAACGATATTATTGTCGATATTATTTTGAAAGGTCATTTTTTTCATTAATGTAATTATAATATATGTCACAGTAAAGTGAGTACACAAAAGCAAGAAGCTTTAATTTCGTAAGAGTATATTATTGTAATTGGAAGGTCAAGAGCTTTTCAAAAATATATATTTAATAATTTAACAAACAAAAAAAGAGAAAAAAATTTAATGAAATGGACTCTCTATTCGTAAACATTGTATGCAAAGAAAAATAATTATACTAATCAAAAAATAGACCCTGTCTCTGTAAAGAAAATAAAAACAAAACCCCAAATAAAAACACAAACAACGATTAATAAAATGGGGTTTATACAGTTCCGGAATTGTTTCTTACATGTATGCTCTCCCTGTCAATTCGTAATGTCAAATTTTTTTCACATTGCTGGCTTTTCAACCATATTGAAGTTTTGCGTTTCTTTTGCAATGTAGCGAACAACACTGTGAGCGCACACCACTTAGCTCGCTTTATTCAAATTTACTTTGCCAACCAGAAGTCCCAGTCAGTGCTGACTGTCAAGGACGAAGGCTCTGCTGCTCCTCCCCTTCTTCATCGTCGTCGCCACTATCAAACAAATGCGACATATCAACTTGTCTGTGGTCATGACCTCACAACTTGTTCATTCTGTTTAAAACCAAAATATTCCCACACTGGGGCTGTGGCATTTGGCTTAAGAACCATAGCTTTCGTGCCATCATTCCTATTACATTTCCTCGTTACTCCTCACGATGCTCACTTCAGCTCTCTGTGTATACGCGCAAGCTGCCCGCCTCAACCCCAAAGATTGAATCACTGACAGATGCTCACTCCGCTATAAATCCGCTATAGAACCAACGCACCTAGGTGTTGAGACAGTTGCACAGAGTGACCCATCTTCTCATTCAGCCTGTTTGGTAGAAAGAGTGGAGGAAAACAAACATGCATGTGTCAACTTATTGAGGCCGGCAAACTTACCGAGAACGTTTTTATTTATTGTGCGGTTAATTGATTTATTGATTATCGTGACAAGCCTAGATTCAAAGCATTTGTTTTTGTTATAGTCTTAATTTAAATGCTTAAAAATACAATGAAGTGCTCAGTCTATGATGATTGTTGCAACTGCTCCCCCTCCCTTCAAACACAATGGACTATTCCATGTGATTCAGGAAGATGGCAGCAAAATAAAAATGTTGGTGCCGTGATAAGCACAGATGGTTACAATGGTTTTGAAGAAAATGAAACACAGTTACCCCAGTGGAGAAGAGAAGAGGAGAAGAAAGTAAAATGTTCTTTTAAAACTACCGGAGGTCATGAGATGAGTGGAGTGACACGAGTGACACTTTTCATCACTTTTCATCATATTCATCAAAGATATCAGGAGTGAAGCTGACCAAACTAGAAATGATGTTAAATGCTGGTTTATGTTCTTATTATTTACAGTAAAAGTGTTGTCGCGATTCATTTTTTAAATAATTTCAGTTAACAGTAGTTGTTACAGGTATAATGGTTATTATCCATACAATTCAGTACAAAAAAATCTTATAAATCAAAATCCATTTCTCTAAAATAAGAGCTATGAGTTTGTGTCACTGCAGTTAACAAAAGTACAGTTATCATAGTTCTAATAGTCATAAACTATTGATTATCATAATAAATATAAAAATAATATGGATTAAAAAAAACTGTTATTTCAAGTAAGAACTGCTGTATAAACTACAAATCAAGACAAGTGGTAAAATACTCACCTTTTGTCAAAATCTAACTAAAGTATATAATTTAAAGATGCTATGAGGAGTTTCTCAGTAATTACAAAAGAGTCTCACTTTTAGATATATGCCTGATCGAAATACACACTTTAAGATGAGTTTTATAGCATCAGAATAGGTTATCTATAAATGCTATTCCTTAGCTTCACGGTCAGGTCGGACAGGGCTGGACTGGCCTGGATACTCAACTTCGGGAACAACACAATTAAAACTAGAGCAAATTTATATTATTCAGACACGTCTTAGAGCACCGGGCTGTAAGTAGTGATATGTAGCCGGCTACAAAACTATGATTCTAAGTTTTCCAAAAATTGCTTGTTGTCATGCATCAAAAACTACCGCTAGGTAACTAGAATGAGATACATTACCTCGTTGCTTTGCATCCTGTAAATTATTGAAAAAAAAGTTTTAAAGCAATGCAGAGTTCTGAGTAAGGTCTGAGCTGCATTCATTAGCATTAAAACAAACACACGCTTTGGCTTGGGTCACATCTTTATGACAGTCACCGCGCGTGCTCATGGGTAGCAGAGTCTTTATGTCACCAGAGATAGATTCTCCTCATAGCACCTTTAAGGAAATGCATTTAGTTACATTACCAGGTACAAGATTAAAATAATAAAACTTTTATCAGTGCAGCATGAAGGGCCCCTATGACTGGGTTTGCCTTGGGCCCCCAAATTATGTAATACGCCCCTGGACCAGACTGGAGATAAGAGACTGTTGTAGTTTTGGATCCAACCTCATAATTCTGAGTTGTGAGGAAAACTACCCAAAGTAATCTCAGGCAGGATTTAAAACCAGGTCTGTAGAAGCACAAAGTTATGACTGATTGCTATCATCTGGATCAAACTTTAATTCTAAGAGTTAATATGTTTATGTGATTCATATTCTCAGAACCTGGCCTTAACCATGCCTGACCCTCCAATGACTCCAGTTTTTGCCAACTTATGTTAAAAATAAGACCAACACTGCATTAAAAATACCTTCATATTAAAGTTGAGATAACTGCTTTGTTTGCTTTTATAATACAACAAAAACTTTTTCATTCTGCTGTGATGGAGTTCTGCTGACCGCCTCTGATGAGAGTGGGATTTCTTTAATTTGCAAGGCATGCAGAATTAAGTGGAAGGACTTGAAAAGGGAATTGAGAAGCAAAAAGACTGATGATATTGATCACTTTAGAGAGTTGCCATTGATTCTCAACTGGAGTTGGTCTCCCATCCGTATTTGAAATGGACTTGTGAACCCTACTGAGTGCAGGATAGACGCCTCCAGGCTGCAGACTGACCTCTCCAGTCTGACTGATGAAATATGTGCGTACATAACATGCTCTTCATCTTTAATGTATTAAGTGTTAGTGTATTAGTGTTGTTTAACAGTCTGAGTGTGGAGAAGTCCAGAAAACAGCAGCCTGCAGAACAATGAGTGAACAAGTATCAGAAGCAGAACCAGAGGCAGCACTTCTGTGGTCAATCAGTGCACCTCCGTGAAGCTGTACTCAGACAGCATGGAGGAAAAAGCTGCAGCTTCACAACCACGCAAAGAAACTTGGCATCCTCTTTAGCATGTGACTGTTTTGGTACAAACACTTACCCCCGTGTGGCACATAAGCCTCTGAGATTTACTCCCCAAATGGAAAATCTACCTGCGCCCGACGCTCAGCAGATGCTAAATCCAGACTCTGGCAAAACATAAAAGATGGACTAAAATGGAACAACAGTGTCGTAGAAGAGCAAATTAAACTTTAAGCAGCCAGACTGCATTTACAGTGAACAGCATGACTGTACACCCAGAGAAGGACGGACGACACATGAAGCAGGACGCATGTCGACATGGAAGAGCGTTAGGGCACATGTGATAAGCTTAAAGTGGAGCAGCTGGTGTATGAAAAAACACATTAAGAATACAGACTTTGGTCACATATTCAAGATTTTTAATTTAATTTAAATGCAGACATTCTCTGTATAACTCTGTCATGGATGTCCTCCAGTCCTCATTCAGACCTGTTGGCCCTCTGTTAACAGAAGAACTCCAGTGTGTACAAGTATACACACTAATAAGTTATACTAATAACTTCAACTGCTGCCAGATTCACAGCAAACTCACCCATTTATCCGGTTTAGTAATGATTCTTCTTGTGAACTTTGTAGACTGCAGCTGGTCAGCACACAGCAGGAGGAAGGACACGCAGGCTGTGCTGTGAACTTAAGTAGTGCCAAAATAAAGCAGCTCAGTAGTGGAAAAGTAAGCAGTAAGTGTGTTCACTGTAGTATGCAATCACCCTGCACTGTTCTTTTGCTTGTCTTCTTTCACTTTAAACACTTTAGACTCTTTTGAGCGTCAAGTCTCCACAAACTGGATTGTTTGAACAAAATTACATCCAGTCTTTGGTCCAGGCTCTGCACTTAAAGGGAAACGTTGGTATAAGCTATTTCCTCTGCAGAACTTTGTATGTTGTTGAAATCATGAAATTACGTCTTTGTTTAATACAGTTTATTCCACATGTAAGCCCAGGTTGTTTCACTTGCTGTGCCTTGGCACTGCCTTGGTACAGGCTGCAGGGTCTTCAGCCAGGAGCCACCCTTCACTGAAGATTCACTCCTTTAATCCTGAAGAGATTACCATGAGATGGTGGCGCAGCAGTAGGGACGACTCCCGAGCACTCCCCGCAGCCTGCACTAGGATTCCTTTCCTTAGGCCTTTTCTTTCCTTCAGAGGCAGAGTCAAAAGTTCCCCTGCTCAGCCTCCTCTTTCAGGGCTTTCTTCACCTTGAGACAGTGATACCAAGGGATTTCAGTTTGAATGGAAGTGTGATGATGAAAAATTAGTGTTCTTTAGCAGTGTTGGGCATTACTTTAAAACAGTTATTAGTTATAGTTACTAGTTACTTTCCCAAAAAAGTAACTGAATAACTAACAGAACTACTCCTTCATAAATGTAATTAGTTGCCAGGGAAAGTAACTGGTGCGCTACTTTTTACTACTTAAACAGTAGTAGCTACTTTAGAAATAAATGTAATTCTGGCTATAATGATTAACTTCAGGCGGAAACATCATTTTTACAGTAAATTTGAATTTCTGTTATGGTGGGAAAAAACAAATTTAATAACTTCTGAACTGGGTTTATAACGATGGAAGATCATGCACCAGATCTCTCCTGGGTTTGGAAGCACAACAAGCCCAAATGAGCAACTGCACTATTGGAACAAGCCCAAAAAACTGCAACCCAGAACTCCCACTATACACATGCAAGTTAGAAAAAGAAGCTGAAAGTTGCTTATAATAAGCGGACCCGGCAACTCTGGCATCGAGTTTTCTCGTCTGTCTGTCAGCAGCACAGCTCCTGCTCTGTGTCTGGCTGAGCGAGGCAGGTCAAATATCAGCTGCCCGACATCGGTGCAAAGTAATGCGCTACATTTCACTGTCGGCAACGGTAACAGAGGTGTAACGTTTGAAAAAGTAATTAATTAGATTACCCGTTACTGGGAAAAAAATAAACATTAGTAACACTGTTATTTCTAACGATGTTACTCCCAACACTGATCTCTAGTGATATGAATCAATCTTTTCACTGAAGAAAACCAAGACAGAGTCTGTGATGGCAGACGGGTTGGTTTTTCATGAGGGCGGAGCCAAGCTTTTTAAACGTGGAGGCACAAAAGGTTAAATTTGAGAGGGGGAATCAGAATTTTGTTGTGCTGTTGCTGCAGTTATTCTACACATATTAGGTGTCCTGAATTTAAGAGTTATGCAGTTGTCTTTAGAGCCATTTCAGAGCACAATGTCTGGCCACAGACTTGTGATGGGGATTTCCTTAGAGACTTCAGCTGCTGGTCAAGGTTTGCAAATATCTGCAACCCGCCTTCTTGTGACAGAAGGGTGTTTGCTGTTTGGGAGGAGCTCCGCGCCCTCAGGCCTGCTGAACTGGATCTGTTGCTCGGGTGTACAGGCACCAGCTCAGTCATTTTGATGCATGTTGTTCTAGAGTATTTAGGTGAGGTTGAGCAGGACCTGGTCATGCCACCACCCGTACCGGTCTTGCAACAGAGCAGCTTTGCAGTCAGAGAGGATGGGCCTCAGGCTTGTAATTGGAGTTTCAGGATTCTTCTGAGCTGTACCAGAGGTGGCTGTTGGATTGCTGTGTGGAAGTGGATGTGACCCAATGAGAAAACTTAGCCCAGCCTGAGGCATCCTCTGTAGACCAGCTGCTCACTGCCTCCCAGGTAGACCATCTGCCTTGGTGGCATTGACTCACGGCCTTGATTCTGTAGTCCTCCCTGTTAGTCTGGTGACTTCAGAGGTGAACAGGTCTTCCTCTCTTGCTGGTTTTGGACCATCTCTTTATCACAGTTCCCCACCCTTTGACTGGTTCTGATTGGTTTGTATGAATCCCACAGCCTCCTGATGTTTAAGCAAGATGATGGCCTGCACTCCAGTTGTGTGTTTTTGTGAACAGTATGGTACGGCACAGCCCTTCACCTTATCCACCTCTAATCTCACTCTGCCTCTGTTGGAGCTCCGGTTAATGGGCTTGAACTGCTGACGTATCAATGGTGGGATGTCACACTGATGGATCTGATCTTCACAGGAGCAGAAGAAGACTTCCTGATGCTGTAGACCTTTTGTCTTCAGGAATAAGTATCACCTTAAAGAGATTTTTCAGCTCCCCCAGGAGCTTAAAACTCAAAAAACATAATTGTACTCAGTGACACATTCACTATATCAAATATATGACAGCGAGTTGCTTCATGTCTGAGCATCCCTCTCTGAAAATCATCATTTGGCTGATTTAAGTCTCATCATGGCTTTTTACCTTTGATTACCCAGCGATGATATCTTGCCATAATTTCTGTGAGGGACATTTTTCTCAAGTGAAAAATTGAAACTAGTTTACAAAGGATTTCAGATGATGCAGAGCACAGGTTTTTAAAAGCTCATCTGTTCCTTGAATGAAATAATTAGTCATTCCATAAAGGGGGTGTTTGTTTAGCAGAGCATTTCAGACGTCTGTGGTTGAGATAAATGAGATTCTGTAGTCATTGAATCAAAGAGCAATTAGCTGGATCATCCATTTACACCAAGGACAATAAGAAGAAAGAAAACAACCATGCCTTTTGTTTCTGCTTTAGAGAACATTCAGAAAGCAGATCCAATAAGATCATAATAACTATTTTTCATCTTAAAAATAAATCCTGTGATGAAAATTAGTGTATATTCAGGGAGAGTGAAGGTTGTTAGAGCCGCTGATGCGTATAATTTCTCCCTGATAATTATCACCATCTTAGATAAGACCTGGCCTCATTAGATTATGATGAATACTGAGGACACCCTGAATCATTATGCAGCAGCAGACATTACCAACACAATGACAAAGTGATTGGTGTATTGTTATCACTGTTGTTACATGACTGTGAGTCAAATCAGGACCCCATTTAAAGGCTGTCCCTCAATCAGCTCTTAAATCTGATCCTAGCTTTGACTGTGACAAAAAACTAATCCTGCGATTGGGTTTGTATGAGGTAACAACACCTCTTATGTTGTAGGAAGTCTTAAGGCAGCTGTGGTGGCCCTTATGCAGGAGATGTTCTACAATTCTACAATTTCATTTAGCAGACGCTTTTTCCAAAGCGACGTACAACACAAGCAAGAATTCGGACTGAGGGGAAAAACTGTAGCAAGTGCGTCGAAGTGCTTCAGGTCAATGGTGGGATGTCACACAGGATGCTGCCATCCAGTGCCAGAAGAAGTGCCAGGTTCTTTGTTTTTTTTAATGCAGCTTATCACAATAATTCAAGTCACGACGAATAATTCAAGTCACAAGGAATATTTCAAGTCAGCAACAAAAATTCAAGTCAACAACATCGATGAACATTCACATTCAAAATTTATCAAATATATGAAGAGCTGGTCTGAGACCTTCTGATTCATTCTACCTCTGAGGACAAAGAGGAGAAGATCAGATTAAGTGCCAAAGTGTTCCCTGAACAGATGAGTCTTCAGACATCTCTTAAAAGTAGAAAGGGACTCTGCGGATCGTATGGACTTAGGTAACTCATTCCACCATTTGGGAACAACAGAAAAGAAGAGCCTGGCTAGAGATTTAGAGCCATGTTGGACTGGGAGCACCAGGTTTTTGCAGGCTCATCGAGAGGGAGTGTAGACCTGGATGAGGGAGTCCAGGTAGGCAGGAGCCATTTTTGTCACTTTGTAGGCCAGAAGAAGAGCTTTGAATTTGATTCGAGCTGCCACTGGCCAGTGTGAGAGATTAAGAGAGATTAACATGAGCTGTTTTTGAGCTGTTTTGGCTGCATTCTGCTGCATTCTGGATCAAGAGAAGAAAAATGCAGGGATGTCAGCAACAAAAATTCAAGTCAACAACATCGATCAACATTCCAAGCATTCAAAATTCAGTGCTAAATATTCATGAAGAGCTGGTCTGAGACCTTCTGATTCATTCTACCTCTGAGGACAAAGAGGAGAAGATCAGATTAAGTGCCAAAGTGTTCCCTGAACAGATGAGTCTTCAGACATCTCTTAAAAGTAGAAAGGGGCTCTGCGGATTGTATGGACTTAGGTAACTCATTCCACCATTTGAGAACAACAGAAAAGAAGAGTCTGGCTAGAGATTTAGAGCCATGTTGGGCTGGGAGCACCAGGCGTCTTTCGCAGGCCGAGCGAAGTGGGCGAGAGGGAGTGTAGACCTGGATGAGGGAGTCCAGGTAGGCAGGAGCCATTTTTGTCACTGTTTTGTAGGCCAGAAGAAGAGATTTGAATTTGATTGGAGCTGCCACTGGAAGCCAGTGTAGAGAGATTAACAGCGGGGTGACATGAGCTGTTTTGGGCAGGTGCTGCTGCATTCTGGATCATCTGAAGAGGTTTAAATGTACATGCAGGGAGGCCTGCTAGCAAAGAGTTGCAGTAGTCAATATGTGAAATCACCAGGGCCTGAACCAGAAGCTGTGTGGCCTGTTGGGTCAGGTAGGGTCTGATCCATCTGATGTAGAGGGCAGACCAAGACCGAGCTATCGAGGCCACCTGAACCTCAAAGGTCAGCTGGTCATCAATAATGACACCGAGATTTCTGGCAGAGTTTGTGGGCACAAGTAGATTAGATTCAAGCAAGACACCAATCTGTGTTTGAATGGAGGGGCACGCTGAAACTACAATGAGCTCAGTTTTGGACAGATTTAGTTGAAGGTGGAAATATCAGCCAGACGCTGAGACAGTTGTGTCTTCAGGAGGAAAGGACAGAAAGAGCTGAGTGTCGTCGGCATAGCAGTGGTAGGAGAAGCCATGTGAGCGGATCACTGCACCAAGTGAGGAAGTGTATAATGAGAAGAGGAGGAGACCAAGCACTGAGCCCTGGGGCACCCCTGTCGATAAGCCAGGGGTGAGATGTTGCATGTTTTTTCTTGTGTGAGAGATTGAGCTGGACCATGAGCTGGACTGCTTCACATATCCATGAAGTGCATTGGCAGTGTGTGACTGTGGACGTCTGAGCCTCTCTCAGACTTTGCGTGCTTGTCTGCTGCGTCCATGTTAGTAAGTTCAGACTGACGAAGCCACTCACTGGAACAGTCAAGGTCAAGATGTCAACTCCAGTAAGATGTGCTAAATTGGGTTCATTTTCCATTTTGTAAAATCTTACAAGAAAAAAAATAGCAAAGACAAACAGAAAAAAGATGTTTGATGAGTTTGATGAGCTCTCCTTCAGCTGCTTAAGTGGGGTTCACACATGAAGATTAGCAGGCTGTTTATGTCCCGACATTCCCCCTTCCCAATCAAGGATGGCAAACTCCAAAGGCCTCTCTTCTGCTTTTCAACGGGGGGCGAACGCTTTTCTTTTCACTCCCTGCTTATCTGCCCTGCTATGCTGCCTGTGTCTATTGCAGCCTCTCTCGGAATTTCTTTCTGAAGTCTAAAATTATGGAAGTAATCAGCTGATCTCTCAACGCCGTCTACCAAATTTTCTCGACCAGAAGAGCGGGTAAAGGAGAACCCGCCTGTCCTGACGGTACTTTCCCGGCTGGGTACACGATGGACTCTCGGGAGAAGTGGAGGATCGTGCGCCTGTCGACTCTGTCCGTCGAGGACGTTGAAGATGCCTACATAATTGGATTTATGATAACAAGTTTCTTGCTGTTTGGAGTTAGCAGTTTCCTGATCTATCACACAGTTAAGAAGACGATGGCAGCACTTTTGGCTCTTGAGAAGCTGCCCGTCATGACTGAAGGACTGTGCAGGGCTGTCAACACTCAGACTCAAGCGATTTGTGAGCTCAATCACAAGCTTGATGCGATTCTTGAACTCGCTTGCAAGCAGGAAAACACCTTGGAGAAGTTGACAGCTCGGCTAAATGGGCCCACGGATTCGGAACGTCATCATGAGAGTCCAACAGACTAGAAAGGCTGATGGAAAATTACAGTTGGTCTGACCCAAACTATTCCTTATCTTTATGTGTTATGGCTTCGGTCTGTCTGTTTTGAGCAGACATATGTACTCTCCTGGAATGTTTTGCTAACAGAGGCTCGACCCCCCCCCCCCCCCCCACTCCCTCATCCTGTGAACTTTTCTCTGAATCAGGATCTCTCTCTCTATCTCAAGGCCGTACAGTCACCTTATAGGACAATAGAGACTTTGTGAGGTTTGAGCCAAGACAAGGTCACTGGTCTCCCTTCGAATCAACGCCCCTGCTGGCTGCCCCCTCCCGACCCCGTGTGCTCGTCTCTGCTTGTTGTCTCAGGTGTCTTTTTCTAATCCCACACTGTGGAATTGTTTTTTTTTTTTACCCCTCTTCTTTTTCTTTTGTTTTCTTTTCTGCAAGCACTTTGAGTAACATTTTGTAGGAAAAGTGCTATATAAGTAAAGTTTGATTGAAGTTTGATTATATTAGGTCTTATAATGTTGTCCTATCAGATTCTTCTGGGGTCTGTTAAGAGTGACTTTGTTGCTGTGCTGAGTTAACTTGTAAATGCAGTCTGAGTTTTTTTTCTCATTTGGTCTTTCAGTGTTAAGAAGTTTTTCTCACTTGTTTTTTCTTCTCTCTCACCTCAATGATTTTGCCAAATGATGAAACCAATTATGACTTTGCTATCTTTCATTGCTTGGTTGGAATTATATCAGTCTCATAACTAGACGTGCTCTGAGAGCTTAACCGTCCAACGAGGAGTTTCCGACAAACGCTGAGAAATATTGAAAATGTGAAAGCTGCCCGATCGAGCAAAGTAAACAGATCCTTTAAAGATTCCTGGAAACATCTCCGTGCTCAGATAACCACAAAAAACTAACTGATGTCTCCTGGTGCTGTGACCAAACAAAATCAATCATGAACTTGAGTTTTCTAGCTTGCATATGGACAAGCAAGCAAGCAAGCAAACAAACAAACAAACAAACCTCTTTGTTAAAGTTGATGATGTGAGCTCACATCTGCACCCACAAAGTTACCCAGCAGGTTGGATATGTGTGTGTGTGTGTGTGTGTGTTTGTGTGAGTGTGTGGGGGGATTAGATGCAGAGTGAGCAGTGATCATGCATCACTAAATTTGATCAGATGAACTCCTCTGTGATGTTTCTCATACAGGAGAAGAAAAAACAGGTAACGTGAGGCCCTCAACAGCTGAAGAGGACCTGACTCCAGGTCATTTTATTTAAGAAGAGTCTGCTCATGTTTCCTCTTTTAATCTTTTAGCTGAGCCCCCCTGAAAACTGATTGGCCCCACATATGCCCTTCCTACTGTCACTGATTTTGATCATTGTGTATTGTATAAAGTCTAAAAACAAGACTAACACCAACAAGTTACTGAGTCAAAAAATAAGGACATTGCAACTGCCAGGTTTTATTTTGAAATGCATGCACAGGAAGTGGTCTTAAATACAACTGCATAACTCTTAAATTCAGGACTCCCAATATGTTTAGTATAACTGGAGAAACAGCACAACCAAATTTTAATGCCCCTCCCTGATTTAACCTTTGTTACCCCTTGTGCTCCCATTTAAAAAAAAGCCTGGCTACGCCTCAGGATTGACCAACCTGTCTGTCATCACAGTCACAGACTCTGTCTTGTTTTTACCTCCTCACAGTGAAAAGACTGATTTGAAAAACCAGAGACCGCTCATTTTTCATCATCAAATTTCTATTCAAACTTAAATCAAAATTGGAGGTTTGCTGCCATTAAGCCTGTCACGATAACAAATTTTGCTGGACGATAATTGTCCAAAAAATATTGCCGATAAATGATATTATTGTCTATATTGTTTCGAAACATCATTTTTTTCATTAATGTTATTATAGTATATGTCATAATAAAGTGAGTACACCATATCAAGAGTATTTAACTGTAACTGGAAGGTCAAGACTTTTTTATTAAAATAAATTAAACAAACAATATAATAAATTTAACCAAAAATAAAGAGAAAAAAACTCAATGAAAATGAAATGGACTCTCTTTTTGAAAAAATTGCATGTAAATAAAAATCATTCTACTAATCAAAAACAATAAAAAATAGACCCTGTCTCTGTCAAGACAAAAACAAAACTCCAATAAAAAGACACGCAACAATAAAAAGCAATAAATTAAATGGAGTTGGAGTTTTTGCCTTCCATAGTAAAATTTTTATAATCAAGGTTTTTCATGGTTGTGTTTGAACAGTTATTGGCGTGTTTGAAAACAGTTCAAATGTTTTAGTGCATTAGTAAGCTACACTGTGAGTCTGTTATTACCATAATGCTAGCTCTCAACAGCTGGATGGTGCTTTTTTTTTCTAAATGGTGGTCGTGGGATGATGTATGCCAAAGGGCCACTGGCACAACTCACCCTCACTGATGATTTATTTACAACATATTGTTTTATTGTACTTTATTGTAACTGTGCATTGTATTTTTTACATTGGATCACTGAAACTAAGTGACATTCATAATTTGAGAACAAAATCCATCATGCTGCAGTTACAAACTGAAGACAGACAGGGCTCCCCCTGCAGCACTGGCAAGTGGGCACTTCAGTAGCAGGCCGATCAGTAAAGAGAACTGCAGTCAATCAGGTGCTCATTTTGATTTAATTTTGTTCTTGTTAAATGTGTCTTGTTGAGGAAGATAGGATGTTGATTTGTAGCCTGGTTTTGAGAATTGCAGCTGATTTTGTTCTAAACATGTATTCAGTTGGTGCTGTAGGCCTTGTCATAGAAAAGGGGGATGTACTGTATGTTTCAAAGTCTTTAAATTAATGTTAGATATAGGGATGGGAATTGATAAGATTTTATCAATACCAATGCTGTTAACGATCCTGCTAATCGATCCAATTAGTTAACGATTCCCTTATCGATTCCTGCAGATTTTGCATGTGGGCAAATGTTGGTCTGATTTTCAGTGGCAACAATGTCAAACACATCACAGCATAGATAACTGCTTCTGCAAGTTGGTGGTGTTTCCACTCACTTAAGGTTGTGCAGTAGGTGCAATGAAAATTCAGCTACAATTCTGATGCTTCTGAACCCTGTCAATTGAATGGAATTGATAAGGGAATTGATTAGCAAAAAGATTAATGATATCGATTCTTTGATGGAGCTGTTAACGATTCTTAACTGGAATTGGTTTTCGATTCCCATCCCTAGGTAGATATGTAAGTATGTATTGAATTTGACTTACCTTAATAGAGCATTACCGTTTGTGAGATTAAAATGATCTGTTTTCAAAAATCAATGGCACAATTTACCCCTGTGTCTTTTCTTCAGCGGCACAACTCACCCCACGCCGGGGCCGAGTCTTGCCACAAGACCATTTTTTTTTCTAAAGCTACATTTCTCAAACTGCTTGTTTAAGATCCAATGTGATTGTTCCCAAGGATGCCCCACATCCTAAACTTTATTACCTCCGCCAAGGAGGTTATGTTTTCGGGAGAGTTTGTTTGTCTCTCCATCTGTCTGTCTGTGAACAAAATAACTCAAAAAGTAATGGATGGATTTTGATGAAATTTTCTGGAAATGTTCAGCATGGGAAAAGGAAGAAGTTGTCAATTTTGGTGTTGATCCGGATCAGCGTCTGGATCCACCATGATGAAAACTGTGATCTACATGTATAACTACTGAACTAAAATAGATATCATTATGAATCCAATTGCTAATGGTATGTTTTCATGGTCATGGAATCTAAATATTTAGATGAAATAAAGGTAGGACTAATATTTATGGTTAAAATAACAATATGGGTGAGGACTGTGGCGTTGTCGGAGGTCTGCGCTCTCAGAGTGCTTTTCTAGTTTGCATATTTTAGTTGAAGGTATTACTGCCATCCCCTTGCTTTAAAGATACTTAAAGTGAAACCGGCACAACTCACCCCACTCTCCCCTACTTCACTATCTAACCATTAAATGTGAGTATCCCTTATATATTCATCATTGCAACAAAACCTGACATTAGGATAAAATTACACAATCAAAAATGCTTGGACTCTGCAGACCTGCTTCTTGCATGTGTAGGCCACAGGACAACTTTCCCCTAAAATGGTTCAGGACTATAGATGCAGACTCCTGCAGGGTTTTACAGGCCTCACAGAGGGTGAGCTCAAGGGGAGGCATTGCTTTAACCTCAGACTGAAGTCATCATTGTTTTTAACCCTCTTGTTGTCCTCATATTCTGTATACACCTGTGTCGTCTAGATCAAAATGACCTGCCTTCACTAACCCTAAAAAGTTTAACTCAGTTCTAACAGCTCAAATCCTGTGACTACCAGAGTTTACTCTTTTCACATGGCCGGAAGACTGCATTTATTCAGAAGAAGCCACTCATTAATATGACACTGTATCATTTTTGACTGTATAGTTGGTAAGCAGTATTTGTGATGTATTTTTATCGCCTGAGAAAGAAGCAGAATTTTGCAAACAGTAGTTCTGAGTTTTTATGCCAATAAGTGTTGTTGTTTTTTTGCCAGTGAATAATATGATAAATTACCCTAAACAAAAACCTTCCCTGAATCATAATGGTCCTGCTGGACATTTGAAAATCTGCTCCAGATATTGGAGCCAAGCCATGAAACGCACTCTCATGGCAGCAGCACAGAGAGAATTACTAACATCTGCAGCACCTTTGCCTCTATGTCCCTGCACCGACTTAGAATAAATAGTTAAAAAATAGTAATTTCAGGGATTTTTCTGCTGTTAAACACAGCATTGGGTCATTTTGACCAGAGGACAAAAGCAAGGTTAAGTGTTTGGGCTCATAGTTTGAACTACTAATATGCAACACTGATCAAAATGGCAGCTGGACTGTATCAGATTGTTGGAGACTTTTTGCCTCAGGAGCCCTCCTGAGAAGAGAAGAAAGGTCTTGAAGACTCTGACTCAGTCTGGTTGCCATTTTAATCAGCACTGGATAACCTTGACGCGGAAGGCTGAGAACCTGCACAGACCACTTCAAACACAGTCCTGATAACTTGTGTTGCTCTTGCACAAAACAGATTTAGTGTGATTATAAAAGAGGATGTGAAGATTAACAGTGTGAATGTGAAACATCAGTCTGAGGCTGTGATGTCAGTTTTTGTCTTCAGGTCACAAACTAGGACAGAGTCATGGTGTAGGAGCAGAAAAGAACAGACCTGGGATCATACTAGGGATGTAACGGTTACCGGTAAAATGGTAAACCGCGATAAAATTTCCCACGATAATCGTTACCATGTCCAATTAAAATTACCGTTATACCGTGCTTGATCACCACACTGCCTCAGTAACACACGGTGATGCTACTCTTTGCCTGGAAAAGCCGGAACTATGTTTCTGTCCTCCATTAAGGAGCCTCACGCGAGGTGCACATGCGCAGTTTGCATTGTTTGGCCTCTGAGTTTGACATATTTATTGACAAAAAAGACAAAAGAACTGTTATGAATATAATAATAAAGGGGTTAAATGATTTCAATTCTGTGTAAAAGTACTTTTAGAACATTTTGAGCACACTGCAACAATACCGTGATAATAATGATAACCGTGATAACTTTGGTTACAATAACCGTGATACAAAATTTTCATATCGTTACATCCCTAGATCATACTGTTGGGTGTTTGTGGAGGTGTGTGTTTCTGAAGGTGTGTTAATGAAGTGTCACCTGAACTATGGCTGTAGGTTTAAACGACCGTCAGACCACCTAATTGTGTACATCGTTCATTGAAATATTAAGAAGCAAAACCTTTACTTCTTCAAAGCTGTGGTCACTTCAGGAAAAGTCAGAACATCTTAAGCTGAAAAACATCAGTCAGGGTGTTTCTGCTCCAGTTGACAATCCAATCCAATCCAACTTTATTTGTTAAGCGCCTCAAAAAACAACCATAGTTGAAACAAAGTGCTGTACAGGAGAATAAATAAAATACGAGATAAAAGAATAGACATAAAACATAAGTAAAATGAATTTTCAAAGACAAGGAACAATTTAAAAGACATTAAACAAATTAAAATGAATAGAAAAACGCAGAAGAAGCAATCAAAATAAAATAAATACAGTACAATACAATAATACAATACAATCGCCAACTACTGTGCATCAAAAGCCAGGGAGAAAAGGCGGGTCTTAAGGAGGGATTTAAAAACAGGCAGAGACATTATCTTCAACAGGAGGGTGAAGTCTGTTACACTTTTAAACTTGTGTGGTTCATTTTCACTCCTGACTCTCTCTGACAGTGTTGTGTTTAAACATTATTTAGGTGGAGCCTTTGAATAAATCCTCCGAGCTCTCTGCCTCCTGCTCTGTACATTATTTATTGTTGTTTCTTTGTTTCTTAATGTGCAAAATAAACCATTACCACAATTTGAGCTGCAGCAGCTAATTGATTTAATTTCTTGGTTTTTATAGATTAAAAAGGATGACTCACTCTTTGTAATTGAAAGAGATGAATTTGTGCGGCTGAAATGACAAGATTAGTTCACTAAAAAGGATAACCACTCAACGATTTATTAAATGAAAACATAAAGTAATTGCTTGGCTCTACAGCCCCTAAATCATCACTATTTTCTTTCCTCCTAGAGTTTAATACCACTTAAATGCACAAAGTGTTGGACACACAGAATGAATTATTAAAGAGGCTCATCATTTAGTAGTTTACAGACAATGAAAGTACTTAAAAGGATGAACATTGGTGTGAAGGAGTTGGAAGTCTTTAAATTCCATTTTTCTGATCTTGTGTAGTGGAAAATGGCTTAAATGAATTCTGCTGGCCTGCCTGAGCTTTAATCATGACAAAAACAGCACTGAGAGGTTTGTGCAGCATGCATGAGGACATTTGGGTGTGTTTGTTTAACACTTGGTCCACTTCAGTACATTAGCATGCTTTACTCAAACTCAAAGTCTTTTCTGCTTTTAAAATAATACAAAGTATTATCATGAGGCCTTTGCTCTGTAAAAATCAACCGGTTGATACAGCTTTATTTAAGCTGACCTGTCCTTTCCATCACTGCTGCTTCTCCTTGGCTCCCCTCCCTAACATCATCGAACATCAGACGATGGATCTCCCAGGACCAGCACAGTACATTAACCAAACGTGTTATCTCCTCCAGAGTTAATTTAATTCAAGGTGTGATTCTGCACCTCCTGCACAAAGACATCAGTTTCCTCTTGGAACTCGCTTTTTTGATCGATTCTAGATTTTCTCTGCTCCGCCTCGTTTTTGTGCAGCCAATGGTGCGCTGAGTTGAATAGGACAGAGGATCTGTCTCTGAGGTGGAGTAAAAGGCAAACTTTGTTGTTGTTTGTTGTATCACAGGGCATTTTATTAGGTACATCTAGCTGGTTCAGAACATCCTTATTTCTTCATGGTTTGGATTAGAGATGCACCGAAATGAAAATTGGTGGCCGAAACCGAATAATAAATAAATGCTGGGCCAAATACCGAATACCAAACCGAATATCCAATGCGGCGGCAAAGTAGTTCACTATATTTTTTGATAGTGCATTAATAGTTTAGAGTACATTTTTAGACAAGTTTTTAAAAGAAAGTAATTGTTTAAATGTTATGACATTTTTTAATATTCCAGTGGCCTTTGCTTTTCAAAAGAAGCCCAACGAAGTTTTTCATTCATATTAAGCCTTCAAACAAAACAAAACATGCATTAAAAAATATTAATGTACACTGATGGATACATACCAATAGACCAATAGTACCAACAATACTGCTTTAAAGCTGTCACTTTATATTCAATATTTGATTAACTGATCAAATATGGGAATAAATATCCGTAATGGAATTGTAAATTAATATATGAATGTAAAATATTGAGTGTGGCGACACATCAGGCCTGGAGCAGTGGACCGTTCCGTCCAACAGAGGGCGCTGTGAGTGCAGCTTGATCGTCAGTCACATCCGCTGCTCTCTCGAGCCAAAGAGTTTCCGCTCCGAGTGGAGACATAAACAGCTCTAACTGTTTTGAGGAGAGCTGTGTGGAAGTAGTTTTGGTTCTACACCGTTGATGGCAAACTTAAATTCAAAGACCAGGCTGTGTGTTCCGTGAAATATAGTTTAGTCTTTCGTCCTCCACTTATTTGCGGGCTCAGCCGTCGGCTTTTCATCCAAGCTATACGGCCGAGTGCAGCGGAGCTTCGTCAAGAGTTTAACCCCGTGTGACTGTGTTGTTTTCGGCAGGGTGGATAAGAGAGTGTCTGACCCTTACTGAGGGGGGGTACTATTCGGCCTTGTTATTAGCTCACTCCACCGAAGGCCGAATATGGCTTTTTTTGCACTATTCGGCCGAAAATATTCGGCCACCGAATGTTCGGTGCACCCTTAGTTTGGATTCAACAAGGTGCTAACACACTCCCTGGAGATGTTGGTCCACATCTCCATGATAGCATCACTCAGCCATCACCCATGATGCAAATCTCCTGCTCCACCATATCCCAAAGCTTTTCTGCTGGATTAAGATCTGGTGACCATGGAGTCACAGACATGTTAAACAAAGCAGTCTGAGATGATCTGAGCCCCCCATTACACAACTACCACCAACTGCCTAGGAAATTTGGTTTGCATCAGGCATCAGCACACCAGTACATACATAATTAGTGTTGGGCACTTTACTTTAAAAGGTAATTAGTTATAGTTACGAGTTACTTTCCCAAAAAAGTAATGGAATTACTAACTGAATTACTCCTTCATAAATGTAATTAGTTACCAGGCAAAGTAACTGATGTGTTACTTTTTTTGCTACTTGAACTGTGTGTCTCCGTCTCTGTGTCCTTCCTTGTTGTTACCTGCTGCAGCAGCTCTGACATCATCAGCGGAGTTCTCGCTGTTTTTGGTCTCTAGATTTTAGACAAACACTTTGCTTTAGGACATAATGGGCACTTCACATGTGTGTTCCTGCCTTTTACTTCTCGTACTTCCATCCTGAAAACTCCAGTTTGAACTCCACAGACCGCTCAGGACTCACCGTTGCAGCAGCTTGCCGTGTTGCCAGATTCTGTGATTGAAATAAGCTTTTTTAAAGAGAGAAACCTACATGAAGCTTATTTTAATTTTTATCCATGTTACATTTCAATTTCAAAGTCATATTTCTTCTTTTTGTCTCCAATATCCTTTTGTTTGGAGGTGTAACATCCTTTTCTTTATACAGAAGTGAAGGGAGGGGCTGCTGTTATTTATAACTCTGTTATTGCTAAACAGTCTGTCTAACCACATACGATCAAAAGTGCAGTGCAATTTTGAGTAAAACAAGACACATTCTGGATCACAAGTCATTACACACCTTATACTGTTCACTGTTTTTGCCATATTTATTATACTGTGTGGAGGTCTGGGGAAACACCTATAAAAGCACTCTACAGCCAATATGCAGAATACAGAAAAGAGCAATAAGAACAATGAACAAGGCCGGATACAGAGACCACACAAACCCTCTGTTTATAAAATCAGAAATGTTGAAATTTCTAGATTTGGTTAAATTAAAACAGCACTAGTAATGTCTAAAGCAAGAAATAATATGCTGCCAAATACAATTCGGTAAATGTTTACAGAAAGGGAGGGAGGTTATGATCTAAGGGGAAACTTAAATTTCAAAAAACAAAAGGTTCGAACAACAATAAAAAGTTTCTGTATATCGAGCTGTGGGGTGACTTTATGGAACAATTTGGATATGGAGATAAAACAAAGCCCGAACATAAATCTGTTTAAAAAGAGATACAAAGAACTGGTTCGAAACAAGTATAAGGAAGAGGAGGTGTGTGAGAGTGGAGGGGTAAATAAATAAATAAACCTTAAAAGTTATGTTGCTATAAAATGTTTGGATATTGGATATAGATGTAATATATGTATATATGTATATATATATATATATATATATATATATATATATATATATATACATATATATAGATATAGATATAGATATAGATACAGTTGTATAACTTTGATACAGTTATGAATTATGTATATACATGTAAGTATGTATGTATGTGTGTGCATAGGTACAAATTATATTTACACAGATGTATATGTAAAAACAGTATACTATGTCTATATTGATACTTATATGTCAGATACATATGTGTATGTGAACATATGTGGATATGTGTATGTGTGTATATGTAGGTAGGATATGTGTGTATGCGTATATATGTATATCCATATGTTTGTATGTATGCGTATGTATATGTATATTGATTATATATTCTATTGGTTTTGTATAGGTAGTTAAGCATATTTATATAGATTATATGTTCCGTAATAGACATTTGTATCATGTATTTGCATTAATAGAAGAATTTATTTTTTATAAGACCTATGAGGAAAAATAGTAAGGGGTAGGAACTAAAAAAGTATTCTACTTCCTCCTACTCCTTTCTGAGCATGTGGTTGCTACAGTTCTTTTCTTTCGTGTATGTGAATGACATTTCACTGTTTTTGTTTTGTTGCATGTTCAAAATAAAAATAAATTCAATTCAATTCAATTCAAAACCTTGATTTTTGTAACCAAAAAGACATGCCAGGTTTTTATCTAAGTTGTATCTTAATCCTCTACAGCTTTATTATGGTGTAAACAGTAGTAGCCGCATTAGAAGTCAATTTAATTATTGCTACAAGGATTTATTTTAGGCGGAAACATCATTTTTATAGTACTATTAAAATTTGTGTTGGAGTGGGATAAAATACTTGTAATAACTTCCGAACTGGGTTTATAATGATGGTAGATCATGCTCCAGATTCCTCCTGGGTTTGGAGGCACAACAAGCCCAAATGAGTAACTGCACTATTGGCACAAGCCCAAAAAACTGCAACCCACAACTTCTAATATACACATGCAAGTTAGAAAAAGAAGAATTCAAAAGTCGCTTATAATAAGCGGACCCGGCAACTCTGGCACTGGGTTTTCTTGTCTGTCTGTTAGCAGTTAGCTCCTTACTGTGTCTGGCTGAGCGAGGCAGGTTGGATAACAGCCGATAGACATCAGTGCAAAGTAACGAGCCACATTTCACCGTCGGTAAGGTTTGAAAAATTAATTAATTAGATAGCCCATTACTGGGAAAAAATAACTGTTAGTAATGCAGTTATTTCTAACGAAGTTACTCCCAATGCTGTACATAATAAAACACGAAATATACAGACATTAGGGGAATCCTTAGCACAAGTGAAAAGCAACAGCACTTAAAACACGTAAAGCCAAATGCTAAAGAGTCAGACACAGCTCTGTGAAGTGCATTCAGTCATGAAAGTGCTGTAGATAAAGTTAACAGAAATGATTAATAGACGAGGTTAAACCAGATAAGTAGATAACAAATAAAAACAATAATCAGTCAAAGATTACAATCTTAAAAACAATCTTATCCACAATATGTACTGAATACACACAAGAATGGATTACGGTTGTCCATGGCAACCAGGACAAAGAAGTTCTGGCCTTGTTTTGGTCCTAGGAACTTTGTAACATTGACCAGATGAAGCCTGAACCACTGACACAAAGCAGGATTGATCCATGCTTTCATGTTTGCCTTGTGATATCACAGCTGCTGGAAGAACAAAATACAGTCTGTACTTTCTGCCAAAAAAAAACAAAAAAAAAACAGTTTTAATGTGTTCACCATACACTGTTGTTGTTGCTCTTTTTCACCTTAAGCCACAGCAGTGTACAGGCCTAGCATCTGTGCTCTTTCTGTACAGAGCAGAGCTGAACTATCACTGTGGCTAATGTTGTGCCATTGACATGGACAGCATTCAACCCCATTCAAAAGTCCAGTCAGAACCTTTGTTAATAAAGTACAGCTATACTCTGAGAAGCCTGAAGTTATATGAGCTTTCATTTTCCTGGCATCACGTAACTATAAATACATTAGAGCAGTAATAGGCAAGGGCAAGTTTGTGAGGCATTCAGTGGTGTGTTATCTTTAGCTGCGGGGTGCTTTATCAGGTTGAGTTAAAAGGGGCGGAGGAGGCAAAGCAAGGCTGTGATACTATAAAAGCAGATATTTACACACTGGAGGAGAAAGAGTGAGAAAAGTAACTTAAGTTCTGCGAGTGCGTGCTGTGCCGTCTAATGGGATTTTCCACCCTGACAAGGCTTCAGCATGGCAGAGGATACAGAACCTCACAGCAGACAAAACACTCTGAGCTCGCTGCTTCCAAATGACACAGAAGACTTTTCAAGACTTTTATATGCACAGAGCTCCTCTCCAGGAGTTAAGCCTGGCACCACTGAAAGCAGACTCTGACTACCTGGTATATGATGTATGCAGATAAAAGCTCTCTTCTGTAGGTGGAGACAGGAAACAGCTTGAAGGCAGGGAGCTCTGGTGTAATCACAATGTGGCCTGCTCAAACACTTTCAGGTGGAGTTTCTCAGTCGTGTCGTTCCTCTCATTCTTTGTGCTGCTGAACCGCAGCGGGGGGGCTCCCCTACAAAGGCAGAATTACACAAACAGTTGTAATTGAGGAGAAGTTTGTGTAGAGCATATCTTAACTCTAAATATATATTTTACCCAGAAGGCATTGGATTAATGCAGCTTGTTTCCTGGAGGAGTTCTGCAAAAGGTAGATCTCTGCTCCTAACTGGCTGCTCCGTTTTAATTCTTACATCAGAGCAGCTTTTCCAGAGGCAGCCTTTGACATTTTCTCCATCTTGTTCTGTATTCCCCCCTCATGGCTGGTTCGCGGTGGAGGAGTGTGGCGGATGTGTGCTAGCTCCGGCTGGAGACGCTATAGGCTTTCACACCAGGTGCTTACTAGTCCTTCTGGCTGCATCATCCTTCTGTCACAGCTCTATTTCTCCATAAATTTTACCCAGGTATATGCTTCTATTAAAAGTTTAAAAGAACAAAGCCTTAACTTTGAAGAGCACAGACAGGAGAAGTAACTGAACAGCTGTGAAAAACTCCACTGCTGTGGACACACACCTGTATGACTATGGTTTTCCATTTTTCATCTTTGTGTTTGTTTTGTTTGTTTTGGTGGAGGCTTGCACGCACAGCTCGTGGAAAAAATAGGCAAGCTTCCTCGATTCGAGATTTCTCCAGATGCTGAGACAAAGGAAGTCTTTTTACAAAGTCAGACTGTATAAGCTGCAGCAAAGCTCCTCAAGATCACATTCATGGTTCAAAATGTTTTTAAAACCAGTTTTTTGGAGACAGTTCTGTTTGGAGAGTTTTAGCAGTGCCTCCTTTAAGAGGCTCAAACATAGTTCAGGGATGTGGATCTACTTATTCTGAGGCTGTAGATCACGTACAAGGATATGTTGTATATTTGGGTTTACTCCCAAACACACATCCTTTTCTTTTTTCAGCGTATGCATAAAGTAAGCAGGGACCTCTCCAACAACCATGATCATCACAGCTGGTGCGTTTCCACCAAGCAGCTCTTTTTGGTTTGGCTCTGTACCCAATCACTGACTTTCCACTGTCAAGTAATTAAAGGTACCCAGATAACTGACCTGTGGTGTCGCACTTTTTGCCTTTTTGAGGCTATAAACTCTGCAGTTTGTTGAATGGCTGCAAGAGTCATCACTCTCCAGGCAAAAGTGGCTGAAACAAACAAAAAAAGTCATGTTCATGCCATGTTCAGACTGTTTTTGCTGCAAAGCAGAATCGGCTACATTTGTACTGTGGCAGGTTTTTCCTTGGCACATGATCTGGGGACCTGAAGTAAAAAACTGTAATAATCGTTTGAAAAGCAGTTAGGATTAAGTGTTTTGATCCAGTTAAGATATTGTTAGTTATTAGTCCTTATTACCAGTCCTGAAGCAGCCACTTGGGGTTTTTTACCCAGCATGTTTTCTCATTTTGATAACAGGGAAGACCGTAGGGACCAAAAAAAAAAGAAAGAAAAGGCTACTAAAGGTTGAACTTGTTTTTAATCATGTGAAAAAAAACCTCAAATTTCTAAGATTAGATTCAGAAGTCTGAGGGACAAGCTCAGAATTTAAATATGCTGGGGAAGAAAAAAGGTAACAGCTCTGAAAGTTAAACAATGAGAATTAAGCCACATTTAATTAGGGAATTTCTTAATCTTGGAATTCTGCGGTGGCGTATTGCATTCACTTGAAAATTAATAAAATCCGCCTGTATTTATGAGATACTATCTTGTAAAAACAGGATTTGTTTATTTTTGAGTTTCCTGTTTTTATGACCTTATTCAGTTTTATTTCTTGCATGGTTTGAAACACTGGGAGATACTTGTGTCTTTGAGCAGTGTAGATCGTATTGTTATTAGTTTGTCCACATTGCGCAGACACCTGAGGAGTTTGCGGTTGTTCCAACACAAAGCCCACTTGGATCTGCTCGACGTTGCGGTTTTTGTACAGTTAGTTGATCAGTTAGACCAGTACGGCGGGCCTACCTTACCTGTGTTGACCACGTACCTGGTTGATAAATGCAGCAGTCAGTCTCGAAGCAAAGCGTCAGGGGGAATCCTGTTTTTACAAGATACTATCTCATAAAAACAGGAAAATCAAAAATAAATCAATTCCTGTTTTTACAAGATAGTATCTCATAAAAACAGCTGAAGTGGATGGATTTGCTTCCATCCACTTCAGCTAACAAAGTAAGTCAGATCAGGACAACTCGTCTGTACTGAGCCGAATCAGAAACACTTAGGGTCTGATCTACCAAAGGTTTGTGTGTATAAAAACACATGCAAACTTGATAGAGCTGATCTACTAACAGGGTGCAACAATGATTGCATCTGTCAAATGAGCAAAATAGCACAAGCAGTCCATTTAGCGTGCTAGCTTCATGAAAATGCAGAGTACCTGCAGATGATCAGAACACGCAAGTAGAAGTTGGCTGTACTGGGAGGAGGAGATGCAAATGTGATCATTTAGCACCCGCAATGTGATTTATCAAAGTCACAACTGATTGTGCTCAGTGTTTTTGCATCCAAATTAGTTATGTTTGAGAAGCAGGTGCAAAAAACAACGTTACACACAGAGGGCCCTAATTTCCTGCTGCAGTGCGGTGTGTCGGAGCCAGGCACACCCTGCGCAATGGTAGTTTCATCCGGCACGCGTGCGCATCCAATATGGCTCACAAAGTCATTGTGTCGAGAAACAGGGGTTGCATTAACAGGATATTTTCTACCACTGACTGAATTTTTTGGTGAAAAACAAAACAATTTGGAGGCCATCTGTCATTATGATGGACTGGAAAAAGAGGGACAATTCAGTGTGCCGTCACACTCACACAGACTCACGAGTAGACCCTCTGTTTTGCACTCTACATCACAGAGGTCATTTAACCTGTGTTAAATGACACAGGCTAAATGACCTCAGTGCTGACTGCATCAGGGCTGACTGTATCACACTCTCCACGCACTGACAGTTCCTAAATATGATGCAGTCAGTGCATAAAAGGCAAGAGTACCCGCTCAGTCTATGTGTGCGTAACTTTAAGACTGCTCTTCAAATGAAAGATAAATTCACAATGATGATAAAGTTCTGCAGCTATGTTAATGCTGTCATTTAGATTATGTTTGTTGGAATTGGAAAAGGAAAATTAAAAATAACATCAGAAATTTGCTTTCAGGAAACGTGACAGCCTTGATCATCAAAATGATAGACAGCAAAAAAATAAATTACATAACTATGTTTATTGGCCTCAAACTCCATGGCTTTAGACTTCATTTTTTATTTGAAGCCACTCTGCTCTCCTTAACTCTTCATGGTGACAGCTGGTAGCACACGCAAAATCCTCTTTAAAGGGGCTGCACCACTATTATACGCACACACATTGATAGTGCCCACTAATAGCATGTGAAATTTTTTAGATTGCGCACACAATTTAGCACCCATTATTTGGATCAAAGTAGATTAAGCCCTTGCTGTAGTGACAATAATATAGTTAAAGGTGCTATGAGGAGAATCTATTACTGGCGACATTAAAACTCTGCTACCCCTGAGCACGCGCGGCGACTGTCGTAATGCTGCATTCCAGTAACCTCGGAACTGGGAGTGACATCATCTCCGACTTATCAGCGTTCCAGTTGATGTCCGAAAAAAACATGCCAATCTACCAGGCTATTGTTAGCTGTTGTTAGCACACATGAAGAATGTGATTATCAGTATGGCAGCATTTGTAAATATAAGTCTAACAATACTATGTATACAGCTGATCTAGAGCAACACACCCCAGTCAGAAGTGCAAATAAATTGATTATTACAGGAGCTCAATAACTGTTCACACTGGGGGCATCCATCTTCCATTGTCAACTCGAGGGTGGCGAGGTTTCACCGAGTTCCCAGTAGGAAACTCCGACTTCGGGGGGGGGGGGGTTCCAGTTGCAGTTTCCTACTCGGAACTTGGAAATTCCTACTTCTGACTACAACTGGGAAACACCAATGAGCATGCGCAGCGACTGTCGTAAAAACGTGACCCAAGCCAAAGCGTGTGTTTGTTGTGATGCTAATAAATGCAGCTCAGACCTTCCTCAGAACTCGGCATTGCTTTACAACTTCTTTTTTCAACAACTTACAGGATGCTAAGCAACGAGGTAATGTATGTCTTTCTAGTTACGTAGCGGTAGTTTTTGATGTGTGACAACAAGCAATTGTTGGAAAACTTAGTATCGTAGTTTTGTTGCCGGCTATATATCTCTACTTACAGCCTGGTGCTCTGAGATGTGTCTGAATAATATGAATTTGCTCTAGTTTTAATTGTCTTGTTCCCAAAGTTGAGTATCCAGGCCAGTCCAGCCCTGTCCGACCCGACCGCAAAACTAAGGAATAGCATTTATATAACCTATTTTGATGCTATAAATCTCATCTTAAAGCTATGGTCTACGATTTGGAAGCTTTGTACATATTAATAACACCGTTTATAAGGCTGTTATGGTCCTATGGTCCTATCTACACAGTATAAAGACCAAAAAGAACGAAAAAAATCCATTCAGTATATCCGCTGAAAAGCTGCATACTAGCTGACCAATCAAACCTAAGAACCTGCGACTATTAATTGGTCCGTGAGTTAGTCCATGAGTCCATCCAATCCTCGTCTCCCTCACTACGCAGTACGCAGCATCTTGCCCATGGTCCCGCCTCCTCCCCTCTACCTCCGGTGAGCAGCTAGCAGCGTTAGCTACTGAACTATCATGGAGCCGGAAAAGCCTAGCGCCGAGACCGGCCGCCTCCCTCTCCTTGAGGCCCAACGGAGCTCTGCCCGCGGGTTGAGGCCTGTTAGCGGGCTAACGGCTAACGGCTAACGGCTAACGAATAGCCTCAGCCGGCCGTCAGACCTTCAGCATCGACCGTTTCGCCCCTGGTTGATCAGGTAATGGCTTTGTTTACTACAGTGGGAGATGTCTGCTGAATAACTCTGGTTAGTTTGTGCCTGCACGGGCTAATAACTTGTAGGGGAGCGGGTTAGCCTGTTAGCCGCTAATCGTTTGCACTGTAAGCTGAGCTGTGGAGGATAGGCTGAGAAAGATAAATCCTCCCCCACACTCGGCTCCGCTCTGACGGCCCCAGACCCGCATTGCCGCCGGTCCAATTGAAATGGCTACTGCTGTGTGTTATAAGGGGGATGTCTGTCGTGTTTGATACTTTCAGTTGAGCTGAGCTGTTTTTGATTGAGTTTGCTGCTGATATATTGTGCTAGTCGCTTGTAGCTCTGTCCGAGGGGGCTATATGAGGCTACACGAGCTGGGGGCGGGATCTTGGAACACGGAGGGGAGAGGTGAGGGAAGGGGGGCAGGCTGCGGTTTCAAATCGTAGACCACAGCTTTAAAGTGTGTATTTCAATCAGGCATATATCTAAAAGTGAGACTTTTTGTAATTACTGACAAATTCCTCACAGTCCCTTCAACAGAAATAGTAATATAATAGACAAGAGGCTGATTCAGTGAAGAAAAAGTGTTTGGGCAAAAGAGTAACAAGTGACCTGCTTGTGATGAAGTTTATTCATGTTGCCTTTTTAAAATTCAACATACATTTTGGATTTGATATTATGTTTAGTCACTTTATTTCTAGAGTTTATTGAAGGCCGATCAATTTTACACGTTGAAGGAGCCTGAACAGACTGTTTCGACAACAGGAGGGTTAAATATTCCCACAACGACAGAAACAATCAGCACATTCTCTAATCAAGAGAGAGGCTGACATTTAGGCTCCAGACACAGAGGCATATCTTCATTAATGTAATCAATAACTCCAGACAGAGGGATCTTATGATAATTAATGCTCCATGTGTTTAACATTAAAGAACAGTGGACGGTATGAATCAACTGATTCTGTCTGTGATGGACATTCTAACAATCATGTGATTGTTGGCAGCAGTCGTGTGTAGAACCAAAATAAATCAGAGTACGTGTTGTTGAGTGTGTGAGACATATGTGCCCATTTTTGTAAAGAATCAGAATAGAACAGAAATACCTGAGACCAGGGGAGTCTTATATTTTTCATACACAGACGAGAAATCAGTGTGCAGTCTGACATTTGAGTCCACAATGCTGTCTACCCCCAAAACATACAAAAATTCCTCCTTCACAGACGTTTACCAAGATGTGTTTTCATCGAGCTGAAATGCTGTTATCATGTGCACAGAAGGCCAAAGCACATATAAAATTCTCTGTTTTCAGAAATAACTGCTTATGTGGACATTTAGCTTTAAAATGCTTAAAACTACCGAAGGGCTGCACAAGGGATGTACACGCCACGTGGGTGCAAATATGCTTGCAACAGGGGTGTGTGGGCCAGAATTTTAACCCAGGACCTTGAGATATAGATGCCTTAAATACACAGTGATGGTCAAGCAGTATGTAAAATATACTAAGCCTACAGATGCAGCCTCTTAAAACTCCCTCACTTCCCCTGATAAGGTCCTTGACCACCCACCCAAAGTCATCGATTGTAAACTCAAGGCCATAATTGGATGCATTTGTGGTGTCAAGTTTGCTCCCAGGTGATTTGGCAGCTGATTTACTCACTAAAGAAAAGGTTAAAACTGTCTGATCTTATGGTGGAAGCACTGTCTCATGGAGATGCATGAACGTGTTTCGTTTTCAGTGGATTTTAGGCACAGTGGCTGGAAGTCGGCTGGTTACTGGCTGGGAGGGTAAAATTGAAGTAGCTGGATATGTGTGCATATGCTGAGTTATGGGTTAATCATGAATCTCTGCACTAAAGCAACACAAAGAAGTAACTTACTACTTTGGGCTATTTCTATATACTTTTGTATTAAATGAATAAATAAATAAAACTGATAATGATAAGAGTGATAAAAATGGTTAACTCTAGGTGGTGATGAGGTTTCTATTCTGGAAACACCTGTGCAGGTGTTTAAGCTGGGGTTCTTGGGTTCGCCTCCCTGCAGGTTCAGCTGTCCAGCCTGGTCGAATGCCTCCTACTAAGTAGGTCACTCTGTTGGATGATATCTTCTTGCAGACTTATATTTTTCATTCCACACTGTGCATGTGAAACAAATATAGGATTTTAATGTTGGGTGGAAAGCACAATTTATAGGTGGAACTGAGCTGCTTGGCAGAGGTCTGCGCTCTTGAAGTGCTTTTCTGGTCTTCATTTTGTGATCACAGAGCTGCAGAGACAGAGACTGAGCATGCTGAATAAAGACGGTCAGGTTTAAAGCTTGTATCTAACAGTTCAGTGGTCGAGCTTGGGTTGAGACATGAGATGGTAAAGAGTGTGCGCCAACAGCAGAACAGGTCTGCTCGACATATGTTCGTACATTCAGGGCTATTACTAAACCACTTCAAGAATTCAATAATATGTTTCAGGGAATAAGTCTTGTCAGGTTTGTACATTGAGAAAATTATCCACATTTATCCACAGTACTTTCATTCCATCCTCTGTACAGTACAGTACAAAAGAGCAGTCGCAGCGACCTTCTGCTCTCAATGCTGCAGGACAGAGCGCTTCAGGCCATCCCTCATCTTCTCAGCTATCAGACTGTACAGCTCCTCATAGCTGCCCCACTTGCACATGCACACTTTCACTCATTAATTTATTTGACTTGTTTTATGGGCTTACATGTGGTGATGTTTGTAGTATGAGTTTTTTATGTGTTTCATATGAGCTGCTGGATACAACAATTTCCCTATGAGGATAAATAAAGTATCTATTTATTACAGGTGTAATGGAATGGTCAACTCACGAAACAATACGAAATACAAAACAGGGCTCACTTTACGAAATAAAGCTTAAAGAAAATCCCCAACAGTAGGAAGTTGTGCAAAAATCTCATGTTCTTTATTTTCTTTCTAATGCAGACATACAAAAAATATTGCTGCATCAGTACAAAATAAATGCTCTTTGAAAAAAAACAAAATTGTAGTTTTTTGCCCTTATTTAGACTACAGTGCAAATACAAACATAAAATCTCAATAAAAAGTGCTTTGTTGTTGTAACAATCAGGATAACTACATTCTTGAATGAAAAGGAAAACAAATAGCAGTCCTCAGAGCTGCAGTTTAGACCTATAAATGTCTGAACTGTGAACTATAATATTTAGCCTATAACAGTGCATATACTTCTGACATTTCAAGTATGATCAAATTCTGTCAACTCAACAGTAGATAAAAAAAACAAATATTGTTTTTTATGCAGACTTACACAAACATACAGTTGCTGCCTGTCTCCAGTTCAAAGTAGTTGGTAGTTGTACTCACCGCAGGTGAACTGTAGCGGCATGTTTTACACACGGTTGTTGTTTTGTCCGCAATCTTCTCACCATTCTCTCGTCTTTTACGTGGGAAGCCAAAACAGGTCCAATACGCTTTGACGAAGGAGCGTCAGCTAATTCTTTGACCTCGTCTTCCTCCATATTGAAGCGAGTGTTTTGCAACAGTAGGCAAGGAGGGAAAAAAAAATCACCAGAATTTGCGTTTTTTTTTTAATTTTGTGCGTCCTTGAATTTTATTTTGTCATTTTTTATTTTGCGAAATTTCGTGGCACGAAATGTTACATCCCTAATATCTATCTATCTATCTATCTTCATTCTAAATGTGTTATATGATCAATTTTTCAGCGGTGTGATGTGGCTTTTGTGACTTACGTAGTTTTTAAACATTTACCCTTTTAGAATCTCAAAGGTGATGTTAAAGAGACTGTGAGGAGTTTTTGAGTAATTACAAAAAAGTCTCACTTTTAGACGTATGCCTGATCAAAATACACACTTTAAGATGAGTATCGATGAGTTTTATAGCATCTAAATAGGTTATCTATAAATGCTATTCTTTAGCCTTCCATTCGGGTCAGACAGGGCCGGACTGGCCTGGATACTCAACTTCGGGGAACCAGACAATTAAAACTAGAGCAAATTTATATTATTTTATTATTTATATTACACGTCTGAGAGCGCCGGGCTGTAAGTAGCGATTTTTAGCCGTCTACAACTACGATATTAACTTTTCCCCGCATTGCTTGTCGTCACACATCAAAAACTACGTAACTAGAAAGAGATACATTACCTCGTGGCTTTGCATCCTGTAAGTTGTTGAAAAAGAACTTGTATGCAATGCAGAGTTCCGACAAAGATCCATGCTGCATTTACCACAACAAACAAACACACTTTGGCTTCACGTCTCCGGTGCGTTCAAGTTGTAGTCAGAAGTAGGAATTTTGAGCTCTGAGTAGGAAACTAAAACTGGAACCTCCCCAGAGGTCAGAATTTCCTACTGGGAACTCGGTGAAACCTCGCCTCCCCGAGGTGTCAATTGAAGATGGATGCCCCCAGTGTGAACAGTTATTTAGCTCCTGTAATAATCAATTTATTTGCACTTCTGACTGGGGTGTGTCGCTCTAGATCAGCTGTATACATAGTATTGTTAGATTTATATTTACAAAAATGCTGCCATAGTGATAATCACATTCTTCATACAACAACGCAGGGCGTGCTAACAGCAGCTAACAATAGCCTGGTAGATCGGCATGTTTTTTTCTGACTTTAACTGGAACGCCGATAAGTGGGAGATGATATCACTCCCATTTCCAAGGTTACAGGAACGCAGCATTACACCGGTGATAAATTCTCCTCATAGCACCTTTAATGTAGCCGAAGGAATGTCTTAGAAAAAGTTTCTAAGAAACTGGAGACATAATGAACACAATTCAACTATTACACCAGGGGAAATCTTTTTTAAAAATAATAAAATAAAATGCATTTTATTTTGGTGAATCTTAAAACCTACATGTATTTTCTGTCATAAAAGTATGAATGAATTATTACTGTGTACCATTAACTTTCAAATGTACTGATTTTGTAAAAAAAATTCAGCTTATTTATTATTTTCTGGGGGATGTATCTAATTTATGAGGCCCACATGGCTATTTTTCAAATACCGTAAAATACCAAATAAACGCCTGGTCCCTAATAAACGCCCGTTCCAAATAAACGGCTGGTGTTATTTATTCACATTCTCCTCCCTCTGTGTGTCAACAAATGTATGTTGGTGCGAGACGCTCTGTTTCATGACAGTGCAGTTACACTCCACATCCACAGAGGGCATTAGAGAGCAGAAAGACAGAATCTTACATACTAGGGCTTTGAAAATTCAACAAAGAAGACGTTGCCACTGCTGTTGTTTGTTTTTTGTCCTTAACTAACGTCAGGGAGGCCGATCACATCAATTAGTGGTACGTTGCTACTTATCTCCATGTCCCTGATGCAGCGAGAAAAAAAAAGTACAACCTTAACTTAAATAGCAGTCATTCCTGATCAGTATTAAGAGTGTTGAGAGGGTGCTGAGTTGAAAGAAGAAGACAAGAGTGTAACAACGGTACTGTAATCTTGCCTTGAAAATGTACAGGTGTTATTCATACTGGTGTAAATAAATAATATGATTAAATTTACCACATTTTTTCACTTTTTGCTAAGTAAAATTTTTGTGCAAAAGGAATTAAACGCCTGTTCCAAATAGTCGCCTGGTCCTAAATAAACGCCTGGTCTGCTCAGTAATTGAAGCAAATAAACGCCCCGGCTACTATTTGGTATTTTACAGTAATCATTAAAGACAGTGCTGCATATTCCATAAGGGAATGAGGAAACTCTCTGATTATTTAAAGTGATATTCCGGGATGGAACAAGTTGGGTCCTATCACAAGGTTTAGGGCAGAAATGACCCCTACAGCAGTGTTTCTGTGCAGCAGAATCCTAGGGTGCTAGGACCTAACAGCCCCTTCGTCCTCCGGTCCTGCTCGTCTGCCGATTCCTCTGCAGTCACATGGGGCCATATTTTACTTGACCAAAAACACACATAAACGGACTCCCACCGCAAAAATCTGATATCAGTCTGCATTCACGCTTTATTTAGAGAATTTTCACCGCGCTCCGCTGCAGAGCAGAGCCTCCGCTGCAGAGCGGAGCGGAGGCCGTTTCACGCCGCTATGAGAACTAGAGCCTTGTTTAGCTGTGTTTTTGTGTGAAAGTAACGCGCTGAAAATTCTCTATATTCTAATTTCTCTGATAATGTTCCAAAGCTTCATGAAAGAGATTTAGAGACACTATAAAAGAAAAGTAGGCTGTAAATAACTTACAAAAGCCAATAAAAATATCATTCAAGATTATTTTTTTGGAATTATTTTGATTACATATTTGAGTTTTCTTCATATTTACAATTGACTGGTGGGCCATAATTAGTGAGGCGGAGGGCTGTACGTGGCTCCTGGGCCGCCAGTTGTCCACCCCTGTCCTAAATGAACTGCTTTCTCTTAATACACATACATTGTGCGCATGTCAGTGTGTATCTTTTGTTATGTTGTGCCATTTAACTATTGTCACTGCCAGTGTTGTGTGTAACGCGTTACAAAGGAACAAAGTAACGCATTACACAGTTACGAAACTACTTTTTCGGGGAAAAAGTAAAGTAACGCGATACTATTGAAAATTTGGAAACGAAACATTGTTCCTTTTTTAATGCAGCACGACGTTACATTTCCCTCGGACAGATCTGACACTGAAGCTGCCTTCTCAGCTGCTCGCACAGACACGAGCAGCGTTGCCAAGTCCACTCGTTATAAGCGTCTAAGGGCCGAAAATCTTGTGAGTCACGGCCGCGGGTTGTGGTTTTTTTGGCTTGTTTCTAGACTTGAAGTTGCTTCTTGGGGCTCTTAAGTCTGTGTGAATCCCCCTGATTACCTTCCAGCTCCTAACATAAAGGAAAACACGACTGCGGTAGGCAGTTTGTTCACTTCCTCGTTTCCTGGTTATATGCACGCCCCCAAACACACTCACGCACATGGTGCATGCTCCAGAGCCAAAGTTGCCAGGTCTGCTTGTTATAAGTGACGGTCTTTTCTTGAATAGATGGCACTATGATATTGAAATGTGATGTAGACAGAAATTGACACACTTTATGTAGATTTCTCTTTTTAAAAAGTAATATATCACATTAGGAAAGGAAACAGCTGGAGGTTGCTTATTTTTTGACCTGGTTGCTTATTTCAGAAGCAAAATGTGGAAACACTGGACAGGAGCTCTCATTCCACAGGGTATGTGACATTTTGTAAAATGAAGAGCACAAAAAACTCTTATGTTCTCTGTAGTAGAACTTTTTGTAGGCCTTCACATTTAGGAACAGATATGGGGTTCTGTCCATGATCAAGCAATGTAAAAGTAACAGAAAAGTAATGAGTAACTTGAAAAGTTACTTTTCATAGAGGGTAACTAAGTAAAGTAACGAGTAACTTTTTTCAGAAGTAACGAGTAACGAGCAAACACTACCTTTGAGAAGTAACTTCCCCAACACTGGTCACTGCTACATTTGGCTGAGTGTGTCTGGTTTGAGGAAATCTTGCTGCTGTGTTATAGAGTAGAAAAAAATACCCTTTGAGCTGCTGTTTAGTGATAGTTTTTGCTAAATATTTTAATAATGTCTGTTTTCTGTCCATGCTGCTGAAAAGACTGACATGATTTCACACTGGACTTCTCTGTAATAACTGTAATAACTAAGTTTTAAGTTGTTTTTGTGTAAACTAAATATTGAATTGATGTCCTCAGACGATTCCTATAATCCGCTGTCGCAATCGTAGATTAATTTCTGCTCTATCATAATGCCGTCTAAAAGGACAGATGTTTTCTCAAACATAAGAACATGCATTTCACTTGTTTCTTCATTATTATTTATTGAGAGTGGTTGGTAGCTCATTATGCCCGCCTGTCTGTCCCTGTCTCGGTCCAGCCTCATAACCCTAGCTCTCACTCATGACCTCAGATGCCTCGACTTCTGTAACGCAGAGAAAAATCCACCAGTTTGTCATCTTGTGCTCTGACTTTTGGCTGTTTTACACTTGACTTCTTCTGCTCTGGTTTTTCCATTTTCAACCACTGAAGAGCAGCATCTATGAGGATCCATCCAGATCAGGCTGTGGACACGGCTCCACTGACCTGCCTGACGATCAAATAATCACAGAAACTGAGACAAAGAAACTCTGATCACGGCTCCTGTGGGCAGGAACGGGGCCGGCCCTCAGGTAGCCATCCTGAACCTCCTGATGAACACCAGGCCCCGGTGTGATCAGGTCAAGCATCAAAACTGAAAAATAGGAGCTTTGCAGCAAAGTTATGAGGCTTCAAGATAGAAGAACTTCTACTTTTGACTTTACTTTTATTTAAAAAACAAGACGATTGTTCCTAAAATATATTATAAATATTGAAATGAGGGCAGTTCTGTGCTCATGTGCCTAACAATGAAAGCTTCAGGAGTGGAAGCAGGTGGGAGAAGCCCCGTGGAGTTCATGATCAAATGGGGTAGAAATACTTATTAAAAAGACTTTTAATAGAAGCTGATTAAATATGAATTAAAGTTCTGAGCTCATGTTGTGTTCTATAAATGCATTTTGTGACATGAGTTATCGCTGTCCTCCATGCTGCACAGTCCTGCTGTCTTTCTGTGCTTCTCTCTGTAAATTAATCATGTCGCAGGAAACAACAAGGTGTCTGCGAACAGAACCTCACCACCTTTTTCTCCTTCTCCGCAGAGTGGGGGACGGGCGAGGTGCAAAAATCGGATTCCATACATTTGCGATTGGATGTGAGACCACTTTGACCCGACGAAATTGAAGATGATGTTGCTATGGAAACTGCTGGTGCTGCAGTCACTTATGGGGTGCCTTGCAGGTAAAGTGTCTTATTAAGAACTTTTGATGCATGCCAAAGCTGCTTTGTGAAGTCTGAGACCTTATTCATATGTATTTGGGGCAGGTGACAGTATGAAAGCCGAGTTCAGAGAGCAGCAGCCTCCAGTAGATAAGCCATTAACAAACATGTTCTCCTCCGTTGATGTTCAATAATGAGAATGTAGCAATTTATTCAACAAGGCTGTCATTGTTAGAGGAAGCCGGTGGCTGATGAAGACTGTGAATCCCTGGTATCTTTGCATTTTGGCTGTGCTTTGGTTTGGTTCATGGCACTGAGAAAAGGTTGGTGCATCACCCTGAATGTGAATGAGAGTGTCGCATCCAAGCAAGCATCAGATTATTCACTTTTAAGACGTTTGCACAGATCAGATGGAGCAGAGTCTGAAGGTTGAAACTGTCATAAAATGAGATCAAGGGAGAAAGAAAAGTTATGTTTCCTCCCCGAGGGGATGTGTGATCGGTCCCTGAAATGTGTGTCCCATGCTCGGTGCCTAAAAGCTCTGACTTAATGATACGCCTGTCTAAATGAACACACAGACACCATATCGGCCCAGCAGGGAAATGCATCCACAGCAGTAACCCAGCATGACGTCCTGCAACATTTACCATATTCTCACTAACTGCTGAAAGGATCCCAAGAAACAAAGTGGTACCACTATTACGGTCCGATGGAGATAAACAAATGATTGCAAGAGCTAAGCCTTAACTGAAGTGTGAATCAGAGGGAGTCGCTGGTTTTAATGACTTTAAACAGAGGAGGCAGGTCAACACGTCAGTCTGCAGGACCCCTGGTGAGGTTAGCTCTGGGTGTTGTATTGAGTTCAGGCAGGCTTCATTCAGGGTTTTAAAACAACTATTTAAACTGGTCTCATTCAAGTTCATCATTTTTGAGCATCTGTGTCGAGCATCTTCCTCTTCACATGTATCCTCTGGTTGCCATGATGTCGTTTAAAGGAGATAAAATGCTTGCCATGGTGCGTTCAATCCATCAGACGATCCAGTTGAATCTTCACACATGAAGATCAGTCCAAAAGTATATTAGATAACAGATTAAGAGGAACCAAAGAAAAAAGGAGGGACATAACCTGGTCTGTCATACTAAATATGGAAAGAACTGTGCAGAGCATGTTGTCGACTTTACGGATTACGATTGAAATAATCAAATAGATGATTCCCTCTCTGCTGGAAGACCGCTGCTTTTATACCTGTGATATTGAGCTATAGCCTCTTATCTTGATTTGTATGATTGTGTTTATTTTTACGTTAGAAAACACTGTATTAGTCAACTTCTGTGTTGGTTTAAAGTGTTTTTCAACGCCGTTATCCCTGCTGTTTTATCTAATTTGAAGGAACAGCAATAATACTCATGAGTCAATTTAACCTGCAACACAATAGGAGTGTTAACTCAAAAACAAGAACCTAAGAAATGTTTTTTTTAATGTTGACAAAATCATATTTATTTATCATGTTTTTTTTTCATGTCCCGAGAAGTACTAATAAGTACGAAGCAGGTATGTTATTTTCTGGTGTATATTATATAGTTTAAATAGCATAATGTCTCTTAACTTGACCAACTACACATATATATATATATATATATATATATATATATATATATATATATATATATATATATATATATATATATATATATATATATATGCAGTTGCAATCGAAATTATTAAACCCCCATTGCAATATAGCTTTTTTTGGCAAAATCTACAAACTTCTACAAACCAGCTGTATGCACTTATTAAATAAAAAACTAGAGCAACTAAAATAGCTCAAAACAACTGATATTACAAGAGGCTTCTTCAAATTCAAAACAAAATGTCACTTTTAATAACTACTGCAGTCTCAAAATGATTCAACCCTGAATAGAATTCATTGTAAGAGTTAAGAGAAGAGATCAATGCCTTGCACAAACAAGGAAAAGGAAAGAAAAAGACAACAAAAACACTGAATGTTCCTACTAGAGATACAGCACGAAGCATATTTACCAAGGTTAAAGGATCTGTTCCAAGACTACCTGGACGTGACAGAAAGAGACATCTATCAAGACAGTCGCCAAATTCCTGAGGAGGGTGACTGCAAACTAAACGCTGAAAGACTCCATGCCAAAAACTCCAAGACGCACACCACTTCTGACCCAAAAACTCAAGAGAAATCACCTTGATTTTACAGAGTAAATTCAAGACTGCAAACAACTGCAAAGCTCAATAAAAGTTCATATTTTACATCAGGTCCTTTTTGGACGACAGCTGGAACAATCCACAACCACTAATGTTCAAAAACTCTCTAGTCTTCACCTACTGAGCACCCCTGATCCACCTGTATTCTCTCTCTAGTCTCTTTCTTTCTTCTCTCTCTTCAGTGAAGTGTGGCTCTGCGCCATGTCGCCAATAACTCGCCATGCATTCTACTGTTTCTTAGAACATATGAAACTTTAGTGACTGTATCTGTCCACAGCCTTACTGAATATATACTTTAAAAGTTTGCACACTACACTAAGTGTCTTATGTATGGATCCCTTTAAATTATGAGATAATAGGATTTGTTTAAGAGAGCTCTTTGTTAAGAGACTCAGCGTGCAGGGATTACTCAGGCAGCCCTGACTGACCCTCATTAGCTCAGCCTTTTGTGTTGCACAAATCAGTCAATGACGATTAAAATTGAATTGATCACAAGTGAATAGATGATTTAGAATAATTGAAAATCAAAACATATTTAAGCTTCTGCGAGTCTCTGTTGTGCATTAAAAATGCAGTGAGAGAATGTTGGATTGACTTTAATTTAATGATACATTAAAGGGGCAGTGAGTCAGCCATGAGTCCTTTCTTGGCTTTTCAGATGTCTGTCATTAAATTACCCCGCAGTAAAGTTGAATTATAGCTTCATTACAGCACAGTGCCATTTCAGCCACGGCCTCTCCGGCATTGATCACATTTTGATGGAGGACTTTAATTTGTCTCCTTTACAAATAGAGGAGGTCAACGGAGAGCATCGGACAAATCACTCAGCGTTTAATCAACAGGTTTTATGGGAATCGAGATGAAGAAAAGAGTCTATTGATGAGGTCTGTGTTCTCGTGAAACCCTTGTTCTCATTACTCAGCACACATTAGGCCCTCTGTGAGCCCCCGTCCTCCTCTGCAAATTAGATCATCAGATTTATTAAAGGGAACCTTGAGCTGTGTTGCATCAGCCACGCGGTTACGCTTATGCATGTCACTGCCTGTCGCGGTTCACAACCCCGACTGATTGAGCAGGACTTTATCACAGACTGACTGCTGAAGCTGCTGAGACGGGGAGTCCTCAAAATGCAAATAAATATTGTGTTTAATGAGAGCATATTTCATCACCTACTGCTGGTGTAATGGACTTTTTCAGAGTTTTGTGCTTTCAAACTTTAGGGAGCCAAAATAATGATTTCACGCCCCACTACCTTCTAATGTGCAGCCCATACTGCCTTTATATTGTCTGCCTTTGTACAGTAAGTGTGTTTAACTAGCCTTGACTTCACTACTTGCCTCATTATATGATAATTCACCTCAGACCATTCAGATGTTATGTGGATTGATGATTGGTCTCTAAAAATAGAGAAAGCAATTGAACAAATTTGGAAAATCATTTTGATCCACATTGGTCTAATCGCCTAAGGTCTATAGGACAAATCTACAGAGATTAAGAAAGGAATGTGATATGATGCTGTTTCGTACTGCAAAGATGATCATTCTTGGGAAAAATATAAGTGTGTGGAAAGTAGGGGTGTAATGAAATGGTCAACTCACGAAACGATTCGAAATACGAAACAGGGCTCGATACGAAATACTCACTATACAAAATAAAGATTATAGAAAATCCCCAACAGTAGGAAGTTGTGCAAAAATCTCACTTTTCTTTATTTTCTTCCTAATGCAGACATGCAAAAAACATTGCTGCATCAGTACAAAATGAAAAAAAATATTTAGACTACGGTGCAAATACAAACATAAAATCTCAATAAAAAGTGCTTTGTTGTTGTAACAATCAGGATAAGTACATTCTTGAATGAAAAAGAAAACAAATAGCAGTCCTCAGAGCTGCAGTTTAGACCTATAAATGTCTGAACTGTGAACAATGATATTTAGCCTATAACAGTGCATATACTTCTGATCTTCAAGTATGATCAAATTCTGTCAACTCAACAGTAGATGCAAAAATCAAATATTGTTTTTTATGCAGACTTACACAAACATACAGTTGCTGTCTGTCTCCAGTTCAAAGTAGTTGGTAGTTGTACTCACTGCAGTATACAGCGAACTGTAGCGGCGTATTTTGCACACGGTTGTTGTTTTGTCTGCAGTCTTCTAACCGTTCTCACAACCGATTTATTTGACGGAGCGTCAACTAATTCCTCAACCTTGTCTTCCTCCATATTGAAGTAAGTGTTTTGCTACGGTAGGCGAGGAGGGTAAAAATCGAATCACCAGTTGTGCGCGCGCCGCTTCAAGTTTTTTTTCCGTGCTTTTATTTTGTGCGTCTTTGAATTTTATTTCGACTTTTTTTTTAGTTCGTTTCACCCCTAGTGGACAGTGTAAATTTTAGAGATCACAGGGGACACAGGTGGGCAGACAGTAAACAATGAGAGAAGCAAAGGGACGACTGTGTGGTGACATGATAATGAACATAATTCTGTGAAGAGACTGACTCTTGTGTTTTGGTCTTTGCTGAATCATACGTGATCATGACCTTCCCTGATTTTGAGAGAGAGAGAATAGACTTATGTAAAACAACATAATTCACAATTTTACAGAGATGAAATAAGATAAAAAAGAATAGAATAGAATAAATCTTTATGCATCCCACAGGGGAAATTTGCATTGTTACAGCAGCAAAGGAGACAGCAATGATCAATAAAAAATAGACTTAATATAAAAATGTAGTATGTACATTATTATAAATATAAAATAGACTGGAGATATAAAAACTAAAAAAACAGCACTTTAGGAATTATTTACACATCCACAAATTAATTGCACATAGTAATATTGCACATTGCTGTGGAGTTGCACAGTTTAGTTGCGTGTTTGGTCTACTGTTGCAGAGCTGGCTGTAAATTCTAACAGCAGCAGGCAGGAAGGACCTGCGGTAACGCTCCCTCACACACTTCAGGGGCCGCAGCCCGTCACTGAAGGAGCTGCACAGGGCTGTCAGGGCGTCCTGCAGGGGGTGGGAGTCTCTCTCCAGCATGGATGTTTTCTTCACCAGCATCCTCCTCTCTCCCACCACCTGCACTGAGTCCAGGGTCACCCCAGGACTGAGCTGGCCCTCCTGATCAGTCCATCCAGTCTGTTCCTGTCCACAGCCGAGATGCTGCTGCCCCAACAGACCACTCCATAGAAAGTTTCTAATGCCACCACAGAGTCAAAAAAAGTCCTCAGGAGAGCTCTCTGCACTCTAACAGCAAGAGTCTCCTCAGCTCTTCCTGTAGAGAGCACTTGTGTGGTTTCAAACTCAGCAATAAATAAACTGAAAGAAAGTCTTGAGCTGTCGCACTGACTTCTCTGGACTTTCATAAGCTGATGTGGATCAGCTTCATACTGACACCCGGTCATCATTCTGCTGTCAGTGATCACTGAGGAGCTCTTCAGAAACAAAAGAGGTGATAGACATGGAAGTAGGGACGCAAAAACACCCTTACATAAAATATAAATAAAATCAAACTGATGCATTTTTGTTCCAGAATGATAAAAATCACATTATTGCCTGTTAAAAGTCGGTCAAGTTAAGAGACATTATGCTATCTAAACTTCCAGCTGTTACATTTTTCATTGGTTGATGTATGACTTTGAGCTTTACAAAACTTCAGTAACTACAAGTACAAATATTTGTCAATTCCTTCAGCTCCAGTCCATGATCCTGATCCTGATATTAACATCAGAGAGAGTAACATATTAAATCCATGGTAGTTCCTGCAGACAGCACACATATATTAGAACGAGCCTAACAAACAATCATGGATGGCCTGCTCCACTCTATTTGCTCTATCCTGCATCAGCCACATCACATAATTTAACATAAATTCAATGTTAAGATCAGTTAAACTCAATTTGATCGAAGTTCAGCCAGATACTGCTATATTAAAGGTGCTATTAGGAGAATCTTCACTGCTGGTGAAAAGTAGTAACACTATTCAGCACTATTTCAATAGCTATGGCCTGTTTTATTCAGCAATGTCGCTTGCTGCAATTTTGGGACTTTAGTGCCTATAGAGTGTGTGAGTGTGTGTGTGTGTGTGTGTGTGGGGGGGGGGGGGGGGGGTATCAATTTTTAAATCAAAGTTTATCTCCAGCTTGATAAAAGCTTGTCTGTCTTGGAGTGAGCATTTCTGACGTCTGGCTGTGCCTAACATCACTTCATCGGTGAACCACAGAGTTTAACTCCAGAGTTATGCAGCTACACATCAGACTTTTTCCACATTTGCTCTCAAAAGAGTCCAACATTTCCTCTATTGAAAGTAATTACAGGATATGAAAGGCTGACTGCAGATCCATCCTACATCTAGACCCAGTCCTCAGAGGGGAAGAGGCTATAGCAGATCTGAGCACTAAAATCAAAAATATTACAGTTTTCTAGCTCAAGTTAATTTCAGCATCAGTTTGGAGCATTTGAGCACATCCTCCTTAGCAGAGGCTTTTTATCTGATTCTTGTTTAATATGTTGATCTCCAGCAAAGTGTTGGTAATGGAAGTGTTGTTTGGATTTTAATCAAGAGGGTTGGGGGGGCACAGGTCCTGCATTTTTAAACTGCATGAGCAAAGTGAGCTTTCACAAATCTGCTGAAGATGTCCTTCAAGCAAAATGGTGCAAGGGTCATTTTAAGACTAACCTTTGATAAAGAATTCAGACAACACTGTTTGGGATGGATGTGCAACACTTTGTCCCCGGGGCTCCAAAACAGCCGGCTATTTGTCTTTCTGGTTTCAGAACATTATCAGAATGTGGCTCAACTCTAAGGGTATATGTAGGTGTATTTTTTCATGACCAGGGAGAAGGAAGTGTACACACTGACTAATATTCTGATTAGAATCGGGTTAGAAGCCCAAACCGAACACAAATGCTCCATATAAACACCTCAATCACAGGGGTCGTATATTCCTTTTCCCAAACCGATTAAAAGTAAAATCCTGTCATGTAGACGGTGAATCTGAAAGTTATCAGGCTGGTTCTGTCTGCACATGCTCAGTCTGGACGTAAATGAGCAGTGACGTTTACTCACTTGGAAACATGGCGGCTTCCAAACAGAGCACACAGGACTGGTCTGCATCTGAGAGTTTGTTTTAATACAAACTCTCAAAGAACTAAACATTCTCGCACATTTAGATGGTGGGAAAACAAGAAATACTGAACTATTTAAAAAAGTCTACAAACAACTCAGAGCGTTCAAAAGAGAATGCTTTTTTGAACGCTCTGAAAAAACTCGGCGAAGTCGGGATAGACCAAAGTGTCGAACAAATAAGGAACCGCTGGAAAACTCTGAAGGCTGGCTACTATAAGGCTAAACAGCACAACCCTCAAATAATTCAATAAAACACCTACTTACCGCCATCTTTGATAAATCAGGTGATGTTTAGATAGATCTGAGCGTATCACGTGTCAGCAAAACAGCTGTTCTGATTAAATGTGGCACATGTAAACACCAGGTCGGAATAGATATAGTCACACGTAAACAGTTCACCTGAAATCTTTAATCAGAATGAAAAAAAGTCTGCATGTTAACCTGGCTATTGAAGCAGTGATGCTTTAGTAAAACTCTTTGGGCTGGGAGTTCTGAGTTGATTTGTTTTCCTTGCACAAATGATTTAAAAAAGCTTGATAATAACAAAGATGCAGGCTGAATCCAAAAAACCCAATTAGAGATTTAAATGAGCAGCCTGTTTGTTCATCTGAAACCACCGGCACCCATGGGCTCCTGAGTGATGAAGGGCTGTTGGTTCTTTTGAACTGACAGCTTCTGCACCTGAAACTGGACGTTCTCAGAGAGTCTGCTTTTTGTCAAAGTCATCAAACATCTCCTGACGCTCAGAGCTGTCTGCTCTGTGTGTGCTGAATGAAAATGCTGCTGTTGGTTTGTGCACAGCACCGGCTGCTGAAATTAGGACCTAACATAGCTGCTCTAAATGAGCCAAACCACAGGATCCATCAGGAGAGCAACATGTGACCTCTGTGCAGTGCACTCTGACCTTCACCACCACAAACTACGCCCTCTCCACCACTCTTATTCACAAGAGGCAGAGCTACACCAGGGCGGAGAGAGAGGTCACACTGTTGACCCAACGAAGGTTAACTGGCTCTGATTGAGTGAACATCACTGATTCTGCTGTTTTTTCCTTTTAGGACATGAACAAACCTCAGACTAACTTCATATATATGCAGATATTTGAGCCTTGGGAGGAATAATTTATGTAAAAACACAAACATCCTTATAATCACTTAACCCTGTAAAACACAAATATAGAAAAATATTTGCAAACATTTTTTTTTCTCCTCTCAGATGTTGTTAGAGGAGGCATCTGAAGCAGAAATTAAAGGGTTTTTAAAATTAAAATGTTAATACTCCCACTGTTCAAACAAATATACAAAACAAATAAGGGCTCATTTGCAAGGTTGGGCTCTTATGTTGTCCAATAACAGTCTATATGATGAATAAGAATCACATAACCTTCATTTTTATCATTTTTCATCTTTTCTGTCATTTATTAATAATAAAAAAGAAGATAAACTGTATTTACAAAAGTCAGAATTTAAAAAGTCTCCCCAAGCATTCAGTCAAAGTGTCCAGTGTTCAATCATGTTCATTTTCAATGATATTCCCAGAAACAGTTGTTTTCCTCTGAAAATTAGTAGGTTACACGTGCTGCATAGGGTGTTGTCCACATAGTCATGAACTGCACAGTCAGTGGACAGTAGATTTTCTTTTTGAGCATTAAGGACATCTACATCTGTCTACATTCATGATGGCATCTTTCACATTCTGCACAGTGTACAGAACACATAGCTTTGCTGGTGGCTTTCTGAAATGGGAAAAGTAAATCAAATAAATAAATATGTAAGTAAGATATATGAGCATTTATTCTCCTGGCTAAACATCAATTCAAATATATCCTAATCTTACTATAACCCTCAACCAAATCCACACTCGTGTCTGGATAGCCTATACGTAACTTCTCTACTTATCATCTTAAAAGGGAATATTTCACAACCCCACATTCCTGATCACTCTCGTCAGTCCCTGAACGATGCAACAAGTATTCCCTGAAAAATATTCAGCAATGCAACAAGCTGATATTTGGGCAAACCTTCCCAAAAAACAGACTCAGTTCAATAGTTAATTCACTGCGAATCATTTTAACTGATGAGACATGGATAGAGTTTCAAATTCTGCAATCCGAAATAGTTAATTTGATTATGGTCTAATATCTGAAAAATTTAACAGAAAACACATTTATTAGTTATTCATGATAATAATCAAAAACATTTTATTTCTATCAGTATACCTGACCATATGAGAACATGAGAAGACCAATGTCCTGATGTAATGTGTAAGGTGTACCTGTTTTTTGCTACCACAATGACCCAGCATTGTAAAATTACAACATAGACATAACAGGCCTAAAATCACATTTAGTGAATACATTTCACAAAAAATATAAACTAACATGTTATAGATATTGTTCATTATAATGGTGTATAACCATGTATCAGAACTTGTACCAAGGTTTATAAAGTATTACAAGTGTGGACATAATGTATTATAATCAAGCCTCTATAATATTTTATAACTGCATACTCAAGTGACAAGTATGCAGGTATAAAAAAGGATGGTAATAATGTGACCCAGGACTTCAGATTCTTCATTCAAAACTCTTGTCACTTGAGTATGCAGGTATAAAACATTATAGAGGCTTGATTATAATACATTATGTCCACACTTGTAATACTTTATAAACCTTGGTACAAGTTCTTATACATGGTTATACACCATTATAATGACACTTATGAAGCATTACACATGCATTATAACGTCTTATGCATGTGCGCCTAATGCATTATAAAGTAGATCTTCAAGTAAAGTGTTACGAAAAAATTTTTAAATACATTTTACTTACTTGAATCTTGAGAAATCGAGTCCAGTAAAATGAAGAGGTGAGTCCCAAGAAAAGTTTGCAAGTTGTCTTAGTTCGTGGCCTCAAGGCCGGACCCATAAACACATTTACCATCCAATGGCAATGCAGGGTTAAACAATAGGACTCACTGATCACGTAAATGTGGTCTTTGAAGAAAAAAAAAGACTTTGCTGTAGTTTTTTAGAACGAATCCTGGTCCCAAACAGGCCTTAGTATTTCAAGAACAGCTGATCGATGAGGATTTACACACAACAACCACCAGAGAGAAAGGAAACATACTGTGAGTTGCAGTTCTTTCAGCACAGGTGCCTTGTGACAGAATAGGTTGGAGGCATCAGTAACTCAAATAGCCACTTACATTTACCAAAGTGTGCAAAGTAGACTAGTAGCAGGAGATGGGTGCCACTCCTGTCAGCTGAGAAAAAGAATCTAGGGCTTCACTTCACACAGGCTCACCAAAGTCTGGAAATAGAAGATTGTAAAAATGTCTCCTGGTCTTGTGAGTCTGGATTTCTGCTCCACATTGAGATGGTAGGCTCAGAATTTTAATCATTTATTGTTTTTATCTGTATTTAACCAGGAAATAAAAAGTGCAAGTGACCAAAGCTACACACGAGCACAAAATGCACCCACTGAACTGTAAAAGCTCTGCACATACATCCATCCAAGCCGCCCTCAGACATTAAACATGTTAGTTAATCGACATTTAAAGAAGTAAACACAATTATTTACCAAAGCTGTGTAACAAAACAAGAGATGAACAAATGAAGCAATTAAAGAGATCATATCTAAATTAGTTTTAATGAATGATTAAAATGTCATCCTGGTTAATATTTCATATGTAAAGATAACTGCCTGCAGCTCACTGCTGATACAAACAAGTATGCTAATGTAACAAACCTTCCTCTGTTCTATGCATTAAAAATTGATTTGTTTTTTTATAAATTTATTTGAATATTCATGGAGGGGATAATGAAGATACCACAGAGGGATTCTGATTTTGGCTCAGAGCTTTATTCACTGGAGGGTTGTTTGCTGTGCACACTTGTTTTTTCAGTGTTACATGATTTATGTCCGTGCTTATTCTCCCAGAGGAACGGCCAAGTATGATCAAATTTATCCCTGCTGCCCGCTATTACGCTGCTCTGCCACTTTACTCAAGAGAAGCTGCACAGGAGGGAGTGTGTGTGTGTTCGTGGTCATGAGTGTGTGTGTGTGTGTGCAGATTGAATCAGTTCATAAGGAGCTCTTCCGCTGGAGTAAGAGTATCCGCTGATATATATCTCCTATCTGTGATTTTCACAGGCATTGTTTTATGGAGCCCATGCAAAGCCTTCTGCTGAGGCAACGACTAAATAAACAATGAAAAGTATTTTTCAGGTCCATTTATCTACAGAAACAGGAAAAATCAGACAAAACAGGGAAGATAAGACTTAATAAGACCTACAAATTCTCAGGGCGACTTCAGGCTGCAAGATGGAGATGCTGTTTTTAAAGCCTGTGTAAAGGAAACGAATGCAAAGAAGATATAAAGGCAAAATGGCAAAGATGACCTTAAAAGCTTCACAAAGCTGTGTGATGAAAAAAATGCATAAGATAAGATATGATCGAGCTGGATCCAGTTTAAGTGAAATCAAGTGCAGCTTCATCACCGGAGTTCAGTTTGAGTTCTTCAGGATGAGAGCGGACATTAAAAAGTTTGATCTGCGTGGGAAAAGCCAAATTAAAAATAAAGCAACCCAAGCCACTAATTATTGGATTTGGAAAAGAAGGGGAAAAAATATTCTTCACCACAGTCAGACTCAAGGGAGCAATACGCTTTTGGATTTATCTAAGCTGTAAAATATAAAGCTAAATTAACAATAATGACAAAACAATAATATAACTGCAACAATGATCTGTTAAAAAACTAAAAACAAAGCTTTAAAATCAGGAACAGGGACAGTTTTGGTTTTCTGATTTGTGGTTGTTGCGCTGCATGAGCCTGAACATGTGCCACAGTGTCACAACTCTGTTCTCTCTCTGTTCAGAAATCTCAAGACAGACACTCATGCTGTACATGTACTTTCCTGTTTGTGTGACAGAATTATTTATTTTGTGCTCCTTTTATTTGCGTAACACTGTTGCCTTGAAACAAATGATCACATTTAACCATATGTCTGTTTATTTTTAAGTTCATTATGATCAGTGTTGTTTTTTGCTGAAGGTTGTTCAGGTCATAATTTTAACTAAATGGAATTGAGGTTTTGGTTTGGACTTTGAACAAATTAACTTAGTTTATGATATTTATTGTAAACAATATATGAAGTTATTAGCTTAAGCCTTATTCCCTTTTCTTTGCTCAGGGTTCCTGCACCATTTTAAAAGTCAAATTTAATGCTTTTCAAGACATTTTTAAGACCTCAAAAATATTATTTAAGACCCAAAAATGTCATGACAATTTCTGTGGTAGAAAATACTCTATTTTATTGTAAACACCATCAGAGCACACAATGGTCATTTTTTTTTCTTTTCTTTTTTTTTGCGGGAAATGACGTGTCGTGTTCCCGTCTCATCTGCGCCCCAGAAGCACAAATGAAGGTCCATTTGTTTAGTTTTAGAAGTTTTGTTCATGCTCTCATCAAACATGACAACATATGTCCTCTCACTGACGCTGTGCATTGTGCTGGAAGCAACACAGGCAGCAACAGAAGAATTAGCCTTGCCCTGCTAGCTGTTGCCACATACCGCTGGTGTTCATCGCCTCTCATGTGTGACTCGACGGCTTTGAGCCCCAAAGTCCCTAAAGAAAAAGTCTTTTTGCAGAATTTACACATGGGGTTGTTGTTATTTTCAGCAGGGCCAACCACCTCTTAAATAAATCGTCTTCCATCCATTTTTCGTTGAACTTACACCTCTCCATCTTAGCATCTTCCCGCTCACCTCTACTACCACGAATGGCAGCACATCCTGCAGTCCGACGTTGTATGACATGTACCCTAAAGCACCTATTAATCGCTCAGAAGAAGTTTTACGGCGAGCTACCGCTCAATCTCATATTTACTGCACGGTAAGTTAATGAAACAAATTCAAACCGTTAGATGTTTTATGGCGGGCCACAGCCCTTTCCCATCAGCATTAAACGTGCCATCTGAAAATTTAATACCTTCAGCAAATTTACAGTTAATTTAAGACAATTTAAGACCTTAATTACCTGGATTTTAATTTAAAGGGACTGTGAGGAAAACCTGTTTCCGGCGACATTAAGACTCTGTTACCCATGAGCACGCGTGGCGACTGTCGTAATGCTGCATTCCAGTAACCTCGGAACTGGGAGTGACATCATCTTCGACTTATCGGCGTTCCAGTTGAAGTCGGAAAAAAATCCTGATCTACCAGGCTATTGTTAGCTGTTGTTAGCACGCCCTGTGTTGTTGTTCACAAATATCACATGAAGAATGTGATTATCACAATGGCAGCATTTTTGTAAAAATAAGTCTAACAATACTATGTATACAGCTGATGTAGAGCAACACACCCCAGTCAGAAGTGCAAATAAATTGATTATTACAGGAGCTAAATAACTGTTCACACTGGGGGCATCTTTCTTCCATTGTCAGCTCGGGGGTGGCGAGGTTTCGCCGAGTTCCCACTAGGAAATTCCGACATCGGGGGCCGTTTTAGTTGCAATTTTCTACTCGGAACCTGGAAATTCCTACTTCTGACTACAACTTGAACGCACCACAAGCCAAAGCGTGCGTTTGTTGTGATGCTAATGAATGCAGCTCAGACCTTCCTCAGAACTCTGCATTGCTTTATAACTTCTTTTACAACAACTTACAGGATGCAAAGCGACGAGGTAATGTATCTGTTTCTAGGTACGTAGCGGTAGTTTTTGATGTGTGACAACAAGCAATTTTTGGAAAACTTAGTATCGTAGTTTTGTAGCCGGCTATATATCCCTACTTCCAGCCCGGTGCTCTAAGACGTGTCCTAATAATATAAATTTGCTCTAGTTTTAATTGTCTTGTTCCCGAAGTTGAGTATCCAGGCCAGTCCAGCTCTGTTCGACCCGACCAGAAGGCTAAGGAATAGCATTTATACATAACCTGTGTTGATGCTATAAAACTCATCTTAAAGTGTGTATTTCCATCAGGCATATATCTAAAAGTGAGACTTTTTTGTAATTACTTAGAAACTCCTCACAGCCCCTTTAAGACTTTTTAAGGACCCTGTTTGCTGCACACGTTGCCTTTCTCAGCCTGTTGAATAGACTTTTCCCAAAAAAAGTGTTAAAATAATGTGTGCATTTAAATAAGTAACTCATGTTACATGATCTTTGATTGTGTTGGTCCTCAAGAACTTGTTTGAATTGTCAGCTAACCAAACCGTCAAATGGTTGCTATCAAGAAGAGATCATGTAATATCACTAATACATTTTAAAAGTAAAATATTATTTGCCATCAGTATTGGCAGCATAAAGCCTGATCGGGGCATCCCATTTATCTGCTCTGTGAGCAATCAATAATCTGCTGAAATCAACAAACACCTACCTGTGTATGACTTCAGTTTTCCTCTTTGTTGTAATGCTTTTTAAACTCATGTATTTGTCTAATTCTCTGTGTTAGAAGAAGAAGCCCTCCCAAATACAAATCATTATATATGAAACTGCTAAAATCAAAAGTCAAAAGACTACATTGCTGTCCTCAGTCGGGCACATCTCAGCCTTCATCCCTATAAAAATGGAGCTGAACTGAACTCCAGATGTGATGCCGTAAACACTGATCACTCACTGAAAGAAGCACCGAACCCTCCCTGAAACCAAATCCCACTTTTTACTCCAAAGGCTTCACTCAAGGTCTTTTTATTTGAATGGTTTCAGCGAACAAAGCATCACCATTTAAAACTGTTGACAGGGAAGGATTATTCAGAAAAACCAGGATTTTGTTTCTGGAAAGACACGTCAAGTTTTTCAAGTGTCACTTTTTCATTCTTTGAGCTCCGGAGGCAAAGCTGTGGAGACATAAATCCCAGACATGGACACATTTTGGAAACTCAGCAGTCAGCATGAACAGCACAGCGCTGCCCTGAGCTGTAATATTTCAATTTTTTATCCAAGTTTGAACAGAGCCCAAATTTAGTTGCATACTTTATTTATCAACAATAATTACTTTCACCAAGGCCTTGAGATAGACCAAGAATGGCTGCTCTCATTAGTTGTTTGGACGTCCTTGGAGTTAAAAAGAGATTTCTTTTTCTAAATTGCTAGAACAAAACAACAGGCACCCTTTGCTATGGAAACTTAAAACAGTCCTGACCTCAATGTCTTCTTTAATTTAATGCCACTCCTGTGCATTTACACTGGAGCAGCATTGAATTCACTTGAACATTATCACTGTGTAGAGAGAGTTGTAAACTTGTCTCCAGATTTGTCAAACAGTGTCCCTAAAATTTGCAAAACCAACAGCTTGTGAGGGACGGTGCTGTGACTGATAAGGAATTAAAGTAGTCAAAATGAAAGAAATTTATTTAACAGAAGCTTTAAAGGTAAATGTGGCAGGACCAGGTTTGATCCATCTACCTCCAGAACTGCCTTCATTAAGTGTGACAGACTGAGCAGGGTAATGGAAACATTCCCCAGAGATTCTGGTCCATATTTGTGTGATATCAACACACAGTTGCTACAGATTTTCCTCCTGTTTAACCATATACCAAAGATGCTCCACTAGATTGAGCTCTCGTGACTGTGGTGGCCACTGGAGAACAGTAAACACATCATGTTGAAGAAACTAGTTTAAGATGATGAGCTTTGTGCCATAGAGTTTTATCCTGCTGAAAGTCTCCATCAGAAGATGGTTCACAGTGTTCATGAAGAGATGGACATGGTCAGCAACAACCCACAGGCAGGCTGTGGAGTCCAGACTAGGGCCCTATCCACACAAAGATGAAGATATTTTTGTATCAGAAGTATGCTCTGTAAAGATGACATTGTTTCAGTAAATGATTCTGTCCACACAAAAACACTGAAAACTCTGTAGTACATATGCCAGACCTGTAGGTGGAGCTGTAATGCTGCTGCAGACAGACACCAAAACATAAGCAAACACAAGCATGTGCTTTGACCCGTTTACATGGGTCAAAAAATCCTTTTTACAATCAGATTGAAGGTCAATCAGATTGGAAATGTCTCATGTAAACACCTTAGCCAATCTGATTCACCCAGATCTGATTGTAAGAGGTAGTCTACGTCGATTGATTAATCTGCTCAATGCTTCATGTAAACGGCTGAGTGGAGCAGATTGGGTTGCAGAGTACGTAAGAGGCACGTAGTGACGTACGCAGAGCGTGCCCAAACAAACATGGAGAACAAACAGAACAACTGCACGGTGGAGGAAAGGACTATTAACTGCTGTGACTTCAGAGCCTCAAATAAATGTAAGCATAACACCATAACCATCCCCAACAAACACGACGTGGATCCATCTTTCTAGAGGTAAACAGGAAACAGGAAGTGCACCTCTTCTTCTCTTACACATTTGCAGGTAGTGGCAGAGTGACCTTCTGCACATGTCAAAAAAACCCCACTACAATCTCTCTTTACTCAAAGTTCATGTATACAGATCGAATCAGATTCACTTAATCCGATCGAATTCAGTCACATTGAGGAAAACTACCCATGTAACTGGGGCCAGTGTCTCTGTTGTTGCCAGGTAAAGCATAAAGTTTCAGAGATAGTTAGGCCTTGGACGTCATCATTTCTGAAGCTATTAATGTACACGTGGAAATGTAAGGTCAGCATTTGCAGCTTTACCCACTCTGAGGCCTGCTTTAAAAAGTGAGAATTTTTAAAACCCACATTTCTTCTCTGTGTGGACGAAACGCCTTTTCAACCAAACATTTTGTCTGCATGACGGCCCCTCAGGGTCCCAGAGTGTGCCACAAAACTGTCCCCCACACCGTCACACATCCACCACTCTGAAGTGTTGATGGGCCAATGATACTTCAAATCAAAACCGTCCTGCGTCTTTCCCATGGCATTCCCATTAGAGGAAATTTAAGTTGCTGTGATGGAGTGGCTCTCTTTGTACATGTGCAGACGGTTTGCTCCCAAGAGGTCCAACAGTTTCCATGTAGAAGTTCCTTCTCTCTCTGTTTCAGATATGCTGAGTTTCCATCTGCAGGGGTCTTTCCTCTGTGTACCCTGGTCCATCGCAGTATTCCCTCGTATCCTCGGCAAACAATCAAAGACCCTGCAGATCCAAACAGCTGATCAGTTTTCACTTATGTTGTGTGCTGAAAGTGTTTAAAGTTAAGTCAAATCAAAGCAGCTCATGAGCAGAAAGAGAAGCACTGTGCATTTTTCAGTAGTATTGTTTGTTTTCTCTTCTGGCTGTGATGTCTCCTCTGGCTGTGTGATATGATTTTGTTAAAACGTTCCCCACAATCATGGGATTGTTATCAGAAACTGGATGAGGACTAGTCCTAACATCAATGCCAGCTTTAAGTGAGTGCCATATTCTTGCTGGCCGCTTTAGGTACACTCATAAACAAAGTCACTAATGCAAAGAGTAGAACCAGTCAATCACATCGCAGCAAGTCAGTGCATTAAGACACGTAGACATGGACAATTTTACCCTGCTGAAGAATCAGATCGGAGAATAATGGATATTTAAGTGACTTTGACTATGGCGTGGTTAGCCGTGCGAGACAGACTCAAGTAAGTCAATATATTAGAAATCATCTAGAGGGTTTGTGTCAAAAAGGGAAAATATCCAGTGGGTCAGCAGTTGTCTGAGTGAAAAGGCCTTTTTGATGCCAAAGGTCAGAGAATGATGGCCAGAATGGTTCGACAACATAGAGAGGTGACTGTAATGCAAATAACCAGTACAACATTGGACAGAAGAAGAGTCTGAATTTCAGCTGAAACATACAGATGATAGGCTCAGAATTTGGTGTAAACATCATCACAGCATGGATTCATGCTGCATTGTATCACTGGTGCAGTGCATTTTGCAATTTTCATGCACGGCGCAGTCCGGCACAGCGAGGCGCACCCATGCCTCTGTCCATCCCACTGGCCCAAGGGAGGAGAGAAGGCGTGAGTGGGTTTAACAGCTGAGTGTAAATGAACACTCTCCACTGCGGGCAAGGTGCACCTCACCTCATCTTGGACGAAGACACCAGCAGCCCCAGGCAGCCAAACTTCTCTCAGGGGGAAACTGATGTGTTGGAATTGGCTGATGCGTCCAGAATATATGGTAATGTGAACAGACCTCCACGGACTGATGATACAAAACAGCCTGTGAGGAAGTTACTAACATTGTCAATCAAGTTTGCCCAGATATTTAGAGATCTGCTGCCCAATCTAAAAAATCTTTTTAATGATGTAAAGAGATGAGGCAGAAGAAAGCTGTCAGATCAGAGAAGGCACACGGGGGCGGCCCCTCCACCGGCCTCATGACATGCTCAGCGGAGGACATAGCATCCTCTGTCTCCATGATAAGCATTGAGGACATTGTTGGGATTGAAGCAGGGATTTGCGGTTGAGGCAAAAATATTTTTCAACTAAAACAGGGGAGGACGGCTCTCCTCCGGCTCCCTCCTTCCTTCTCCAACCAGCAGTCCAAGCTCCCAAGCTTCTCATTAATGATTTTGTGTATCTTTAATATGACTGAGTAAATTATGTCCAAAACATGTTTAAATGGTAGGCATATGAGCACATTTAAGGACAGAGCTGTGCAGCCAGGAGGTCTCTCCTTTGCTGTGCGCTCTGTGTATCTGTCAGCCAAATTACCACTGCACTGGGTGCGCTTTGCCTGGCCTCAAGAATAGACCAGGTTGGAGCTGGCAAGCTTTCAGTGAAATTGCCACTGCGCTAAGCTGAATCTGTCAACACCTTCCCCAGGTGCGGTGCCACACTTGAGGAAGAAGAAATTTAGAATTTAAATTACTATGAAGTAAGTAATTTAAAGTAGAAGTAATAATAATAATAGTATAATCTATATTAATAGTGTATCTTATATTAATGATAATAGTATAATCTGAAGTAATAACAATAACAATAATAATAATAATAATAATAATAATAATAATAATAATATTAATAGTGATAATAATAATAATAATAATAATAATAATAATAATAATAATAATAATAATAATAATGATGATAATAATAATGATAATAACAATAATAATAATAATAATAATAATGGTCTGAACGTAAATACATCAAGTCCTTAACAGGTTTCATTGGTTCATAAGTTCTGTCATTACTGGAATTGTTTCTGTTAAACCACATTATTAATGAAATATAAGTAATTTAATGAAACAATGAATTTCTTATTTAAAATTTGATTTTAACATGTGGTGCGCCAGAATACCACTGCGCTCCACCATCCTGCACTGCGCCAGAAAATTAGGGCCCTATATCTCAATCCAGTGGAGTACTTTAGGGTGAGCTGGAACAGAATTTGCTTCATGAATGTGCAGCCAACAAATCTGCAACAACTGTGTGATGCCGTCATGGAGATATGGACCATCATGAGTCCAGCACCTTGTTGATTCTAGGCTGCAAAGACCTGCAGAAAAAAAGGGGGTTCCACCGTAGAATGAGAGAAGTGTACCTAATAAAGTGACCCTTGAGTATATAAGATGCAGAGCATGGTAAAGGAATAGTTGACAGCTTTCTTCACAGCTTGATACTCCACTATCTGCTTTTTATATGAGTGCTGAGCTGAGCGAGATAAATCCATGCAGCATGCTGCTGCGATTGGACCTTTGAGTTTCTTTGCTTCTCTGTTTAAACTGTCACTCGTCAGTGAGGAAACTGCTCTCTGACAGACCAAAGCAGCTCCTCTGTGAATACTCGAAGGAGAGATGGAGCACAGAGATAAATATGGACCTGATACCCTCTTATTTGTAACCCATGCTGTCAGTGAGGGTGCACTGCACAAGTTTATTTTTAGAACGTTTTATGACAAAGAGCATGCAGTTGAAGAAGCTCAGATTGACCTGATTTAACAATATTCACTCAGAGGTAAGTGCTGATGGTAGATAATTAAAAACAAAAAGGCACCAGCCTGGGGTGGAAAAGAGAAGGCTCATCAAATCACTCATTCGTTTATCAGACTAAATAGTTGTCTTCATCTTAGTTTGAGAATACATGATCAATGCTTCCAGAAGCTAAAAACTTCACTTTTGGGTCAAGTGTTACTTTTTGTAGTTTTAAGGGCATTATCAACTTCACAATTACTAATAATTTCATAAATGGCACATACATTTATCAGACAAGTTATTTTGTAAAAAAAGAAACATATTTAACTCACAAGCCAGGAAAAAAAACACATTCAATTCTAAAATGAAAACAAAATTCAAGCCAGTTTCAGATATTTTTTAGGTGCAGCTTACAGAGCGTTTACTGTTTGTTGAATTATTTTTTATTTAAATTTTAGCAAATGTATGAAACAGGCCTTTACAAAAATCATCACAGCCAAATAAAGCTCTGTTTTTTGCTGTATTTCTTTTGTTGGTGTTTAATTTTTTTTTTTTTTTTTTTTTGAATGTTTTAATCTAACTGCCTGGACAAAATGAGGGAGTGAAAAGTTTGCATGGGGCCCTTAGGCAGCTAGTAGCTCTTCTTTGCTTTGGACCATAATTATTATAAAACTATGAAAGTGGCTGCTGGAGGCCACATGCTTCCCTTTCCTGTGCTCACTGTGGCCTGTGAGATATTTTGACTATTACATTTTGTTAACATGAAGCAATAAACAAATATCCATGAAAAAAAATCATAGCAAAACTGCAGTGATCACAATATCATAATAATAATAATAATAATAATAATAATAATAATAATAATAATAATAATAATAACAATAGTAATTATTATTATTATTATTATTATTATTATAACTGTCTGAACATATATACATCAAGTCCCTAACAGGTATCATTGGTTCATAAGTTCTGTCATGAGTGGAATTATTTCTGTTAAACCACATTATTAATGTTCCTGCTGGCTGTCAAAGCACTTTGTAAACCCATGTTTTTAAAAGTGCTATATAAATAAAGTTTATTATTATTATTAATGAAAAATAAGTAATTTAAGTAAAAGAAAGATAAACTGTTTTGCAACTTATAAATCTGAGAGCAACAGTGTACTTGTGCTGATAGTTAAATTCAGTGTTGGGAGTAATGAATAACAACAGTAATCTGATTACTGTAATGCATTCCTTTTTACTGTAACACAGTAAAGTAAGGCATTACAAAAATAGCAGTAATACTTAACCCGGTACAAATGTCAGTAATGCAGCTTACTGTGTAATGAGCTTTTCGAGCGTAATGAGCTACATTTAGAATGACAAATCCATATTTCCTGTTATTTTGATGAGAGTAAATTAAAAATAATGTGATAACAGTGTAATGCCTCACATTTCAAATACAGTAATATTATAATGTAGCTAATTGCATGAAAATGACAGTAAGAAGCAAAAAAAAAATGCGTTACACTTTTGAGTAATTTGCCGAACACTGATTAAATCCTAACTAAGCACATTGACAAAGTAAAGATTAGCCATTTTGACCCAGGTGTAAAGTCAGAAGTCCTGCTTTGGCCTTTGACATGTTCAGATCAGATTTGTTGGGTCGACCTCATTAGAAATCTTTAAACTCAGTTTAACCATTGGATGCATTTGGACAACCTTTTGAAGTTTCATGTTCACTCATATTCAGATCTTTTCCTCTGTCATGGTGATTGTCGACAGTCTTTTGATTTTTTGGGACACTTTGTGAGATTGTCAGAAATGCAGCCATAGCAAAAACTCTTCTAAAATGCTCAGTGAGCAGCTTTGTAGACTCAATCTGAGGCCGGAGCAGCGCTAATGGTGAGCCAGCCACATAGCTGGGGGGAAATGTGCTGCCATTTAGCCATGTGTCACCCCGAGACTGGATTCACTGAGTGAGTCATAGTGCGCCCTGAGCATGACAAAGTGTGTGTTGACCACGCCAAGCTTACTGTCACTGCAATAGGAAAATAGGGCAAACTGCTGAAGTCATGGCATAATGACTTTGAAAAACAAGGTTAAAGCTACATGAGCTTTTTAGAGTTATGATGCTGTGTGACAAAAATCAAATGTTTTCATACCCCTATATTTCTGAATTGTAATATGGATTTAATTAGCAGTTTTGTTGTCAAATTCTGACATTTGGAAAAAATAAACTTTGAATTGTCAGCAGATTATTCAGTGTAGCTCAGTTGAAAGAGCCTGAGCGGAGGAGGGTGGCGGGTTTAAGACCCGATCAACGCTATATTGAAAGATGAATTAGTGGCTGTGGGGATGCAAACTGGCCTCCTGAGGCTCTGCCACCAGCTACAGCGGCTGGTAACGTAGCTGAAATGTGTCCCTTGCCTCGAGAGCCTCAGGGTGGATGCTTTGCACTCTTGAGTCCTTAAACTTCATCAGAAGTAAACACCTTCCAATTAGAGCATGACACGGGAGCACATTTTCACGCCTGTCCCGTCCCACTCCCAGAAAAAAAATCCCGTCCTGTCCCAGTCCCGTGGAATGACTCCCACTCCCATCCTGCTCCCACTCAAAAATACTCCCACTCCTGTCCGTTCCCGTTTGAATAAAACCAAACATGTTGAAAAAAGTTTTCATTTTTTTATTTTAGGTAAAAGTGCAGTGCATATAAAAGGCATTGACTTTAATTTTCTAACTTTGTGCTACAGCTCTCTCTTTTCGACTTGTCGTCTTCTCCCTCCATGTTGTTTTGTTTTGTTTTGTGTGTCCCCAGCAGCCGCTCCGAGTCGCTTTTCACTTCCGGTGGTGACAAGAAGTCAAACCACTTTTGTAGTTCTTTTGTGCTGCTAGCATGGTCAAGAGTGTTGGCTCTCACTGAGAGATGACTACAAAAATGGACACATCTGTTAATCTGGTTGTTTGAAGGGACTGTGAGGAGTTTCTAAGTAATTACAAAAAGGTCTCACTTTTAGATATATGCCTGATCGAAATACACACTTTAAGATGAGTTTTATAGCATCAAAATAGGTTATCTATAAATGCTATTCCTTAGCCTTCCAGTCGGGTCGGACAGGGCTGGACTGGCTCGGATACTCAAATTCGGGAACAAGACAATTAAAACTAGAGCAATTTATATTATCCGAACACGTCTTAGAGCACCGGGCTGTAAGTAGAGATATATAGCCCGCTACAAAACTACGATACTACGTTTTCCAAGAATTGCTTGTTGTCACACATCAAAAACTACCGCTACGTAACTAGAAAGAGATACATTACCTCATCGCTTTGCATCCTGTAAGTTGTTGAAAAAAGAAGTTGTAAAGCAATGCAAAGTTCTGAGGAAGGTCCGAGCTGCATGCTTTATTAGCATCACAACAAAGGCACGCTTTGGCACAGGTCTTTTGGTGCGTCGGGTTGGCATTGCTGGTGGTCGAGGATGAGTAATTTCCAGCCTGGGATCTGACCAGACATGACCTAATCTATTTCCATTTAAATAAAACACAATGTTTCAGAATTTGTTTATATGTCATTAAAAATCACAATAAACTGTGTTATGGCCTTTTTGATCATATCTTAATACACTAAGTTGATGCCATGTGGGTTGGCTGATTCCTCTTTTGCACTGAGGAGCAGTGGTATGGATGAACCTTTGAAGGGTCCTGTGTGAGTGTGTCTTTCAAGCACCTTTGTCAACATTGTATTTCAAAAGCAAAATACTCATCTCAGTTTAGGTTCAGTTCTGTGGTGGTTTATGATTCATGCATACTCTGCAGAGTTTATCACTCCCACACCCTGTCCTGCTGATCCTGCATGCATCTTTGGGGCTGTTATTAAAGTTGGGGCTTCCTTGCCAAAGCCTGAGTTGCTCCTGCAGAATCATAAATAATAGTAATATTCTAATCACATCAGCAGGAGCCTGTCCCATCATCCTTAATTCTCTTGTTCAACCTTCATGTTAAATATTTTTCTGCCTTTTCTTAACTTGTATTAAAAAAGATCAGAATTCTGCACAGCGAAGAGGTCGTTGTAGAGTGACCTGTTGGTATTGTGCAGCTCATGGTGAAGCCTCCCTCCTGTCAGGCTGTTGACAGCTGAGGTCAGGACTGTCACTCAGTGTGGTCGGGGACAGATGCTCGACTCGTCCAGTTCTGGGCACATTCTGATTTTATTATTTGGGTCTAGTTTACAATAACAACACTCTCCTCATTAAAAATGGGTGAGACCTTCACAAAGTAATACTGATGTTCATTTTAAACTTCATTGAACTTTAGAAAGTGTCTCTTAGTCCAATCAGAGATGTGATCATTTATGATTTCTATGCAGTATTATGAGTAACTTGGGCTGAATCATAAATCTTGACTAATTGCATTATTTTATCCTGATTATTGATGTATATTATGCCATATTCTTTGGTTTTGTCTACTTTTTTGCCTAGTCTGTCAATTTTGTTCGTATACATCCTGTGATTTATTTCGAGCAGGATAACACACTGAGCTCTAATTTCATAGACCAGGCGCAGGTGTGGCGCACCTACCCTGCGCTGTGCCTGCACCATGCCAACGGGGTGTGTCCAAGGCATTTGCAACTTTCGTGCAGGGCACATCGAAACATTAACCTGACAAGCCAGATGGACAACTCCATATATCTGCCACAGAAATATTTCACTAGTCCATCTGGGTAGGAGCCCTTTAAATTTGTTTTAAGGGGCAGAACGTTTAAAAAAAACACAAGCTTGTGATTGGACAATCGTTTTGCTCATCACATTCATCACAGACCAATCCACATCAAGCAGGGTTGCCTCCTATAATGTAGCAATGTTTTCATTGAATTTGTATTTTTTTTCTTTTATATATACATTTTATTTTATTTTTTTGCTTATATTGGTTGCTGATGCTGCTCAGTGACTTTTTAAGACTGTATTATGCAAAATGTGCCTGTTTGTTACTTGAAATGGCTGAATAAAGAATTGAAAAAAAAAAGTAGCATACATAGCAGGTAACTTAGCCGCTAACAGCTAACAACACTTAATGACCGTTAGCCGCTAACTTAACTGCTACCAGTTAATGGCCTTCTACTATCGTCTTACACTAAATTGTACCACACAAATGATTCATTTAACACTTATATGTGACATGAACCTCGTCAAAGATAATCCCTACAAGTAAACTTCTGAGGAGGGCAGATTTCACCAAGTTTTACTAAGTATCTATGAGGACAATAGGCTAATCGGTATGTCCATTCTCAACTTCCGTTGTTCAACTTCCAGTTGTCGTCACGTCCGCATTCTACAGCTCCCGCCTCTCTTCCCTGATTGGGCTGTTAAGAATCCAGCCAAGTGACAACGGAGGCTGGCAAGACAGAGCTGCAGGATTTCAGAATTAGGCAGGTCTGTCTGCTCTGCAAGGCTACCGAAACATGCCCTTGTACCTTCCACTGCCACAAGGGAGGAGAGAAGGCATGAGTGGGTTTAACACAGCCAATCAAATGAACGTCTCTCTTTGCCTTTAAATGCACTGTGGGTGAGGCGCAGTGACAGCTTCACCACATCATGGACGAAGACAGCAGCAGCTTCAGGTGTCCAAACTTCTCCCAGGATGAAACTGATGTGTTGCAATTGGCTGATGTGTCCGAGCTCGCAGTACCAGAATATACGATAATGTGAACAGACCTCCAGGGGCTGATGATACAAAACAACCTGAGAGGAAGTTACTGATTTTGCCAATCGAGTTTTCCCAGATTTTCTGACAACCCCTGCCCAATGTAAAATATGGTTTAATGATGTAACAAGAAGGGGCAAAAGAAAGCTGTCAGATCTCAGAAGGCACACGGTGGCCACCAGGGGGCGGCCCCTCCACCAGCCTCACGATGAGCTCAGCGGAGGACATTGTATCCTCCACCCTCTCCATGATAAGCAAGGTGCACCAGGCTCTGCCACCCTTGCTACGCCAGGAAATTAGGGCCCACCATGTAACACAGCCCAGATCATTTCAGTCTGGTTCCATAGACACTAAAAAATCATTTCACTGTCGTGGCAAGAAGCAAGGTGTACCTGATAAAGTCACCGGTGAGTGTATTCTATCCTAACTTCTAACCTCTCAGGGCACTTAATTTCAAAACCCAAAACTAATCATTCACAAGCAATCCAACATGCAATGCTCATTTTTCGTGTTCAGCGTTTAGTTCCTTCTTCTGTGGAGGCTCAGGACTGACCTTTAAAGTTTTAGGGTCAGAAATGTATTAAAATCAGCTGAGACAAACCAATATGATTTGTGGGCCTGATTACATTTATTAGATTTTTGTGCAGGTTGGCAATATGTGATCAAGCATGCAATGAAAGTGTTCTTCCAGTCGTCTGAAACAGAAAATTATTGGGCTCCACAGTTGATAAGGTAAACTGCAGGACTGAAATTTAAAGCACTGTGATTCCATTTTCTTCTGTGCTCCCAAACAAGATGGCTATCTGATGTGATATCAAACACGCCAGAGTCTAGGTTCAGCAACAGACGCGGGATGCTGTTTGTGTTTGTAAGAGGGTTATTAGAGAGAGAGGATCATTACCTGTACTTCAAAACACACTTTGAAAGTAATAAAGTCAGAAGGCACTATCTGCTTTGTACATTAATTTATTGCTTGCAACAGATGGCACTCTTTAGCATATCAAAGAGTCATTGCTCAGCCAGTTTGTGAGTTATTTGTGCTCGTATTGGCCATGAATGGTTCATTTGCAGCAGTGAAATCCAACTTGATTTACTTCACCCTAAAGAAACCTCCTCAATCAATGTTGAGCTCAGAGAGGTGCTATCAGATGGGGAAGCTGTTCTCCTTTAATTAAAGCTGTTGACATGTTTGGGCTCAAGGTTTAAAATCATGTATCAAAAACATTACTGAGTGCATGCCGGCTGGCTGACATGACTTATTTTAACAAGATGGTTGGAAGGACCATCCTGGCTTAAATTAGGGACAATCTGGGACATACAGTCCGAACTAAATTCAGGTGAAGGTAACAGGAAGTGCAAGTGAGAAAAGAGAAAAGTGGTAAATAGGATAGTATGCTGGTCTCAGTAGGCCACATTACCGTTTGGGTTTAGTCATTTCAAGTTATGAAGTGTGAACTGATTAAGACTGCTACAGCTTTTTCAACTTTTACCAGGCAGATCCATCCATCATATCTGAAGGTGAAATTATTGTCCCAGGTCCGAAAATGACCGGGTTTATGCTTTAAAAGAGAAGATGAGAGTGATTACGAGCGTGGGACTGTCGTGCTGAAAGTAAGAAGTGACGATGGCCTCAACACTTTGTAAAGTTCACAAATACCCCTTTTCCACCAAGCTGGTTCCAGGGCTGGTGCTAGTGCTGGTGCTAGAGCCGGTTCACAATTGGTTCAAGTGCGAACCGGTTAAGAACCGTTTGCTTTTCCACAAACGGGTGCCGGCCAGAGAGCTACGTCAGCATGTCAATGTATACATCTATACGTCACGCCAGCTTCCCATAACAACTAGCAAACAACAATAAACAAAACAATAAACTTACCAGGCTCTGTGGAGGTTTGCTTCATGGTTATGTCCTCCTGCATAGACTCCAGCATGGCTGTGGCCAAATTCAATGCCCCGGTAGCGTTGCACGCCGGTCGGTCTCCGAGAACAGCATCGAGTATTTTGTAATGCGGGCTGTTAAAACGTGGCCGACCATTGCCACTACGGCCCAGCTCGGTCTTCTGGCCCCTATATTCTTTCTTTATATATTCTTTATAGATATATCTATATCTATATATAGATATATCTATATATATATATATATATATATATATATATATATATATATGTATATATTTTTTCAATCTGTTTTTCGCTTACTCCAACCTCGTCTTTTTAAAAATGGCTCTCTTCCGTGTTTTTACTCTGCGAATCCCGCTACCACCCCCTGACATAAGCGTGTAGCCCCCGACGTAATGTGGTTCTTTCTGCTGGCCCAGCAAAGAGTTGGTGCTTGCCAAGCACCGGTTTTGAGAGCCAGCAACTCTTTTGAAGCATAAACCCCAGCAAAACCAAAGAACTGGTGCTAAGTCTGGCTCTAGCTCCGAACCAGCCCTGGAACCAGCTTGGTGGAAAAGGGGTAAAAAAGAATCCAGCAAGATGATGGTCTTTTTTGTGGTTTCAAATGGTTTCAAACAACCAGCAGTTCTTTACGAGCCTTGCAGAGCAGACAGACCTGCCTGATTCTGAAATCCTGCAGGTCTATCTTGCCAGCCTCTGTTGTCCAACAAATTTACTCGGCTGAATTCTTAACGGCCCAATCAGGGAAGAGAGGCGGGAGCAGCAGAATGCAGACGTGACAAGAACCGGAAGTTGAGAACGGACATACCGATTAGCCTATTGTCCCCATGGCTACTCAGTGAAACTTGGCAAAATCTGCCCTCCTCAGAAGTTTACTTGTAGGGATTGTCTTTGTCGAGGTTCACGTCACATATAAGTGTTAAATGAATCATCTGTGTGGTACAATTCAGTGTAAGACGATAAAGTAAAAGGCTGTTAGCGGCTAAGTAAGCGGCTACCGGTTAACAGTCATTAACTGTTGTTGGCTGTTAGCGGCTAAGTTAGCGGCTAACGGCTAACAGTCATTAACTGTTGTTAGCTGTTAACGGCTAAGTTAGCCACTATGGCTAACATCCATGAACTGTTGTTAACTGTTGTTAGCCATTAGCCGCTACATTAGCCGCTATGTATGCTACATTATAGGAGGCAACCCTGCTTGATATGGATTGATCTGTGATGAATGTGACAAGCCAAATGATTGTGCTTTTAACGTTCTGCCCCTGTAAAAATATTCAAAGGGCTCCTACCCAGATGGACTAGTGAAATATTACTGTGGCAGATATATGGAGCTGTCCATCTGGCTTGTCAGGTTAGTTGTTTACAGCCTGAGCTCTCTGTGCATCCATGAATGGCATCATCCTGTAGCAACCATGGCCAAACAAGAAGATGAACATGAACACAAGAACAATCAGCAAGCTTATTCACAACCTTTGGCAAGCAGCAGGTTAGCTGGGGGCTGGCTGAGCATTTCCATGTGGACAACCAATACGAATTGTTTTAGGATAAATGAGTTATAGCCCCGCCTGTCTCTTGAACTGTGTGCGAGAATCCCAACATTAGCAACAAGAGGACACCGAGGCCAGCACACGCCAGTGTTTTTTCACATTTCTCATGATTTATGGGCATGCTTCATGTCTTCCTCTCTGGTTTTGGTGTATGTCTGCAGCAGCTTAATCCAGACCCATTTACTGAGACATTGTTGCTTTTACGAAAATGGTCTTCTTGTGAGCAGGGCCTTAATCTGCAAGGAAAAAAATTATCTGCTTATTTAGAAGACTCCAAACAACAGCATTGTTAAAATAGAGAAGAAGAACGAGGACAGAGAATTTTTATGGTTGAGTCTATTGTGTTGTGCAGTCGTTCACTTCAGAGCAACATTAGGTTTTAAATCCAAGATTGTCAGCACGTCAGAGTGTCCACTTTACATCTGTTTCTCTGTCTCTCTCCCTCTCTCTTTCTCAGCAGCAGCTCATTTGACATTTCAATCTTGCATCTATCAACTATTTGATTCTCATGGGCATAAAACCAAATTAAAATGAAGATTTTATGGCCCTTACCAGATGTAGAAATATGACACCATGGGGAATATGTTGCAGTTCAGGATGTTTCATTACTGACTGAATATGTGAATCTGACTAACAGTTGGCTCACTGTCTGCAGCTCAGAGAGGCCGTCACTCATGCAGCTCACTCAAGAAGGGCAATGTGATCTGAAGGACACTGAACACAAATCCCATATACTGCCAAACAATCCTCAAGGAATACTATTGTTCATTCTGAGAGTGTCTCTCTACACCTTTGAGCTGTCACTTTCTTTATTTCTGCGGGCTTTGATAAATAATGTTCAAAGATCGAACCTGCAGGGAAAGACGATCCATCATAGTGTTTATGATGCTGTCTTTGCTTCAGGGTGCATTATTTCGGAGTGCAAATGATATGAGAGCGTTCAGATTTATTCTGTGTAAAGAAGTAGATTATCATGCCACCACAATGAATCCATACAGCAACAGACACTGACATGATTTACACTTTGACACAGAAATACAGTGAGTTAACAACATAAAACAAAGTCATGTAGAAGCCTCAAAGTTAAACATTTCTGTGGTTCAATTATGGTTTCAAATTCAGTGAGTCTCTAAATGGAGAATGACCTCCACTTCAGCTCATTAATGAGGGTGAGGATATGAAATATGATAAGATAGGGCTGCCACTTTAGTGCATTAATTAGACTAACTAATTACACCGCAAATTAACGTGTTATAAAAATTAATCGCAAGATTAATCATAGCACATAAACGTTTTGATGTTGGCCAGCTGGAGGACCCGTACATGGCAGTGACACGTCACTTCACACATGCGTCTCTAGTCAAACCAAACAAAGCCCAGGTGACAACAGGAATGGCATATTTAAGACTTAGTCTTATTTTATTTTTGAATTTATTTATCTATATTTGTACTACATTCTTTAATAATGCATCAGGCCTAATTGTTTTGCTGGATGTCCTCGACCTTTTTCTTATTTTGAATTTGATTTATGAAACACACTTAAAGTGTAATTTGAGTTGCCTGATTGAGCTTAGAATTTTCTGGACAAGTTGCCCTGACTTTGGTTTTATTTAGTCACCAATAAAAATGTGGATTTACAAATCTTTGCTTCTTGGTGTATTCATTTGATTAGTCATGCTCTACAACTTTATAATATCCTAGAATTCAAATTCTTTATGTGGGCACTTTAAGCAGATATGAGATTGAAACGTGATTAATTAGATTAATTAATTAAAAATCTTTTTGATTAATTAGATTAATTTTTTAATCGTCTGACAGCACTACTATAAGATATATGGCTTATGGAAAGCAGTTTGGACATAAATTTCACATCAGTGATATCAACCATAGTTTAGCTCTACTAGTACTCAAATTTGCAGTACATGTACTCATGTGCTTGGTCAACAAGTAAGAGAGTAGACTTGACAAGCAAAACAAAAAATGTCACGAGCACTACTAGTATTATGAAAAATGTTAACTAGTACTACTTGTAGACAGCCTTGGGTCTACTAGTACAGCTGGTAGACTTAAATATGTTCAGCAGTACTACTAGTATGCCCTATTATCTAATAAGGGGACAGGGAAAAGCAAATTCAGGCTACCTGTTGGCCTTTTAAATATTGCAACCAATCAGGGATCTGGCTTTAGGTATAATCTCTCCTATTTAAAGATGCTATGAGAAGTTTCTAAGTAATTACAAAAAAGTCTCACTTTTAGATATATGCCTGATCAAAATACACACTCTAAGATGAGTTTTATAGCATCTAAATAGGTTATCTATAAATGCTATTCCTGAGCTAAGTGGTCGGGTTGGACAGCCGGCTACAAAACTACGATACTAAGTTTTCCAAAAATTGCTTGTTGTCACACATCAAAAACTACCGCTACGTAACTAGAAAGAGATACATTACCTCGTCACTTTGCATCCTGTAAGTTGTCGAAAAAAGAAGTTGTAAAGCAATGCAGAGTTCTGAGGAAGGTCCGAGCTGCATTCATTAGCATCACAACAAACACACGCTTTGGCTTGGGTCACGTCTTTTGGTGCGTTCCAGTTGTAGTCAGAAGTAGGAATTTCCTAGTTCCGAGTAAGAAACTGCAACTGGAACGTCCCCCGAAGTCGGAATTTCCTACTGGGAACTAGGTGAAACCTCGCCACCCCCAAGTTGACAATCGTAGATGGATGCCCCCTGTGTGAACAGTTATTTAGCTCCTGTAATAATCAATTTATTAGCACTTCTGACTGGGGTGTGTCGCTCTAGATCAGCTGTATACATAGTATTGTTAGACTTATATTTACAAAAATGCTGCCATAGTGATAATCACATTCTTCATGTGATATTTGTGAACAACAACACAGGGTGAGCTAACAACAGCTAACAATAGCCTGGTAGATCCGCATGTTTTTTTCCTACTTCAACTGGAACGCTGATAAGTCAGAGATGATGTCACTCCCAGTTCCGAGGTTACTGGAACGCAGCATTACGACAGTCGCCGCACGTGCTCATGGGTAGCAGAGTCTGTATGTCGCCGCAAACAGATTCTCCTCATAGCACCTTTAAGTTGCATTAGATCTTCTGGTATTACTAGTTAATCATTTGGCTTTACTAGTATAACTAAGAGCACAAAACATTTGTCTATTGTGCTATTAGTATGATATTTTAGGTTTACTAGATGTACTAATAAAACAAAGATTTTTGGTGAGCTAACCAGTCACACAAAATTGTCTACTAAGAGACATTTTGTGTTCCTAGTAGTACAAATAGTCCCCAAACCATACACTAGTAGTAATAGTGTACAGTTTTCAATCTACTAGTAATACAAGTGACACTTTTTGCTTCACAAGTAAAGCCTACTCTTCACTAAATTTCAGACGAGTGAAGCTGAACTACGGTTGATATCACTGATGTCAATTTTATTCCCAAACAGTTTCAGGGAGCACGCTGCTGAGCCATGTGACAAGTAATCATGTGACTCTTAAGATCCAATGAACATCAGGCTACTTAAATAAGCTGTATTTTCACACCATAAAACATACAGGATATTAATAAAACATGTTGCATTACACTATTGTTTAATTCTTTAGTCTGGTGGGATCTTTTGTGAAAAGCAGGTCTATATTTGTGCACTTATTATTGCTTTAGCATGCTCTACCGTGATTTAGGACGTTGAACGCTCGAGCCCACACAGGCTGTCACATGTCAGTGTGTCTCTGGGCAAGATACTGAGCCCCAAGATGGTCCTAGTGCTGCATCAGTGGTGTGTTAACAGTTTTAGGGAGCATGGATTTGTTAGATTATATTGATAGGAAATTCACACAGACACTACAGTGAACGCAGTGTTGGCTAGTGCTGAAAATTTTAAGGGGGGCGCAGCTTTAGAGGAAACAACTAAAGAAACATTTCATACGACACTAAAAGAAAGCTAAAGAAAAAACATAATCACAATGCAACCTACTTTGAACAACGCTCTATTTCAACAGAGATTTTGTCCAAAACAAACTTAACCACCCATTAAAAGCCCTGATTCCTTCTTAATTGTTATTGTTTTAAAAATATGCAAGAATTAAAAAAAACATATAGATATTTTTGGAACTTTAGTCTGCAAAAGAATAATGTTCAGTTTGTGGCTCCTGCAGTTTAGTGCCATGCACATGTGTGTCATAAAATGGAAAACTTTACCCCTGACTTATGTTGTGTGAACTCGGTATTGTCCATTGTCTTCAGTGATTTTTTTTTCTCCAATGTAATCTCACCTCTTCTGTGATCCTCTGATGGCTCTCTGGACGAGTACCCAAAGCGCAGAAGCTTTGGTCCGTCTCACGTGCCGTATTTATGCATGAGTAAGTCCAGCGCTGCTGCGGTGATGTGTTGATATGATTGACAGCGCTCGTTGTCCAGTCACATGAGGAAAAGAAACACCAAAACAATGCTAATTCGCTGTCAGTCAAAGTGGGAGTGCGGGGCACACTTCTCTGTGCCCTGCAGGCCAAGTTGAAGTGGCCAATCCCAAAGACACCTCAGGCACGTGCTGAAAAATTGGCACTCGTTAGACTGGCGCCCCGCCATAAACTGTGTAATCACAACATAGTTACAACATAGTTTATTGTATAAAAAAAAAAAAACACCTTTATTGAATGGGGGCTACTAACAGACTGTTACTGTCTGGTTAAAATAGGTGTATTTTTCATTTATTTTTATAAATTAATGGCAAATTATGTTGTGTTTAAGTAGACCTTCTCTGTTGAATATAAGAGGGTGCGGCGCCCCAGAAGAATTTATATTAGATTATGTATTTTCTGTTGATGGTAGAACAAAACACACACACACACACACACACAGAAACTATATTTATATTTACATATTTATCATCAATGGCTTTTTTGACAGGAAGCTCCAGGATCCCTCAAACTGTGCCGTCTCCTTTCTGGCTCACATTTACCTACCTCCTAACTCTAGCAAATAAAAGATAAATCACTTGGCTTCAGTCTGACAGGGGGTGCTCACTGATGAATGCATTCACTTCAGTCAATTCTGCAGTTAAATTATTTTGACTAACCGGAGCACAGGCAGCATCTGTAAAAGCTTCAGCAGCATTTTTGGATTTTATAATAATAGCCATCCAGAATGATGCATGCAGTAATCTGTTTGTCTCAGTAATCATGCCCATGGCCCGTGAAGGGCATTTCTAAGGTTGACGTGCATGTCAGATGGCCTCATATGTCAAGGTCTCTTCTGGTAGTGCTGCTCTGATCTCTGCAGGCCATTTTACAGTGACAGGGTGAACATCGGCTTTCCACTCCGTGAGCAGCCCGCAGTGAGCCTGGCGGTGCCGGGCCAGCTGAACAACGCTGCGAGACACTCTCTTACCCTTTGGCCCATGGGTCTGCCTCCGTGCACACCTTCAAACTGGCCCAGCTGTCCCCACTTCATTATGTGCTGATTAGAAGTACATTAGTCTGTGAGATGAGTCTGATCCTCTTATCCACACTTCTGCTTAAGGAGGCATCCTCATCCAAGTGAAAACTGCTCACATCTTTTTTCCTTTTTTGTACTTGTGATGTTTGACACTGAATTCTCGCCAAAGGTTCCAGTATTTCCAAAAACTAGTTTTAACCAACGGCATCACATACACTTTTTATTTAAGTATGAAGAATGTCAAGTCTTTCATGTTTGTGTATATATGTGTCACTGTTAATACTAACTGACCTCACACAGATCAACATTTTTTCATTAAAGATACACTGAATTCCAACAGCTCTGAGCTGAAGTGTGTAAGTTTTCGTTAAGTGTTGAATTGTGGTCCAGTCTTTCTCTTTTGGAGGAGACTTCTGTCATAATCACTTTCCCTTTTTGAACATGCAGGTTCACAGATTTAAGGAAATAGTTATGTTAGGCATATGAATGAAACGCAGATGTCTTCTCTTATTCCTGCCTAATGCTGCAGACATAATTTTCATGCCCAGATCTCACACTGCTTAAATACCAGCTGATTGGTTTGTGCACAGAGGTGTGTTTGTCTGAAAATGATGAGTGGTCAGGCACAAAGCTGGGCTGTTCTCAACTTGAGGACACAGAAAAAGATAGCACCTTAAACTCCTTCTATCTGATGTTAAGTATAGAGTCGCAAGGCCAGCGTTTTCAGATGTATTCACTCTGGGAACAGTTCCAAAAAAAGGTGTATTTTTTAGAACCACAAATGCTGCATCCAACAAGCCGTTATGGTTAAGTACTTGTGGGGACGTGCCTGAATTAATTTCTGTTTGGACAACCTCTCAGTTCAGAGTTTATAACTACACAGAAAGCGGAAAAAAAGTGTTTTTCAGCACTCTTTGGTGCACTCCAGCATGCATGATATTATCAGAACAAAGAAACAACACTCCCTCAATTAGATGTATAAACACACTGATGAATTTAAGCAATAATCATGCTCACAGATAATAAAACAGGTTGTTCAGGCAGTTTGCAACAGAAAACATCAAAGATTCCTTCAGAGCAGCTTCAGAGCAGTTTAGAAATTAAATAGCTTAAAGCCAACAGGTATTTGATGTATCGCAGACATAAATCTGACTGATCATGTTGGTTTTAACTGCAGATTTTAAGAAATGAATGAGGTTTTACTTTTCTGCTCAAACACATGACTCATGTTTTAGATTGTTTCTTATGCTCTGGTTGCTCCAATAATTAAACACGGTGTAATCTGAGCATTGACATATTTCTTCAAGTGTTTTGTGTCTGCCCAGTAGAGCTGAAACGATTCCTCGAATAATCTCGAATATTCGATTACAAAATATCTTCGAGGCAAATTTTGTGCCTCGAAGCCTCGTTTAATATATAATTATACTTATAAAATATATATCTGGACCACTATACAGTGCACAGTGTTTGACACGGACGGTCATTTCTGTGGCACAATGCACCTGCTACCTCCACTGCTGCGCGGCTTGTAAAATCATGAAGGAAGAGAAAAGAGAGGGACAGAAAGGAGAGAGTCCACAGAAGAAATGGTAGAGAGTGTCCCAAGTGTGTGGTCACTACAAGAAGGGACAAAAAGAAAACACAGTGCAGTGTGTCTGATGTCAAACGGAGTTAGCTTAGCACGTAGCTTAGCATAATAGCACGTCGTCACTGCTGCAGCACGTCAACAGTAAACATCCGGCCTGTGTGTCGTCAGAGCAACACAACAGGATGACACTCATGATACATCAACAGAAGCAGCTAATGTGATCAATAACTGAGATATGGGCTAGTAAATAACCTACTTTGATTATGGCTCCATGTAAAGGCTGGTTCAGAACGTAAATCAATGCGGAGGCTACTTGTCCAGAATCATGTGTATTTTGTTCACATACTTTTCACATCCAATAACTTTACATTTAATTTGATTGCAGAGAGTAGAAGAGGAAACACTGACAGTGAGTAGAGGAAGCAGGTGTAGGGAATGCTTTCATATGTTATAGAAATGTACATTAGCTAGTTAAATGATCTTAGTATCTAAGTATGATATTATTTGGTCCTAGAAATAAAGTCAGCAAAATAAGATCATCAATATGGTTCAGTAGTAAAGGCAATAATTTAGCAGAAAGAGACAAGCATGAATACAAATAAAATAAAAAATAACCAAACTTTAGCAAGATATGGCCCAGAGTAAAAATAAAAGTATAGATTTTGATTTTGAGATCCCATTTATGCTCAGAATGTTCAAAATAAGAAAATAATTTGTTAATTTAAGTAACCTGGCTTTTCTGTTTTGTGTGTTACTAATTAAAATAATGTGTAGTGATTCAATATAAAAAAAAAAAAAAATAGCAGTGAGCGCAATGTAACTGTTACATTGTTAAATTTGATAGAGTAATGGATTACAAAAAGAATCGATAGCTGCAGCTCTACTGCCCAGTATAAACTGGTCTAAAGATTTTTTGATCAACATAATCCATCCTGTTTGTGCCCTGAGAATCTGTGTCTCCAGAAAGCAAAATATAGACTGCAATAAATGCACGTTGTCAGAATAGGGCCCATAGATTTTATAATGTACCTAATTAAGTGGCTCCAAAGCTTTTGCAATGCTCTCAAATCCATCCATGTAACTTTTGAAATTCTGCCCCCTTGATAGATTTGTTTTGATTGCCCTTTAGTTTCTTAGTTTCACCCTCTCATGATCTTAACCCTTTAAGACCCAAGATCATAGATTATAGCCAGAAAATTCTAATTTTTTGGAGATTAAATGTTTGTTTCACTTTCTGCTAAAATTCATAAAAATCAAAATGTCCATAAAATTCAACATCTAGGTTTTTCATATCTCAATTGATACATTAGGTGTTTTTGGCAACTGATAATCCATTTGAGGACATTTTTATCATTTTTCTGATTGTATTCAGATGTTTTTTTTGTAATTTGTTGATCATATTGAGTAGAAAGAGGTATTATAAAAGTATGTATCAAATATGATACAGTTGGCTTTATAGGGTTATAAATCATATATAATCAGTTTTTCTCCTTTTTTATGTCCATGAAATGTTCCGGGAAACTATGGGATAAAAACAAAAGACAAAGAGTGCCACTCAAAATGTTGCCCTCTCTGAACAAAAGTCAGTGTTTTGCCATTTGGATTTTTAGTGTTGTAGTCATTTCAGCCTGCAGATCGTACTCCGGCTTGAAGGGTGGGCATGTCAGAGTAAATTCACTATATCCATGGAGTCTCTTTAAGGTTCTCCTAAAGTCTTCTGGTGTATGGTCACGATGGAGACAGCATCTGTCCTCCTTTTCCAGCAGCAAGTGCAATTCAGGTATCTCCTTTCACTTTCTTCTTAAGGCATCTGTGCCGTCCTTGTAAATGTAGATGTTTGATCCTCTGAGGCTTTTGGTGAGCTGTAGGATGACAGATCTGTCCTTGTGCCTCAAAAATGTCACCACTGTTGGCCTTGGTCTGTCGCCTCTCGGTCTCTCTGTGCAGTGAGCCCTCTCCATCACAATCTCCTGCTGCAGCAAAAAGCTTCTTCCCTTTCTCTTCTGTCTGGGCCCAGGATAAAAACCTCAATAACCCAGCTGATCCACCTGGTTTGCCCCCACCGGTGCTCCTCTCAGTACCACCAGCAAACTGTCAGACAGAGTCTCAGCAGTCAGCTTGTTTGGCATAGTCAGTTTTTAAATTTTTGATGGTTTTTTAGTGAACTGAAGGCTAGTTTTTATCTCTAGCATTTCCTTTGTCAGCACCTCTGGACTGGAGTTTATGGAGTCCTGAATGATTTTTACCAAGCTTTTGTAGTTTTCTCGTTGATTTAACAGCGTTGACAACCTTTCTTTCTGCTTAAGTTCAGATGTGGGAGTGAAACAAACTTCTCGTCTGGTTCAGCCTCTGTTTTGAATCAGGCAGTAATCAGTAATGGGTGAGTACCTTCTGCTGCTGGACTTGACCGTCTGGCTTCGCTGCTGCTGCTGAGGTCTGGCTGATTAGCCAAGCTGCAGGTGGTAGGGGTGGGCGATTCAGGGAATTTTGGTATCGATCGGATACCAAGTAAATACAGGGCTAGTATCGCAGATACCGATACGGCTACTTTTTACATGAAATGTAATGATCATTGAATAATTGTGTAATTTTGCCTTGAGTTGGTTGATTATGATTATGGTAAAACACAGCACAAAGATTTTAGGCAGTAAAAATACTTTTTATTAATGAACCACAACGACAGAACAAAATTTTAACTATATAAAAGTGATAAATTATTCCATGTTTAAGAAAAATAAATCACAAGTGCAAAATAACAAAAAAATATATTATAAATATAACAATGTCAGCATCACAACAAAAAATACCTTCCACTGCACAAATAAAGTATAAACTACAGTTACCCTGAACCTTTGGCTTTCTGCTCACAAAGCCCTCTCTTGGGTTGCCCTTTTGGCTCTGTTTCCATATTGACAACAGATTTATAGGTTTTTGTTCGGGAACAGTAACATGTTGACATAGAGGGAGAAAGGTGCGGCGTTTAGAAGTGGTGGTCGAAGCGGAGGAAAGTAAAGTAAAGACGAAATAAGAGAAACTGCAGTATCGATCTCATCACACTAGTATCGATCCGATACCAATACTCAGCTTAGTATCGATACTATCAATATTAAGATCGATATGCCCACCCCTATCAGGTGGAGCTTGGTCTGGTGACTGAGGGCGTAGTAATTGAGGAGCGGGCCTCATGCTTGCCCGTACAAAAGCACATCCACGGGCGATACCATCTCTCAAAGGGACAGCTCCTTCCAAGAGGACATCTAATAGTATGCTTAAGGGGATGTGCGTGTAATTAATCCTGCCCATGACAGAAATATGTTAAGAAAAAAAAACAATCAAACAAAAATCAGAGTCTAATCAACTGTTCATTGTCTTTAGCTTTAATTGTTTTAATTAACAAAAATGTTACAACTCTGGTTTTGAAATGTGTGTCACACAGTATTGAGTTATCACATCACCTGATCTGCATGTCAATAAGGATTATTGTTGATGCGTAAAAACAGCAATCCAAAACAAGAAAAAGAAGAAGAGAGAAACAGCTCTATCAGGGTTCAGTCTTCGTGAATGTGTGTTATGTAGTCTGCATGTTTGGCTAAATTAACTTGAAGTGGATCAATGGCCCTATTATGAGTGCACCCTCAGGTCCTGGAGGTGAATCTGGTGTTGTTGGCTAAACGCTAGTGGCTAAGCGTCTGCTGTATTGTTGGCCTGGAGTACATAGCGGTGGCTCTAAAGCACCCAGAACCCACTTAGAGGTTTAAAGAATGAGGAAAATAATTAAATTAACTTCAGCTAAAGTAGTTCAGGTGATTCTGTGCTCCTTAAGGCAGCATCTGCTAAGGTGGAGCATTGTGGTGAACTTCATTCGTGCATCTCTGCTGACATATCTGACTGGCATATAGAAAAGGATTGAGTCCAGCAATGTGGGGATGAGTTGGTACGCTCAGTTTCCACCGCTGAGTTTGTGAGAGTTTAGCATCCCCCTTTGCATAAATACCTAAAATAAATGCACAGTAAACACAAGCATGCAATATTTTAATGATTCATGTTGTAACAAATAATACAACTGGTCTCATCCCACTCAGGGATTTTAAAGCGTTATTACAGTAATAAAAGAATGGTTTCTAACAAACTGCTAACAAGAAACACAAAAAAGTCAAAGGACCCTAATGGAATGATTTCTGATCATTATTTTTTATTCATGTGTATGTCAACAATGCTTGCACCAAAGCCACAGCCTTGGCTTGATCAGGTCTTTAGATGGAGAGGGAAGTCTCAAACAAGAGGTCACAGACATGCACTTGCTGCCTCAAGGTCAGCAAGCCATGTTGTAGTCCTATAACAGCTTGATACTCACTCTAGCTAGGTTTACATGCAGACTTTTTTCACTCTGATTGAAGATCTCAGGTGAACTGTTTACATGTGACGTGATCTATTCCGATCTGGTGTTTACATGTGCCACAACATTTAATCAGAACAGCTGTTTTACAGACATGTGATACGCTCAGATCTATTTAAACATCACATAATTTATCAAAGATGGCAGTAAGTAGGTGTTTTAAAGAATGATTTGAGGGTTGTGCCGTTTAGCCTTATAATAGCCAGCCTTCAGAGTTTTCCAGCGGTTCTTTATTTGTTTGACGTTTTGGTCTATCCCGGCTTCACTGAGATTTTTGTGGACTTTTTAAAATAGTTCAGTATTTATTGTTTTCCCACCGTCTAAACGTGCAATAATGTTTAGTTCTTTGAGAGTTTGTATTAAAAACAAACTGTCCGACGCAGACCAGTGCTGTGTGCTCTGTTTGGAAGCCGCCATGTTTTCAAGTGAGTGATGCTGCGTTCCAGTAACCTCGGAACTGGAAGTGACGTCATCTCCGACTTATCAGCATTCGAGTTGAAGTCGGAAAAAAACATGTTGATCTACCAGGCTATTGTTAGCTGTTTTTAGCACGCCCTGCGTTGTTGTTCACAAATATCTCATGAAGAATGTGATTATCACTATGGCAGCATTTTTGTAAATATAAGTCAGAAAATCTGACTTCCGACGATAACTGGAATGCACCGTAAACGTCACTGCTCGTTTACGTCAAGACAGAGCATTTGCGGACAGAACCCAGCCTGACAGCTTTCCGATTCACCTTTTACATGACAGGATTTTACTTTTAATCAGTTTGGGAAAAGGAATATACAACCCCTGTGCAACCAAATGAAATCCATTCGGATTTGGCCTGTTTATTCTGATTGAGATGTTTATATGAAGCATTTTTATTCGGTTTGAGCTTCTAACCCGATTCTAATCGGAATATTAGGCTCCATGTAAACCTGGCTACTGATTCCATTTAAGCTTTAAACAAGGTGGAGTTTGGTTATCACTGTTATTTCATGACCCGTAGTTCATCACAAATGTCATTATCAGTGATTATCTACAGATGCTACAACTTCAAACTTTCCCTAGGTTTTAAGCTTCAGGCCATAATTGGGTGAAATTGTGGTGCCAAGTTTTGTCTCGGTTGATTTGTTAGTTGACCAAGAAAAAGGTTTAGACTGTCAGCCCTGCAAGTGCATGAATTGGCATGTTTCATGTGTAATCTATGCACAACCCCAGAGAAGTGGGGGGCCGCCAGTGGCTGGAAGTTGGCTGGTGACTGGGTGGCAGGCAGCTGGCAGGGAGGAGAAAATTGAAGCAGCTGGATCTATATGGACAAACTTACAATATCCCAAAGGACTTGTGTTCCAGTGAACCAGCAGGATGTTACCTCCTGTGTGTTGCATCACTCTTCAGATTTGTGCAAGGGTTGCATATTTTTGTTGGCCAAATGGGGGTTAGCATAGCAAGGTTCCCCCGACAGAAGTGTATGGACATTTTGATGCTCTTTTTTTTAATCATTGCTTAAAAAAAGATGTTAGAATGGATGACAGCTAATGTCCGACTAGTATGGAACTACAACATGACAAAACAACTTTGTTCCTTTTGTGTTGTGCTCATGGCAGGGTCCATTGTGTTTATAACATAAGTCAAATGATGGCATCATGTCCCTGACCGCCTCATTAGTGCTAATTAACACATGGGGGGGATGCAGTAATGCCCAACTACTTACAAATGGTCCAATCCCAGATGCATTTCGTATTGTGGAGAGAACATCAAAATGTCATTCATTCATCGTGACATTATTTTGGACATCCCTTTAAAAAAATCTGGTGGTGGTGACATGTTAACTCACTTCTGCCCTTCTGTTGGATCCAGATAGTGGTTACATTTTGCATACTTGCTTTTACTGGTAGTTAAGTGTCTTAACTGCTTTTGCTGATATAGATGTTGTACCAATCAAAATATCATGCATCTCCATCGTGTCCCCTTTGAAACAACCCTCAAACACAAATATAAAGCTGTCTGCTTCCTTTGGTCTTTTAATACTACAGTGTTGTAGATTAAAGCTTTATTAGGATGGAGATGTGCTTGATGACAGCATTGGTGACAGCTCAGATGTTACCAATGAAATAAAAGAGCATGTCTGACTCACCTGGAGATGGTCTCTAGGCGCACTTACCTGCTCTTCCTCAGGAGAAGCAATTATGTCAAGATGAAGGAGGGGGCATTCCCAGATGTCCTCCGAGTCGAGCCCTCGCTAATTGGCTGTGTTAGGTATTCACAGCAGGTTCAAGAGAAAGCATTCTCTTTTTCTCTTCCACTGGCCCAGCATCTTTGTTTTGCCTTTGTTTTGCTTTGTCAACTCTAGCCTTTTGATATGTATATCAATACATGTTTTATTCATGGCCTTTTGGATAAAAATCAGGAAAATCACCTTGCTATTGTCTGCAAGCCAGAGAAGTGCTTGCCTTGTTTGTGTGAGGACACGGTTGCCATTTCAAAGCTACTTTTGTTACTCCGGCTCACTCTCATGCAACCCAAAGAAATGAATGATTAATGTGACTGTCATGCCGAGGGTGCCGAACAACAGAGACAGTACATCACACACCGTTCTTCTAGTTTTCTGACAGCTTTCTTTATTTCTTTCTTCCTGTGAGACAGCGATGCTAATTGAGTGGCTGAAAAAGCACAGTGATGAGCTCTCTTGGTAGGACAGTGGAAGAGACTGAGCTTAACCACCATAGTAATGGGCATCATATGTAACAAACCACAAACGTAACACAGATCCGAAGCTTTTGAGTGTTAATTGACTTGAGCTTAACACTTTTCTAGTCTTCCTGATGACTCAAAGCACTTTTACACTGCAGGTCACATTTACCTACACACACCAATAGTCTATCAGCAGTTGCACCTTACCCTTTCAAACTCATTTAAACACCAGCAGTGGGAGCAACTTGTGGTTAAGTGTCTTTCTCAAGGTCATATAGACACGTGACAGCTGGAAGGGTTCGACCCTCTTATTGTTGATATAAGCACTAAACCAGACCAAGCCCCAGATGACCCATATCCCAAATATGAAGACCATCCTCCAGTGTAATAACTCCTGCAAACAAGCTACCTTATGTCCTGCAACTTGCTATCAGTATCGGTCGATATCAGTCAAAAAAGCTAAGTATTAGATTGTCTAGGGGTGTAACGAAAAAATTTCGCAAACTAAAATATGACAAAACAAAAGTCAAAGACGCATGAAATAAAATGACGCAAAGATGATTTTTTACCCTCCTCGCCTACCGTAGCAGAACACTCGCTTCAGGATGGAGGAAGACGAGGTCAAGGAATTAGCTGACGCTCCTTTGTCAAATAAATCGGTTGTGTGGACCTATTTTGGCTTCCCATGTAGAAGACGAGAGAACGGTGAGAAGACTGGGGACAAAATGACAACCAGGTGCAAAGTACGTCGCTACAGTTCGCCGTATACTGCTGCGAGTACAACTACCAACTACTTTGAACTGGAGACAGGCTGTATGTTTGTGTAAGTCTGCATAAAAAACAATATTTGATTTTTGCATCTACTGTTGAGTTGACAGAATTTGATCATACTTGAAGATCAAAAGTATATGCTCTGTTATAGGCTAAATATTATAGTTCACAGTTCAGACATTTATAGGTCTAAACTGCAGCTCTGAGGACTGCTATTTGTTTTCCCTTTCATTCAAGAATGTACTTATCCTGATTGTTACAACAACAAAGCACTTTTTATTGAGATTTTATGTTTGTATTTGCACTGTAGTCTAAATAAGGGGGAAAACTACAATTTAGTTTTTTTTTCAAAGAGCATTTATTTTGTACTGATGCAGCAATATTTTTTTCTATGTCTGCATTAGGAAGAAAATGAGATTTTGCACAATTTCCTACTGTTGGGGATTTTCTATAATCTTTATTTTGTATTGTGAGTATTTCGTATCGTGAACCCTGTTTCGTATTTCTTATTGTTTCGTGAGGTGACCATTTTGTTACACCCCTAATATCATCCGATATTGAAATTTTTGCAAATATTTACAACCAGTGTATGTGTGGAAGGTATATTGGCTGTAAATATCTGCAAAAATTTACAGCAATTGCAGAAATGTTCCTCACATAACTATGCTGTAACACTTAAAGAAACAAGGCCATCGTTTTTAAGAACAGAGCTTGTGCTCTTGACCAGAAATTTCCATTTCAATAATGGTATTGCAATGAGGAATTAAAACATGACGGCACATGAGATATTGGCAAAAATCCAATGATATGCATCCCTAATGGTATGATAAGGCTGTCACTTTTCCAAAAAATCAAAGTTGAACGGTTTTCGGACATGCACCCAAATAATTGAAGATATTAGGTAGTAAATCATTAAGAGACAGGTAGTAAGAGACAGGACTCTCTTATCCGCCCTTTCAGTAAAGACTCTGCAGATAAAAACACAGTCACACAGGGTTAAACTCTTGACGAAGCGCCACTGCACTCGGCCGTATAAATTGGATGAACAGCCGACAGCTAAGCCCACACATTTGATGTGGAGGGCAAGTGACTAAACTTATTTCACAGAAAACACAGCCTGGTCTTTAATTTTAAGTTTGCCATCAACGGTGTAGAACCAAAACTACTCCCAGACAGCTCTCCTCAGATAATTCGGAGCTGTTAATGTCCGCTCGGAGTGGAAACTCTTTGTTTACTGAGGTCAAAAGAGCAGCGGATGTGTCTGAGGGTCAAGCTGCGCTCCGAGCGCCCTCTGTTGGACGGAACGGTCCACTGCTCCAGGTGTCCAAACGTACCGCTACACTCAATATTTTACATTTGAATAGTTGTTTACTGTTGGGTTACGGATATTTAACCCCATATTTGATCGGTTATTTCTAATATTGAATATAAAGTGACAGCCCTATGGTATGATGATTAAGGATGCAACAAATCATCAACGTATTTCTCCAAATACAGAAACAGAAATGGTCAAATAAGAGAGCAGGAGACAGTAGCCCATCCAGAGTGTTGTTAAAAGCCTCTTATGTCTGTCCTGTGATTGAAAGAACCAAAAATGGTGGTCTAGTCGACCATCCATGTGTTCCAAATACTCCAGAGGCAGTCTCAGAGGGGTAACAATGGTGAAAAGGGGTGATGAAGTGCTAGTGGAGAAGAGCAGCGCTGTGATTGTGTGGGTCTATACAGACTGCTGTGTACTCCCTTTATCCTGTGAATTGGCAGAACAGGATTTCCTCACAGGATTCATTTGGATGTTTAGACCTCCTACTTAAATGCGCTGTGGCATGTGTACAGAAGCTAAGAAGACCCAGTCTACTCTGATTTGCTTAAAGTTGGCAGGAGGAAAACACCTAAATGATTTTGAATAGCGGTTCATTCTTGGGGCACAGATGGTGGCGGCCTCAGTCAGTCAAAATGGATGCTCAGCTGAGAACTGTTTCAGTGCACCTAAGGGAAAGACGAAATTCAGTCAAAGACAGAGGTCAGACTTCTGTTCAGGCATGATCAGTGTAATTTGTCAGGAGAAACAGGGCAGCAGCTTGCAGGTGTCTAAAAAACGTCAGGAATACTAAAACAGCAGGACAAGACAGAGACAATTACATGGAGACTGATGTTGTAGTTGGATCGCAGTGCATAATCTCCTTATTACAGGGCTGAGTGCACATTTGAGAGTTCAGTGATGCAAAAGCAGAGCCACTGGTCTACAGAGAAATTATACGGTCAGATGAGTCACCTTCAACATTTTCTCTACAAGTGGGTGCGTGCATTCATGGCCCTCATGGACAAAGCGGTCGAGGAGTGAATGTTTGACCCCCGATGTGAAGGATCCTCTGGCTCTGCTGGGCTTTGTATTCTGCCTGCAGAGCTTGTGTTCCCTGAAAAAAAAAGAGCAATGTCAGTCCATACAAAGATGTTCTGAGTAATCATCCGGATCCTGTGAACCCTTCACTCTGTCCTGATGATGGAGTCTCTTCCAGAAAATAGGAAAACAAGCACTGGCCCTGTTAGCACAGTTTGGACCTGAGGTGTGTGTTACAGAGAAAAGAGTCATACAAAGAAGGTTTGACTTTTCAAGAACAAACCAAAAGCAGAAAATGAGTCCAAAAGTTTTAAGCTGTGTGTGCTGAGCCTCATTCATCTCAGGTCTGCATCACGTTCTTGTTTTTAATGTCAATGAGATCATTCAACACTGCTGTTTTGTTCCGGTCAAATTTGACCCCTTACTGCCTTTAAAGTGCAGAAATTTTATCTGGCTGTCATGACCATGGATGTATTATAAGAACTGGATTGCGTGGCTCCGCCTTCGACCATTCAACGGTTTTGAAGCCATAATTTGCCCCGTCAGGGCGCCACCATTGTGCAGCCAGTAGAGAATCTGGACCATATCTGGACGTAGTTGTCGTAAACTGTTGCAAAACTCCCCAGCATACGCCGTACACAATCATTGTGAAGCTGCCGTAAACCGCGGTTATTTTTAAAACTCTAATAACCGATGAAAAAGAAACTTTTCAGAAAAAAGAGGACTTGGAAAAAACGCAGCCCAATAATACTTTCATATCACCACAGCATACGGATGGGAGAAATATTTCTATGAGGTGTATTAATTTTTTGAAGTTTCACTACGGCCCGTTCAGATGAATGGGGGAGACGGAGATTTGACCTATACTGCAGCCAGTCACCAGGGGGAGCAGTTTTTGTGGCGACTTCAATTCAAGCCCAGCAACATGACGTCCATGTTTTTTACAGTCTATGGTCATGACACTCCATGACTTTGTTCACACATGACATTTGAACTCATATAATAGGTTAATTATCAGAAATGGGAAATTATTAACATATTAATTATATTTATAAATAAAGATGTGCACCAATATGGTCCTTGTACGGGTACCAGATATAGAAGTTACAGTAAACTCAGTCTAATGAAGCAGTTCTTAAATATCCTAATTATTATTGTTAATAAAATTGATATTTAAATGAAACTGAAAGTGTAAGTCAGCCCTTATCACAGTGAACATGTGTACAATAACCACAAACATCTCTTCAAATTAAAGTTGAATTTATTTAATAAAACAACATTCATTTCAATCAGTTCATTTGACAATTAATCAAACAAATGAATATTATAAATGAAACTGAACAAACAACAATATTCAGAGCACAAAGCAACGTTAGTGCATGTGTGTGTGTGTGTGTGTGTGTGTGTTGTAGAGAGAGAGAGAAAGAACAAAGGGAGAGAGGACACACAAGACAAAACAACAATGGCCGCTGTACTATGTGGCCGCCCAAGGTGGTTATGCAGACACTGTCACCAAAATTGATCACCATAAGAATAGTAGCCATACCAGTAGCCTTAGTTGCTGAAACTGTTTGTGTCCATGTGGAAATGTAAGGCTGGGGTTTCAGATTTATCCACTTGGGCACCTGAAACCTTGTATCTTTGTAGAAGAAAGGCCTGTGCAGGTATAAAACTTTTGGGGATGACTTTGTCTCTGCATAGACAGTCCCTCAGCCTTACATATACATGCTGTGCCCTTCGATCTTTTTGCTCAAACCCTGTAGAGCTCAGGCCTATAAGAAGGTATTCAGGCCTCTCTCAGTACTGCACATGACTGGTCCCACAAAATAAAGGGGTTTCACTGAACTTGGCCATGTTGTTCCTGATTAGAAATGACCGGTCTTTTAAAGTGAATGGTTACAACCACACCTGCAAGCAGTTAAAAAAACACTTGCATGATTGTGTCAGTCATCCACCTTTCCATCAGCTCCTGTTTTTAAAGCTTTATTAGAACATGCTCACAGCTCATGATGGCTCAGGGCCCTAATTTTGTGGCACAGTGCAGGGGGTTTCATATACAGATTCATGTTGGTGCAGTGACAATTTCGTGCCAAAAAACTGTGCGGAAGGTGCACTGAAAGCTCGCCAGCTCTAGTCTGGTCTATTCTCACCGCAGGCGAAGCGCACCCTCCACAGCTGTAATTTGGTGACAGGCGCACATGTGCACACACATCAACAAAGCCAGGCAGGTTTCCAGAGTGTTAGGCACATTTTAATGCAATAAACAATCACAGCAATCACTATTTAATGTAACCGTCTGAACCAGCACATACATTTGCATCTATATTAACTGTCCCATCACATCTGATGTCGGATTAAAGCCGTTTGTCATAATGGAAACTTAACCTGACGGCAGCTGGAAGTTTGATGCACATCTTACAAGTCAACAATAAACAGCCTTAACATCTGATACTGAGTATATATCTGGCTTCTCTCATTTCATGAAATTCAAAGAAAAGAGGGAGAAAAAAGAGAGAGAAAAAGAGAAAATAAATGTATGTCACTAAGGATTTAGCATATTCCTCTGTTTTAGTCTTTATTTTAAAATGATCCAAAAAGATGGAGTACATTATTGCAAGGAGGATGAGGAGGAGACACCGGGAGAGTATACAGTATATCACTAAAGGCTCTGCTATTTGGCGATGACAAACCAGGAGTGCAGGTGGATCACAAGTACTATGAATGGATAAGCCTACTGCTGTGTAACTGTCTCTTAATTTTTTACTCGTATTAATGACAAAGGAACAGATTATGTCTGTCCTGGGAGCTGGCCCACACAGGGCGCTTCATGGCCTCCGATGTGCGCCCCGATGGCCAGTTTGTTCTCCCAGTTGCTGAAGTGACAGCAGCTCTGAGCGTCTCCGCTATCGGGTCTTTCCAGCACACTGTAACCGTGGTGGCGGGGATCATTCAGACCAATCAGACACTGCGCCTTGGCCGCAGTGCATTTACAGGCAAGGAGAGGCGTTCATTTGATTGGTGAAGACAACACTCGGCTGTGTTAAACCCACTCATGCCTTTTCTCCTCCCTCTCGGGCACTTGCGCGGAGGGGCAGGGACGGAGGCATGGGTGTGCCTCTCTGCGCCTGGAGTGTGGAGTCTTCCCACTACAGGAAACTTGCAAAGTGTGCTTGACACACCCTCTCGGCGAGCTGCAGACGGGGCGCAGGGCAGGTGCGGTGCGTCTGGGCCTGGTCTACGAAATTAGAGCCCTCAGTGTGAAAAAGTGCACATGAGTCTCTGGAGACTATTTTTGCTTCACAGTTGAAAAAATAAAAAGTTTCAAATAAGTGACGTCAATGGAAGAATTAGTTTGAAACAGTATATGTGTCATCTTAGTATGTGTTATAGTCAAAATAAATATTCTCCCTAAAAAGACCCAAGTAAATAAGGCCTGCAAGACAAACAGCAGATACAAGTTCAAAACCGCTTATGTCCACGAGCTGGAGGTGATAGAGGGTTTGACACCGCATTAGGTGATGATATATGTATTATTATATGTATTAAAACAGTGCTTCTGGTCACATTATGATTGTTCATGACAATAAACACAGCAGGAAGATTAAGAACAGTGAAATTTTTGCACAAACACTGTACTCTTAGTTCTGCCTGTAAAAAAGCGATTAAAATTTGTGTTTCATTCATTAGTTCAGTTGATTTAATTGATTTTCCAACTAAAGCAGATCCCATTATAACAATAGCAATACAAATATAGCTGTTTTCAAACTTCGCATGTAGATCCATAATTATTTATTCAATTATTCAAAATGTTTGCATAGATGTTGTCAAAGCAATTAAATGAACTGCTGCGATTAAGAACCGGGATCTCAATATCATTCATAATAAATGTGATCATATTTTTTTCTTGGAGCAGCCCAAGTATCTTCATCTTCTTCTGCCTCGCTGTTTGAATCCATAAGAGTTTTCTCACAGGAAGCTGATTCAGGTTCAACTCACTGCTTCACAGAGATTGACGACTGTAGCTCCATCTGAGTGGAAATGAGATATATTAATGAACCAGTGATGAGTTTTAAACCATAAGGTAAGGCAAAAAAGTAAGAGTCCTGTTTCTCTGTGTATCTTCTTATCTGCTGTGACCATTCAGCGTATTGACAGATTTGTGCACTTTCAGCTTTCACTGCAGCAGGAATTCAGAGGATGTTTTTATGATGTTAGTGAGGGTTTCTTACCATATTTCATCTGCAAACATCACGATTGCAACACACTTGATACAAATTACCATAGTTTTCTTTTTCTCTGCAAAACACAAATGCAAACAGGGTGCTACAATCTTGTGAGCAAGGGGAACCAGAAATAGCTGCACTGTGATTGGTTGAAGACATTGGCATGTTGATAGCTGCTCTGTGATTGGTGGTGACAATGACTGGTGGAATTAGAGTAATTGCAAATGAGTGAAGCAAACGGTGTTTCTGCTTCTGTTTGAGAGAGAACATTGTGTACGGTATTTTTTTGTGAAAATACTGACTTTTCATTGAGTAAAGATGCGCACACACCGGACGCTACTTGTACTACCTCGGCGATCACCCTATATGCAAAGTCAATGTACAGCCGAGATGGCGCGGGGCTAACCCTCCCGCGATGCAACAGCTGCTTTTCACTCTACCACATAGCTTCTCGCGCGATGTGGAAGTACAAAAAATTGATCAATCAGCAGGTGTATGCACGTGTGACGTACCCTAGACAGACAGTTATTCATCCGGACTACAGAGTAACAATCCATGTCCGTGTGGGAAACATTAGTCAGTGAGTACATTAGTTCCACCTGGATGGACTGCAGAAAACTGACAGAAGATGCTGCTGCAGGTCATCAGCTGCAGTGTTTTGTGTTTGATAAGTGAATGAAAAGGATACAGCTGGAATAATGTCAGCTTATACATCCTATTATATGATTTATGATATGATTGAGTGGACGTGATGTCACCGAGCGACGGCCGATGGCAACGGTGACCATAATGAGATATTTATGGACACGCGACGATACTTCAGTGGGCGAAGCGATTTTGGTAGCTGGGTTGCTACCAGGCATAAGACTTTGAATTAAGTTTATTTTTGAGTTGCCTGAGAGAGATTTGGGCAAAATTTGGGTGCGTGTTACATTGCAGTACAGTGTTTCTCCAGGTAAAAATCCTGAAAATATGGACTGCATGTTACAATCAAGGGCATGTTAAAATTGAGAAATGATGGTTATTGTTTTTTCAAAGTTTTTGTCAAGACCCTTTTTTTCCTGCTGAAAACTAGACAGTAAATAGTAAAAACAATTGCACATGGAAAAAATTAAAACCAAACTAACTGGTGTTTTTGTCAACAAGTAAAAACTACACTACCATGTCTGAAATAGACTGAATCCAACCAGGCCTTATTTGGTCGTGTAGAGAGTAGAGACAAGTTGGATTTCTCCCCTGTGAACACGCTGGTGTCAGTGTTGTGCACACATCTCACCTTCTGTTGTATAATAAAGCCGATGCCTGGGAGAAAAGGTAAGTAGATAGAACATTTCATGTTTGATGCTGTGACGAAGAAGTCACAGTGTGAATTGTGTGGCATGATTATAACCAGTGAAAACACAACAAACCTGAAGCGGCATCTCCAGGCGTGTCATTCATTCAACTGTACTAGATCACAGCTAACGTAACATTATGGCCTGATGCTGTGTTTTTACTTGGCTTTTTGTCCCCTAGCTGTGCTAAGGTGATAATGACACATTTTATGAAATGGGTTGGTGTTGATAAGAAATGTTACTAAACTTATCCAAGTATCAAACATGACAAACATGCATCCTTACACTTCATAATTTAGTAAACTAAACTTACAGCAGATTTCATCGACTAAAATGTCGTGAAATTGCATGAACTTAAACTAGACACATAAAACAATTTAGATGACTAAATTATTCCTTAAACTAAAAGATATTTAAAGCTAGGGTCTACGATCTGAAAACCAGTTTGGCTGTTGAGACAGATTTGAAAAACGCAGCCTGACCCCCCTTCACTCACCCCTCCCCTCCGTGTTCCAAGATCCCGCCCCCCAGCTCGTGTCGCCTCCTAACAACACGCCCCCTCTGATAGAGCAAGAAGCCGGCTGGCATAAAATAACACACAGCAGTAGCCATTTGAATTGAACCGGCAGTGAAGCGGGTCTGGCGTTGTCACTGTTAGCCCATCAGAGCAGAGCCGATGCTGGGCAAGGATTTACGTTTCTCAGCGTGTCTTCACCAGCTCAGTTTACAATGGTAATGATGCGTGGCTAACTTATGCTAAAATCTATTGACAGGGCCTACCCGCTCCGACCAACAACGTTCAATCATTAGCCAGTATAGGCACAGACTAACCAGAGTTATTCAGCAGACATCTCCCACTGTAGTAAACAAAGTTATTACCTGTTCAACAGAAATTCGGCTGTCTCAGCGTCAGTTTTCAGTCCCAAGTCATTCTGCAGCTTTTCGTACGATTCTCCAATGTTGAGTCTCCGTTGGGACCTGTATTGCTCATATTTCTTCCTTACTTCAGCCTTTTGCTCTAAACTTTTATGTTTCCTTCCCTTCGATGTGGAGGGTAACAGAAGCCGCCTCCCAGTTTCGGTGCTGGTCTTCTCCGGCTCCATGACGCTTCAGTAGCAATGCAGCTAGCTGCTCACCGGTACATGAGGGAGGTAGTGGGGAGGAGGCGGGGAGATGCGGAGCAGGGGAGACAGGGGATTGGATGGACTCACGGACGGCGGTTCGGATTGGTCAACTATTATGCCGCTTTGCAGCGGATATACTGAATGGATTTTTTCATTCTTTTTGGTCTTTGTATTGCGTAGATCGGACCATAGGACCATAACGGCCTTATAAACGGTGTTATTAAGATGTACCAAGCTTCCAAATTGTAGACCATAGCTTTAAGCAAAAGACTAGGACTAACACTAAAACTAAAGTGCAGTCAAAATTAACACTGGTTTCAAGGGAATACTTTTGTCAGTGGGTAAAAATATCCTGTGTTTGAATCAAGAGACTGTGCTGAAAGTAAATATTACCAAATAATGAAACTTTAGCCAAACATATGATGATTTAGATTCTGTTGAGACATTTGAATAAATGCAGCTTTTCAGAGGTGACTTTCCAATCAACATACAAACCATCAGCTCAGTTAACAGTGGACCATCTTCATGTACATAACAGAAAGATATAGTTTTGGTTTAGACATCGACCTGTTTGTCAAGGTGAATCAATAAAGGAATCAATATGTTTAAAAAATAATAAATTAATTTCTAGTCTTGACTGTAATTATTGAATGGACAAATCTGAACTATACAGCAGAAGTTCTTGTTAGAGATGAGAGGTAGGATCACTCATTTATGTCATACCCACATGTTTAAGTCATTATAGCTCAGGCCACTGACCAATCAGATCACCTTAAATGTATGAACGTGTTGAGCCAAAGCCAGCCAGCCAACTATGTCAAATTAAAATTAGAACTGGTCGGTGCTTATCATAATAAATACTTTAGTTGATCTGATTCATTTTTAAAGGAATTCAGAAGAGTGTCCTAAGGCGAAGAGAGACATTTGATTGTTAAACAAGAGATTTCCTTCTGATTTGGTGAAATCATTTTGATAAAAGGAGCAGAAACCATTTCTACCCTTTTATTTGCAGAGTAAAAAAAAAAAAATTTCAATTTGGTAATCCTTGCTTCACCAGGGTAAAGGAGCCCAAACTGCTGTGCAGAGGGGATCTACCTCCGTAAATCTGTAAGAAGCTTGTTTGTTTGTTTAATTAGTTGTTTATTTATTCATGCATCCATTTGAACAGCCAACAAATCCCAAACTAAACAACAACACAACAATTAAAAACAAGCAAAGAAAGATGTTTGTAATAGAGTTAAAAGAGCTTATATTGAAACCTTTCTATCAATCAATCAGTCTATCTATCTATCTATCTATCTATCTATCTATCTATCTATCTATCTATCTATCTATCTATCTATCTATCTATCTATCTATCAGTTTTTAAAAAGTATCCCTCGTAATTCATTCGACTGACCTGCAACTTTGGTAATAGCTACTGTTTAACTGCTCATTGACAGAAATTGCTAATCAGCCAATCAAATAGCAGCAACTTAGTGCATGATGGTAACCATGCTCAAACAAACATGTGGAGTTTAAACGGGACATCAGAATGAAGAAAGTAGTTATCTGATTGATTTTGATTGTTGCATGGTTGCACCTATGGGGACCTTTATGCACACACTTCTAAAGGGTTAACAGAGAATGGTCCAAATCAGGTAACTGAAGCACTTGTTACATCTTACATAATTTACATTGGCGCTCCAAAATGGTCGCGTGGTGGGATATTGTCCTGCTTTAGTAGCAACTGAGTGTTGTTTTAAAGTCTGCTGGAGTGTTGATGACAATATTTTTGACCACAGTCCATCGTCTAATAGTTATGTTCAGCTAAATAATGCCTTGTTTCCAAGCAGTGCTCTGGTTTTGTCCAGTACAGTTTGGAGAGGCAAATCCTTATTGTGTTTTAGTCTCCACTGCCAGATGGACCTTCACTTGTAAACAGGGTTGTGTTCCAGGAGGGGGTCACACAGTGGTCTGCAGTGAGCACGACTGTAAGTAAAGAGCTGCAGCACGCTGTGGAGCATTGTTTCCTCTTCAATACTCATTATTTAAAAAAAAAAAAAAAAACGTAATTTAAAAAAAAGAAAAAGAATTTTCCAAACAAATCAGCTGTACCAGTATTTAAGTTTTAGGTTAAAAAGAAAATGGTAAGACTTTATCACATAAGCTAAACATAGAATTTATAACATTTGAAACTACTTTTTGAATGGAATAAACTTTATTTTTACTGTATTTTTCCCCAATATATTTCACTTACAGGCCTATCTAAATAAAAATATATTCAGTATTGAACATGTAAGATATTTAAGGGAAAAAAAACTCAGTCACACTGTTAATTTTACATAAAGAAGTAAAAAATATTTCAGTAACTGAGGAGTATTTTGGAAATGTGATCTTTTTTGACAATTCAGTTGCAGATTTTTTGTTTTATTTCCTTCATGTTCACAAAATATTCATATTTAAAGTCATTTTGAGTGAGAGTGAGGGCTGCAGTTTTTTTTACCTGATATATACAGACGTGCTCCAAATTACTGTGTGCCATGGGCCTTAAGATAATGTGCTATATGCCTTTAAAAGGAGACACAGATGTTCTTTAGAACAAATATAAAAGGTGTGTAACTATTGGTAATAGTTTAGATATTGGGTGAAATGAGTTTGGAAATATCCCTAGGTTGGGAGCTGGCAAGAATTTTATGATTCTGACAAAAAATCTTCTCATTATAGATGTTTATATTTCCATTGAGCTGTGATATTTGAAGCTGACTCCACCTTTAGTGTTATAAAGAGAGCACATCACCATCAGAACCATGTTGAATTGGGCAAGTCTGATGTCAATAGGAAGTGCAACCCGACACCAGTAAGGTGTGCCTAATAAACTGGCTGGGTAGTGTTTATCAAGAACAGAGAGCAGATCGGGTAAAGTGAAACCTGTGAGGAAAAACCCAGTTGTTATTTTTTCATGAATAAGTCAGGGATCCAGAAAAAGAACTATCTCCCCCAGCCAGTCCTGTTTCCACACTACCCAACATTTAAAGTCTGAAAATGTCACCAGAAATGAGACAACAGCGAGTCCCCACAGCGCAGGGTTTATTCCCTGTGGCAGTAACCACGGTGCTTTGGGCTGACACGTTTCTTCCACAGTGTTGCATGCAAATGAATCACTTTGTAACAGGGAGACAGAAACAGCCCACTGCAGGTGTGTGAGGCCTACTGGGAGGCCTGCGAAAGCTACCTGAGTGTTGAGGCACAGGCTCCAGATTTCAGTGGTGACCTACTTCCTCGGTGCTCAGCAGAACTCCACTTCATCAGGACCAGAAGAATAGACTCTATGAACCGGTTAAGATGAATTCTCCCAGCTGCTCCTGCTCACAATGAAGTGAACAAAGCAGAGACGCACTCTCAACAAATATGAAAACAAAATTCAGGTCAGGCATTCTGGAAATAACAGAGTCGCAGCTCCAGTGGTTTAATCATTCGTTTTTATTTGTTCTGTTTCACTCCACCTTCAAAAATCCCTAAAATCATCCTAACTTGACAAACGTAAAGAGCACTGATAAAATGTGAGTTTCCTCAGTCACATCAAATAGATTAGTCTAATAAGCCTGTTTCACGTGCACTCCCCTGGAGATGTTGAGGATTTTAGGTAGACTTCCCCTGAAATCCTCCTAATCTGGTTGTTCACACATTCACCTCGCAGCAGGAGACTATCCCCGACAGAGGAGAGGAGGGCTGGGGGGTCTCCTGAGGAAAAACATGATGCAAGAATAGCACAGGAGTGGTGGACTGAACAGAGTCAAAGCACAGGAGAATATACAGCTTTAAATCAATTCTTTGCTTAGCTTTACTAAAAAACAGCAAAGAGAGTGGAAGACATGCAGCTGCTACACGGCAGGAGCGTCATCATTCAGCAGATGCATAGCTTTGCATTGATCACCGGTAGGGATGTAACGGTTACCAGTAAAATGGTAAACTGTGGTAAAATTTCCCACGGTGATCATTACCGTGTCCCTTTATAATTACTGGTAAACCGTGTTTGATCACCACACTGGGTCAATAACTCACAGTGATGCTGCTCTTTGACTGGAAAGGTGAAACTACTGGCCCTTTTCCATTAGCCCTACTCTACTCTACTTGACTCTACCCAGCTCTACTTTACTCGCCTTGTGCTGCTTTTCCATTAGCCCCAGTCGCCTGCCCAATGGGGTGAGCGGCACTGTGGTGGCGTTATTTTGAGTGCGACACAACAATTTTTGGCTTTTTGTCACAAACCGAGTAAAAAAGGAAAGCAGAAGAAGGCTGCAGGTGGTAAGAAGAAATACCCCTTGAGAAGCACAGGAGAGTTTTGGAAGCTATACAACAGAATGAAGCCGAGGACGAGAGCAATCGAGCTGCAAAGAAAAGACGTATGAGGGTAAGCTAACAGTAGCTACCACTAGCATGCTAGGTCGTCGCGCTCATGACTCATCAATGACGACATTGTCTGACCAATCAGTAGCCGGCAGTCGGTGACGTCATCTTTTAGTATCGACTCAGCTCGCTTGGAACCAGAGCGGAGTAGGTACTAAAACTAGCTTGTTTTAGGAGGTACCAGGCTAGTGGAAACACACCGAAAATCGAGTAGAGCTGAGTGGAGTAGGGCCAAGGCGTGCTAGTGGAAAAGGGACATTAATGTGTCTGCTCCACGGTGAAGCAGCCGTTTGTCGCAAACAGAGAGCTCATGCGCAACTTGCAAGGTTTGGCCTCTGCAGTTGGAGCTCCGCTCAGACTCTCACTGGTTTTCCTACTCAAAATGGCTGAAGTTTAAAGTCTGGTCAAAGTTTGGATTTTAAAGGATGTCGAGGGGAAACTGATCGATGACAGTCACCCTGTCTAAAACACCAAGCTGAGGTGAAAGGCAAAAATGAGCGTGATTAAAACTGCTGTAACTCGAATAGAAACTATATAAACTATTTAAACTATATTGTTTTTGCCTCTGAGAAGTTTACACATGGTGGTGGGTCAAAGTTTCAGAAGTGTTAAGTGCACGTTTTTACCAGAGCTCATAGTGACCTTCATCTTGTACCCACAGTCTCATTTATTCAGCCAGCGCTCACACTGACAGGAAAGCTAATGGGCTCCTGTTTGTATCCAGAGGTGTCTTTGTCTGAACATGACGAGTGGTCAGGCACAAAGCTCTGCTTTTGAAAATGGCTGCACAGTCTGTCTCCTTATACCCGGTCTAAAGTCCGAGTCTGTGGTCAGAGTGTTTCTGCTCTTTGAGGACCCGTCAGAGAGATTCACGCTTGACCAAATATCAAAAACTCACTTTACTGAGCTCGTCTCTCAGGATGCACAGCAGCACATCTCCAAACATAAGAGCACTTGTCAAAAATTTGAGTGTAAAGTTTACAACAGCACAGGAGCAGAGGGACAGACTGGGTTTTATGGTGCTATTTTAGTGAAACTCAGAGAAAAGCACACAACTGAAGACTTTCATGCAATACTGAGCAAAATTTATCTGATCTGTTTACCAAAACTCATCAATAATCATGCTCACAGATAAAAAACTAGAAAAGCACTCGGAGAGCGCAGACCTCCGCCAGCGCCACAGTCCTCACCCATATTGTAATTTTCACCATAAATATTACTCCTACCTTTATTTCATGTAAATATTGAGATTCCTTGACCATGAAAACATACCATTAGCAATTGGTCTCATAATGATATCTATTTTAGTTCAGTAGTTATTCATGAAAATCCCATTTTTCACCATGGCGGCCAGACGCTAATCAAGATCAACACCAAAATCAAATCAGTTCTTCCTTTTCCCATGCTGAACATTTCCTGAAAATTTCATCCAAGTCCATCCATAACTTTTTGAGTTATTTTGTTCACAGACAGACAGACAGATGGACGGACAGACAGACAAACAAACTCTCCCAAAAACATAACCTCCTTGGCGGAGGTAAAAGTAACAGGCTGTCCAGTGTTTCATGTATACAATTATTTTTTACAAAGCGTTGGAACATTTCTGGTAGATATCTGGAAACTTTTCAAAAAGTCCATGGGATATGGAGCATGGGAATTTTAGAAGTATTCCAGACTGGAATTTTTCCCTGGAAATTTATGGGAACCAACTGGAAATTGGGAGTATTTTACCAGAAATTGTATATCTGAACATAAACTTTAACATTTTTATTTCATCATAGATCCAAAGTACTAAACTTTGAACATTACATTTCAGCTTTACTTAATGTCCTTATAATGTCTGTGGTTATCAGACAATTGGACTTGAGTCATAGGGACTTGGACTCAAGTTTTCTCGAAACACTTTTTTGATGACTTGTAACTCTATAACAGTGATACAGGACATTAACCTGCACATACATTATTTTTTCCCAGCTCTTATTTCCTTTTAGAGTGCTTTATTTCCTTTTTTGAGTGCTTAGTATAAGTATTTTTTTGTATTTTTTTGTTTTTTTAACTTTTTAAATGTGTTTAAAAAAAAAAATATATATATATATATATATATATATATATATATATATATATATATATATATATATATATATATATATATATATATATATATATATATATATATATATATATATATATATATATATATATATATATATATAGATAGATAGATAGATAGATAGATATATACTGTATATATATATATATGTATATGTATTTTTATATATATATATATATATATATATATATATATATATATACATATACATCTCAAACATGCCATTTCTTTAATGGAATGTACACTGCAAAAAAGGATTTCTAAGAAAGAAAAAAAAAGCTTGTTTCTAGAAATTTGCTCTTATAGTTTACCTAAAAAGAAAAATTATCTTGACAAGCAAGATGTGTGTTAGAAAAAAAAATCTTATTTCAATAGAATATGTCTAACAAAATCTTACTAAGAAAGTATAGCTAAAATTAAGCAAGTTTTGCTGGTAATAAGCCACAACAGTGGTTTGAATGAAGTCCCAACAGAAGAACAAGATTATTTTACTTTTTTTAAGATTAAGATCAGTTACACAATTTCTTAGTTTAAGAAATCACACAAATATACTGTAAGTTGAATCCATCTGACCGTCTAGAGTTATCTGATATGCCTGTACCCAGAGGCTGGATGGAGTGTACCCGTACACTCCCTGTGTGGAGCTAAGCTAAGCTAGCGGCTTTGGTTGGAAGTATCTCAAAATAATTGGTACTGGACGTACAGTCAAGAGAATGGTCTCTACCTGCTTGTTATGTATTGGGGACTGAGGTAAGACACCGAAACAACGAAAATGTTGGAATATTCCTTTTAAAACGCACAAAAGACTACATTTTCTGAGGATGATGGCTGAGTTGTTGAGAATTATGCTTTTGGAACTGTTTGTCAGCTGATTTGACTGTTTTAATAAATGGTAAGCAAACAGGATTGCTTCTGGTACCTTGAGTTTAGATAAAAACACATTTGTGTTTTATTTTTTAGAAATTGTGTCTAATATTCTAAGTTAATTTTGCTTAATGTTTTTCTTGGAGTTGGAGGATAATTTCTTTAAACCAGCTAAATCAGAAATAAATTGTCTTGTTTTCAGAAAATCTATCATATTCCAAGACTTTTTTACTAAATGAAAAACATGTTAATTCGTAAATTAAGTAAAACATTCTTGAAATAAGCTTAATCAACAAGCAGAACACAAAATTTAAGCAAACTTTTCTTAAAAAATAACTTTTCTATGCTTGTAAAAAGCAAACTTATCTCAAATTCAGGGCAATTTTATCTGGTTTCAAGACAGATTCCATCTAGATTTATCAGCTAGTTTTAGGAATTCTAGCCAAGCAAAATTTACTTACCCCATTGGCAGATTTTTTTGCTCAAAACAAGAAAATTGTAGCAAATTTAAGGATATTTTGCTTATTTTTAGTAGGGCTGTTTTTGCAGTGTAGCCTTTCCCATCTGCCTTGGTCTAAATGATCTGACATGTCATGAAATGGATAAATAAAGAGCTTAATGTCTGCAGGCTCTTTTCTGACCATGACCTTTGGAAGATAAGGTTTTCTTTTAAAGATATAAACCTGAGTGCTTTTCTAAGGTGGGCTGGGGAACAGTGGGGAGGACCTCGACACAACCTCTGACTCGACTCGACTTGTAGCAGAGATACTCTCAAGTATGCCTGCATAGAATCTGGTTGTTTTGTGGTAAAATATACTTTTCACAGCTATAATACGAACCTCTGTAAAGATCCGACTTTCTGTTTTTTTTTTTTAATTCAAGGTTTATTCCTGTTTATTCTCAGGAATTCCAGTTCATTACTGTTAAAGTTTCAACTGTTTTTGTACACATCTCTTAATCAAGCTCATCCCTTATCAAAACTGATAAATATGATTTTTAAATGTTTAGATTTTAACCCTCTGATCACAGTTTCATAGGTGATCTAACTGATTTGGGGAAAACACACAAAATGACATTTTAAATAGTAAAAAATCTTTAGAGTCTGGAGTTTTTTTACACGCCATCACACTCCTGACATGTCAAAGATTACAAACAAAATTGATGTTGATGCATTATATTTTTTTTTATTCTGCAGTATCAGATTTTAGTTGAAGTCTCTAAAAAGCTTTTCAGTGATCATGGACAGCAGAGGATGATTTATATACAAAAGCAATGAGAGCTGACAGTCCAATTGGTTTGATTTATGTTATATTTATATTATATCTAGTGTATGTATAATGAATGCACATAATCCATCCTCTTTGAGCCCTGCTCCTGGCTTTGCACCAACATTTTTCCTCCTCAGCATTGCAGGGCAGCGGTGAATAAATAAGAGATGGGCTTGGCCACATGGAGGGCAACATTTCTGTTGTTCACACAAGTGGAGGCTGGAGGGTCACACTATAGAATGTAAAAGAATCATTATTTAACATTAATACTTAATTTAAAAAAGAAGTATAATTTTCCAAAAAAAAATCAACTGTACCAGGATTTAAGTTTTAGGTTAAAAAGAAAATGGTAAGACTTTTTAAAATGTCCTAGAATTTATAACATTTGAAACTACTTTTTGAATGGAGTAAACTTAGTTTTTACTGTGTTTTTCCCCAATATATTTAACTTACAGGCCTATCTAAATAGAAATATATTAAGTAATGCACATGCAGGATATTTAAAGGAAAAAAAAATCAGTCACACTGTTAATTAACTGTAAAGAATTACATTTATTTCAGTAATCCAAGCTTATTTTGGAAATGTGATCATTTTTGACATTTAAGTTGCAGATATTTTATTTTATTTCCTTCATGTTAACAAAATTTTAAATAATTTTGAGTAAGAGCGAGGGCTGCAGTTTTTACAGACGTGCTCCAAACTACTGTGTGCCATGTGTCTTTAGATAATGTGCTTTATGCCATCAAAAGGAGACGCAGATGCTCTTTAGAACAAAAATTAAAGGTGTGCAAATATTGGTATTAGTTTACAAATTGGTTGAAATGAGTTTGGAAATATTCCTGTATTGGGAACTGGCAAGAATTTTATGATTCTGCCAAAAGTTGTTCTCAGCATAGATCAGGGGTGGGCAAGCTGCAGCCCGGGGGCCAAGTGTGGCCCTCCACATCACTAAATGTGGCCCTCCTTTCATTCCCAAAAACCAGCAGCTGAAAATATGAAGAAAGCTCTGATATCCAATAGAAATATTTCTATATAATCTTATGTACATTATTTACAACCTTACTTTGCTCTTATAGTGTCTAAATCTCTTTCATGAAGCCTTATACATATCTATTATTACTCAATACTGTATTTACAAAATGGCAGCAGCTAAATATTGAGCTTTAAAAATGTGAAAAACCCATCATTTTATTGATTTGAAAAAGCTTCATTGGCTTTAATTACATGTATATTAGCTAAATTTGCTTGAATTCTGTATCAAGTTCATTTGATTATGCATAATAACTTGCATTTATTTTGTAATATATGAATATTGGTATTCTAATTTTATGACAAATTTATATAAATTTATATTATTTATTATATTTGTTGTTTATCCAACATTCTTTTTCATTATCGAGGGTTTCTGAAAATTTGTAAAAATGTGGCCCTCAGGCTGGGAAAAAAGGTTTAATGTGTCCCTCTTGGTCATGAAACTAACCCTTTGCATGGATGTTTATATTACAGTTCATCTGTGATATTTGAAGTTAACTTCACCTTTTTGATTTCAGACTTTGTTCGACGTTTTGTTTAATGAAAGGACGCCCTATCATGTCCTGGAGTGTTCACTTCAGTGCTGTTTGTTCATTTGTCCGTCGCTCCCTCCACATCAGAGGGCTGATCTGTAAAAACCAGAGAAAAGGTTCAAATGTGAAGTCAGAGGTGGGACAAAGGTCTTTTGTGCAGCTGCCTCCAGAGAACGGCCTCTTTTGTCTGTAAAGACATTTAATTTAAGCTACATGGAGCCTCCACATTATGTTGTGTGAGGAGAAAGTTTCATGTATAGTTGTGTGAGATCACTTTCACAGTGTGGTGCATAACTCAGATAACTGCTCAATACCAATAACACCTGAGTGTTTCCACCAGAATCATCGACCTCGTCCTTCTTTAGAGCGAAGAAACTTTTCTTTACATTCAAAATGAACCCAAAGCTGTGAGGCTGAAGTCTGACAAGTGATGAAACTGATGATTGGATCAGACAGATGTCCCAATAAGACGCAGAATGAAGCTCAGATAATCATGTTCTGTAACAGATGATATGATAATTAGTCTTTCTGAAATCTTGGGCACTCAGACCCTACAGGGAGATTTTGCAATCGAAGGCATCTGCCCTGAGCCGCACAGATAAATCCCCCCCTGGAGTCTAGACAGTGGCGGCGGTGGGGAGGGTGGTTGTGGTGGCTTATGACTTCGGCTGTGACTGATGAAATGATGAAATGAAAAAGCTGATGAATCTTGGGGTGCAGGGAGGCGGTGGGGAGGTGCTTGCAGCAGCAGTGTGGAGAGAAATAAAGGCAGAAAGAATCACGCGAGACTGCAGCTGGGTGACAGCTATGAATAAGGCTGCAGAGCTGTAGGACGCATGTGTCCGGCTGCTGAGACAGTTGAAATCTCAGCTGACAGCTCAGGACGATACAGCAGGAATAATGTGTTAGGAGAGTGAATAAGAAAACAGTGCCAGGAATAAAATATGGACTTGGTAAACAGCTTTCCTCTCTGCACCACTGCCACTGCTACAGTTTCTGACTGCCATTAAATTCAAACATCTTCTAATGGCAAGGCAATTGTCACGCTGTGGGTTACTGCTCGTAGTCAAAATTGTGTTTACTTTATAAAAAAACAAGGTTTTATTTATTCATCTATTCATTTATTTATTTATTTTTGGCAGTTATACAATATGCAACTATAATCAACATATTTTTGGTCTGAAACTGAAATATTTTTCAAAATGAAGAACACCAACTTTTTCCTTGTACCAAAATGTGCCTCTGCAAATCATAAAACAAATGATGAAGCAAATATTTGTTTTCTCCTTGAATATGTTGATTCTTTGTTAAATTGGGGCATCTCCAATAAACCTTGCAGTGCAGCTGGATCTGCCTGATTCATTGTCAGATCCATTTTGCGACACTCCAACCCACAATGACTGAGCTCAGTCAATCAAGCCAGAAGAAGCAGGAGCTACGAACGAGATGACAGCCAGGCACAGAGATTAGCTCAGATGCTAGAAGCAGTTTTGTCAGATCTGGACCACATTTGTTGCCTTGCAGAGCAGACAGACCTGCCTGATTCTGAAATCCTGCAGGTTCGTCTTGCCAGTCTCCGTTGACCAACAAATTCACTCGGCTGAATTCTTAACGGCCCAATGAGGGAAGAGAGGCGGGAGCTGTAGAATGCGGACGTGACGACAACTGGAAGTTAAAAACCAGAAGTTGAGAACGGACATGCTGATTAGCCTATTGCCCTCATAGCTACTCATCAAAATCTGCCCTCCTCAGAAGTTTACTTGTAGGGATTGTCTTTGACGAGGTTCATGTCACATATAAGTGTTAAATGAATCATCTGTGTGGTACAATTTAGTGTAAGACGATAGTATAAGGCTGTTAGCTGTTAGCAGCTAAGTTAGCGGCTAGCGGCTAACGGCTAACGGTCATTAACTGTTGTTAGCTGTTAGCAGCTAAGTTAGTGGCTAACGGCTATAGGTCATTAACTGTTGTTAGCTGTTAGCGGCTAAGTTAGCGGCTAACAGCTAACAGTCGTTAACTGTTGTTTGCTGTTAGCGGCTTTATTCAGCCATTTCAAGTAACAAACAGGCACATTTTGCATCATACAGTCTTCAAAAATCACTGAGCAGCATCAGCAACCAATATAAACAAAATAAAATAAAATGTATATATATAAAAAAAAAAAAAGACAAATTCTATGAAAACATTGCTACATTACAGGAGGCAACCCTGCTTGATGTGGATTGGTCTGTGATGAATGTGACGAGCAAAACGATTATCCAATCACAAGCTTGTGTTTTTTGAACGTTCTGCGCCTGAAAACAAATTCAAAGGGCTCCTACCCAGATGGACTAGTGAAATATTTCTGTGGCAGATATATGGAGCTGTCCATCTGGCTTGTCAGGTTACCACATTTCTTTATCCAATGTAAACAAAAGCACTGAAAGCATTTCTTGTTGACATAGGCACAGGGATTGAACCAGCAACCTTCTCGCTGAGAGGCATGTGCGCTACCTGCTGTGCCACTGTGATGCCCCATTGTTTATTCAGTCAAATCCTTGCTCCAACTACCCCCAGGACATAGAAGTAAAGGGGAGTGGGTTTCCTGCAGCTCATGTTTGGACCACTGGGTCCTGACACTTACGTGCTCAGAGTAAATAAAGAAATAAACAAGACATTGATTCGATCATTCATCCATGTAATCATTTAATCCATCTGCAAAACTTCTGACTGACTTCATTTAGAGTTACTTCCCTCGGTAAAGACACTGGGGAACTTCAAATATGTGCTTTGTGGAGTTATAATTAAGTTGAGGTGCTCAATATGCAAAGAGTTTCTGAATGTTTTCATCTAGACCCGCTCTGTGGTGGTCGCTTACCAGAACAGATAGGACCAGAGCGTAGAGAGCAAACATGCCACAGAAGTGTAATGGATTCTGCTATCTGCAAAACTTCATTATACAGTATATCAAATATACTGTGGAGCTCCAGCCATTGGGGTGTAATTTATTTTCCAGAAGGACACACAATGTACACAAAAGTGTGTCCATGTTGAGCAGGTCCTCCTCCTGCACCCTGCCCTGTTCGCCCTGTGGAGGTTTATTTCTCCTGCTGCACAATCAGGAAACAAGACTGCAAAGAATATTCTCACTCATTCTGAATGTGAGGCAGCTGTCTGATAGCACCTGAAGTCATCACTCCTCTCGCAGAACAGGGATTAAAAAGACTGAGGTTTCTGATTTCATATTAATGCCATCACCCGGCTCAGCTCCGGCGGTCTGACGATGGTTCGGCTCTAACTCCTGCCATTGAGCGTCGAGGACTACAGCACAGCTGACACCAGATGTATATTAGATGATGTCCATGTTCATTCGCCAAAGATATGGACGTGTCCAACACTTTCTTTTTCACACTCACTATGTCCTGAAGAACTTACCTCATCTGGCATCTTCACTCTTAAATATATTTTGAATTTCCCCGCCGTGTTCGTTAAGGACAGGACGATACACCGTGATGGAAATCTGAAGAAGAGCAGATAGAGCGACCTGCTGGAGACACCATCTTACAAAAATGAAATGAATAAGAATAATAAATGGAATGCATTATGAATAACAAATTAGTCTGAATTAAAAATTGATTCTGAATCAGATCTTAAGCTTTTGCCTTCTAGTGAAATTCATCCATTGAATAAAACAGTTTCATTTTTACCCCTGCCCAGGAGCTCATGTTTTGTTAGTTTGCTAGATAGTGAACCAGATAACTGAAAAGCATAAAAAGAGAATCTGATGAAGAATTTCTGCAATGTTGATCACTGCATAAGGGAGAAATGATTAGACCTTGGTGGTGATCCTGGAAGGATTTTAATATTTGTTATTTTCAGTCAGTTTTCCACATTTTCAATCGTAGACTAGAGTCATGACTCTCAGGGCACTCCTGGTTTTGTTTGCTTTGGTTTTTCAAAAAAACACCCCGCAGAGTCTCGGTTTGGTGGACAGAATTCTTCGTGGAAGCAAGAAGAAAGCTGCTGAGGTGGGCAGAGCGGAGCAGCGTGTCAGAGGGGGGAGGTTGTGTTTATTAACCCTGTAAAACCAATTGTGTCAAATTTGATACATACTTTTATAATACCTCTATCTACTCAATATGATCAACATATTACAAAAAAACATCTGAATACAATCAGATAAATTATAAAAATGTCCTCAAATGGATTATCAGTTGCCAAAAACACCTAGTGTATCAAATGAGATACGAAAAACCTATATGTTGAATTTTATGGACATTTCGATTTTTATGGATTTTAGCAGAAAGTGAAACAAATATTTCAGCTCCAAAAAAATATAATTTTCTGACTATAATCTATGGTCTTGGGCCTTAAAGGGTTAAACCAGGCTTAGGTAGATGACAGGATTGTGACTTAGACACCAAACATCAGCTTCCACCCATCAGTCCTCATTCAAACTTTAGCCACAGACGCTACAGTGTTGCCACAGTAACAAAGCAGATGTTGTGTCTCATATGGATGAGTACAATGAAAGTCTTTAATGCACAACTAATGTAGGATTTCTGAGCCCTGAAGAACATTTGTAAGTGTTTGAGTTTATGTAAGCACTCAGCTAAAGGGCCATCCACATGCAGACGAATTCAATCAATCAATCTTTATTTATAAAGGACGTTTCATACATAAAATGTACAAAAGTGGCACAAAGGGCTGAACATTCAAGTAAACAAGCATATATATATATATGTATATATATATATATATATATATATATATATATATATATATATATATATATATATATATATATATATTATATATATATATATATATATATATATATATACATATATATATATATATATATATATATATATATATATATATATATATATATATATATATATATATATATATATATATATATATATATATATATATATATATATATATATATATATATATACATATATACATATATACATATATACATATAGTATGCTACCATGCAAACACACACACACAGGGACACAGGGACACTCGTCAGGACTATTCAACAACAGAGGACTGAGGAAACGCCATCTTGAATTAAAAATATGTGTTGAAAGTTGATGAATATATACATAAATAAAACTGTTTAAAACCCAACATTAAAAGGAAATTAGTAAAAAGTGGTCAAACATAAAATAGTATCTCTGGACCTAAAATTGAGTAAAATACATAAAATGCAAATTAAAAGAGTAAAACAAAATTCAGCTTAAAGCCAGATTAAAAAGGTAGGTCTTGAGTTTGCTTTTAAAAATATGAACAGTAGGTGCTGCTCTCAGGTCTTCAGGTAGACTGATCCACAGACGAGGGCCGTAATGACAAAAAGAAAGCTTCACCGTATGTTTTAGATCTTACTCTGGGAACTATTAAAAGACCTAAAGACCCGAGGGCTCTACTAGGTTCCTATAAGCAAATCAGATAAACATGAAGGACCAAGACCATTAAGAGATTTGAAAACCAATAGAAGAACCTTAAAATCTATTCTAAAAGAGAGATTTTAAGAGTTTTAAGGTAGTTTGCCCACATGGATACAGTGTTTGGGAAGCCTGAAAACACACATTTAAAAAAAAAAAAAGGCTTCCAGAGTGGATAGATCTGAAGAGACTGCTCTGGGCTGCCATGTGGATGGTAAATATGGATAGTGTCAGTGACTACCTACATTTCTCATGCCGTATGCACACGCTCCATGCAGTAGCGTCACAGCACCACTCACAGGCCTGGCATAAGTACTACAGCATTTTCAGTGTTTTCCTGTGGATGGACACATAATACTGGATGAATAAAAAAGTCCTTTAACACAGGATTGGACATGTCTAATACAGATATTTCAGCGTTTAAAGTACAAATACACTAATTAAAAATGAGTTAAAGGGAAGAAATGTCTTATTAGTTCTTCATTATTGCCTCAATGTTTGTTTAAATGTAAGCTCCTTTATGTAATTGATTTTCTCCTTACTTGGTTTGTTTCTTTTCAGAAAATTTAAAACTGGTGTTGAATTTCATTTTCATTTTTGACCATCATCTAGCCAAGTGAAAACACAGTTATTGTTGGTAAAAGATTAAACCCTTTCTCTGTTAAGGAATGCTTACTTAGCTGTTTTAGGCTCTTCATTAACAACACCACCAGGAATGAGCCGTGACTGCAGATAAGAAACAAAAGTTTACATCTTTATCTCATTTATTTTTTTGGATTATTTTATTTGGATGTGGATTTTTAATTAACGATGGGCTCATTAAATCTAAGATCAGTTTTTCACTTGATGCCACAGTCTAATAAATACAATATTATGATATTGTAAACAAATTAATTCACTCTTCATCTCCTCTGTAAAGAATAACAGCACTGACTCCATGACAAGTGAACCGAGAGTGATTAAGTCTGTTTCTGCTCCTTGTCATCAGAGTGTCATTTGTGCTTTCTAAAGACGTGCAAAAGAAGCACACTGTGTTAATTGGGTCTAAATGAAGTAACTGAGACGCCTTCTGTGTGACTAACAACAAAGAGCTCCAACCACATGGAGTCTCGCGATTGCACCCTGCATGGACACACAATCCCAACATCACTGGACAAATAAATAAATAAATGATCAAATAAAGGCAGAATGACAGAAGTAAATGGAGGCTTTCTTCTCCACAAACCCTCTTCATAAATCAGTCTCCATATCCTATTACCACCTTAATAGCTCCTGAAGACACGTCTCACTTAAAATCATTCTTCTTGGTGTCGCTGTGTTGTGACAGCAGTCCAAATTGATGCCTTGTCTGCTGGTGGTTTTGCCCTTTTAAACACTTTAAACAGCATCAACCTGTTTCTGCCTCTGACTAATTGGCTGCTTTACAAACACACCGGGCCCTGCGTTTATATTCATCAGTGTTTTCTCTCCTTGTCGTCCCACAGAGAGCAGCGTCTTGCAGAGTCCTGTGTTCACCAAGCAGCCCGGCAGCATCGTGTATCCTGTGGAGACGGTGGAGAGGAACAGGGAGGTGGTGTTCAGCTGTGAGGCCCAGGGAAGCCCACCTCCTACGTACCGGTGAGTGTGCGACTGCGGCGCCTCATCTGTCCCCCACTGTGCATATCTCCCCTCCCCATCGATGCTGCTGGTTGTTTCACTGCTGACAATATCAAAATCCTTCCATTTAAGACCACCTGTCACTGATAAAATGAGGCTTCCCTCCTCAATCCCTCTGCATGTGTTGGCAGCTCTACTTAAGGATGGAGCTTCTGGGAAATCTTAATACCTGGTAATCCTAAAACATAATGTGGATCATAATACTTTGAGCACGACCAGGAGGGGATGTGATATTGTAGGGCTGGGAAACACATTGAGTTTTAATGCATTACCAAAACTCCATTACTATATTACCAATGCATTGTTAAAATCTGCTCCAAAATAACAAGACTCCAGCGGAGAGATCTGTGTTCTTTATGGAAGAGACAGGTGGTCATAAGGCGAAAGGAATTATTTCCTAACACGACCACATCCTGTACTCAGAGTTTACTTTAAAGCCCTCAGGCCGACGCTTTATCGCCCCCATCAGGAGAACAAACCGGTACTCTGAAGTCTTTCATTCCTTCTGCAATCAGGCTGCTTAACCTTGGTAGTAGTCTAATGGGCTGATATATTGGTACTTTTTTTGTTTTTCATGTTGTAACTGTACCAGATCTTAAATGCACTGTTGAGTATCTCCATGCTCTTTTTGACCTGCTACTAATAGTTCATGTGTATTGCAATCTGCCTGACCCTGGTTACTGGAGGGGTCTGTTGAGGGACGCTGTGTATCGATGAGCATCTCTGCCTAACTATGTTGTCTAAACTAAACTAAGCTAAAAGTAATCTCTAATCCATCCAAATCCTTGAATTTAGGTGTTCCAGTCACTTCCATGGCCACAGGTGTATAACAAAAAGGTGTATAACAAAAGTGTACATATCACTTTAGGATGAGCTAGGGCAGAGACTGCTTTGTATGTATGTATGTATGTACGTGTGCAATATATATTCGGGGTGCAACGATACACATAATTCAGGGTTCGGTTCCATACGTTTCTGTCAAGGTTCCATATTTTTTCGATACAAAATATGAGAAATTTCAATGCCTTTTTTACTTGTGGTTTATTCAAATAACCAACATTTGTTTCAGCTCAGAGTATATTTTCATTAAATTGAATTAAATGTAACTCTTGCAGCTAAACAAGGCACATTCTTGGGTGCATACTTAGAATCATAAAAAACAAAAACATCATCATGTAAAAATAAGAATAAGTAAAAAAATAAATAACTAATAGAGAACTCACCCATCTTATGTGGTGCATTCTTAGCAGCAGAGTAAATATTACAAAGAACTAGCTATAAGTGTATCAAGTGTCCGTACCATGTCCTGAAACCCGGCGTTATCCACAACAGAAAAGGGTCTCATGTGGACAGCAGTAACAGTAGCTATGGCCCGGTTGATTTCCTTTGTCTTCTTTGAATCATGTGCTAATGGCTGTCTAAATGACCCAGGTAAAGTCTGCAGCATGTGTGCTGCTTGTTGTTTCTGTCTGGTTCCACTTGTTTTAACACCGGGATGATGTCAGCATAGATGTGTTGAAGTAGTTTAGCATCTTGTTGCACTTCTGACATACTGATATATATATATATATATATATATATATATATATATATCATATATATATAAGTAGTCCCAAACACCAGATCTGAATGATAGTGGAGGGTCTTCAATTTCAGCTGAAGGTAAAGCACTCGCCATGTTGCAGCGCCCTAGCGTATGTAGCTTCTTCTGTCTCAACAGCTTGGCCAAATGGTAGGGGAGATGCTGAGCATGCAGCTCAGTGGATCTGTGCTCGACAATGCAGCCCGGAGTAGTCGAACACAAATTCACTGAACTTTCAGCGCATAGCACCTCGTCAGAATCAAAAAAATAAATACAAAATTGTGTATTGTTCGGTTCATAGGGTGTACCAAACCGAGGCCACTGTATCAAACAGTTAATACAGATGCATGTATTGTTGCACCCCTAATACATACAAATATATATAAATATATACACATATATATATATATATATATATATATATATATATATACATATTGTATATGTATAGATAGATAGATACTTCAATGCTAATCAACTTCACGATGATAAAATTAAATTCATGTTTCAAGTAACATGTTCAGCAATCAAATACTGTAAGCAACACAACGTCTGAGTCTATGTCATTTACATCTACGTCTGACTTTGCCTTTGGTGGTAAATGTACAACATGAACATCACATTAGGAAGCTGGACAATCATCTCGTTTCATGTCTGCGTAAAACTCATTTAGCATTAGAGAAAAAACATGGATGCAACAACAAACAGAACAAAAAATGTAGATATACAATTAGTAAGAGTTCATATAATCCTAACAAATGTATGGTAATGTTAAGCCTTACTAATCTACTAATCGCCCTGCATGTTTCTCTTGTTTCTCTGCACTGACAGAGGGAAAATTAAACTAACCATGTAAACGGTACAAAGGGAAATGAGGCAGTGCGCCAGCTCTGAGCCCTGCAGAGACCCAGGATCAGAACCACATCAGAGAGCTCCACAGAGCTTCATCAGCTCAGCAGAGTCAGCCTCAGGAGGTCCACAGATGTGTTATGTTCGTCACATACTACACACAAACGGATATACACATCAGGGCTGTGTAACAATTTTATGTCTTTAGAATTATAACAATAATAATAATGATGATGTGTGTATTTAAAAAGCCTAACAAACAGTCTGCATACTGTCTAATAACAACAAAACAAGCTCATAAAGCGGCAAAACAGAAAGATGAGGCCACTAATCTTTAGTCATTGGTTCACCTTGTTCCAGTCTCCCATCCATCCATTTATTTTCTACATCACTTTCCCTTCACAAGGGTGGGGAGGCGTAGAGGTGGGGAGGTGGGGAGGTGGGCTGCTCTCCCAGCTGTCACTGAGCGAGAGGCGGGACACACTTGTTTAGACCCTGGCGTGCTGCATATTCAATTAAAAAATGATGATAATGAAAAGCTGTTTGACTCAGAAAACAAGTCGCTACCACAAAGTTACTGATGAATGTCATTAAGCTGCTAAGTTGTCATTATCAGTATCGACGTTTCTGCCCATCACCGCTCATGCTGAAGCTCATAAAGGAGCTGATGTAAAGGGGGGCTGATAGTCGGGCTTGAGGGTCTGCAGGCTCAGTTGTTGCTTTGGTTGAGGAGAACAGTTCAGGTGATTGAACCTCTCCATCATGTGACCTGCTCTTTAGAGAGTAATCAGATTACTACATACGAAATGTCAGCTGCAGGGATGCAGGCAGATTTGAGGAAGAAACACTGGAAACACATTTGTGTGTAAATGTACACCTTCACTGCAACTCAGCTCAAAATCAGACTCACATTTTAATTATGGAAGAGAATGATGACAAAATTTGAGCTCATAAAACTGAGTAAAATATGGATTGTGGGTAAATAATTTGAAAATAAAGATGTGAAATAAGCTTGTGTTTAATATCTGTGGAAATTAGTTTAATGGTTTAGACTCATTTAAACAGAATAAAACATCTCTGGACTAATGAATGTAAATAATTAACCAGACAATGACAAACATCAAGTAAATGATCACAATAATGTAATAACACCCATGAGGAACAATAATGATATTTGTTTAATGCTTCAGATGATGCAGAGGGATAAGTAAGCAACCAAAATGTTTATGAGGTGAGAAAGATGTTTTTAATGTCATTAGTTTGTCCTTCAGTGTCAGCTCAAGAGAGAAACATTCATTCATAAACTACATTAACAGCAGTGATGTAGTACAAAAAAAAACAACGCATTGATAATAATTAACAAAAATGATGATAACTTACACTAATTAGGACTTAATTAACTATCATCAATAACTTTAATTTCAATGCTGCAGCCCTGGAAATTAAAACAATCACAGCAGTTATGATGATTAATTCACTCCTGATTGTTGCTTGTTAAGCAGAACAATTTAAAATGTAAAGTAAACTGTCCTGAGGAGGACTGAATTACACTAACTGGCCACTTTTTTAGGTATATTTCTGAGATCATACTCAGAACTGCTGACTCTGGTTTCCATAACATCTCCCTGCAGAAGCGTGAATCACAAGATTGTAAAGATCACAAAAAGAACCACGACTTCACAGGGTTACTGCGGGTATATGAGATGAAAATGTAAACACCAGGGGCCCTAATTTCGTGGCGAAGCGCCGTGCGCTGACAATTTGGTAGATCGTCTGCGCAGAGATGGGTGTGACGGAGCACCAGGGGGAGGTGTTGACAGAATCATGTTGGCGCAGTGACAGTTTCATACCAAAAAACAATGCAGAAAGAGCGCTGAAAGCTCGCCAGCTCCAACCTGGTCTATTCCTGGCGTAGGCGAAGCGCACCCTGCGCAACTGTAATGTGGTAACAGGCGCACATGTGCGCATACATCAACAAAGCCTCAGAGGCAGGTTTCCAGAGTGTTAGGCACATTTAATGCATAAACAATCACAGCAATCACTATTTAATGTAACCATCTGAACCAGCACATACATTTGTATCTATATTAACTGACCCGTCACATCTGATGTCGGAATAAAGTCGTTTGTCATAATGGAAACTTAACCTGACGGCAGCTGGAAGTTTGATGCACATCTTACAAGTCAACAATAAACAGCTTTAACATCTGATACTGAGTATATATCTGGCTTCTCTCACTTCATGAAATTCAAAGAGGGAGAAAAAATAAATGTATGTCACTCTGGATTTACCTGTGATTTCCCATATTTCTCTATTTTAGTCTTTATTTTTAATGTGATCTAAAAAGATGGAGTACATTATTGCAAGGAGGATGAGGCGGAGACACCGGGAGAGTATACAGTATATCACAAAAGACTCTGCTCTTTGGCGATGATAAACTAGGAGTGCAGGTGGATCACAAGCATGATGAATGGATAAGCCAGCTGCAACTGTCTCTTATTTTTTTACTCCTATTAATGACAAAGGAACAGATTACATCTGTCCCAAGAGCTGGCCCACATGGTGACGCGCTTCGTGGCCTCCGATGCGCGCCAGATGGCCAGTCCGTTCTCCCAGCTGCTGAAGTGACAGCAGCTCTGACCGTCTCCACTACCGGGACTATCCAGCACACTGTAACTGCGGTGGCGGGGATCATTCAGACCAAGCAGACGCTGCGCCTCGGCCGCAGTGCATTTAAAGGCAAGAGAGGCAGTCATTTGATTGGTGAAGACAACACTTGGCTGTGTTAAACCCACTCATGCCTTTTCTCCTCCCTCCCTGGCACTTGCACGGAGGGGCAGGGACGAAGGCGCGGATGCAACTCTCTGTGCCTTGAGTGCGCCTCTCTTGGCACTGCAGGAAACTTGCAAAGTGCGCTGGTCACACCCTGTCCCCGTTACGCCTGCGACTGTGCCTGGTCTCTGAAATTAGAGCCCCAGGTTTCACTTGAGCCTTGAAATGACCCGGAGACTCTGATCACGTAGGTCAGCGAGAGTGCACGATATGTACGCAGCACTGCACCGGCGGATTATTTGGAAATTGGGGGTGAGCATCCAAGATTCATCATGGTGGAGAAACTCACTGTCATGTGACTTTAGTTTTGCAGCATTACTGTCATCTTGCTGGAAGTAGATGAGTACTCTCTGGTCATAAATGAATGGACACTGTCAACAACAAGAAGATTTTGGCAGCTTAAAAGGGGAAGAGGGAGAAGTCCTGCTGCTACAGATGTTTTGTCATGTTCATAGAAGTTCTCTATCATTGAAGGAAACATGTAAACATGATAAAGGACTTTTACAGCTCCAAAAACACAATATTGGTTCTTTAAAGCAAAAAAACAGATTTCCAAAGACATAGGGTCACAAAATAACATGGCAATCTCTCTCCCTCTCTCAAAGTCATTGTCGATTCCAGCAAAAGGCATCATGTTGATGAAAAATTATGAAAACAAGAATCTCATAACAATATGTAAAAAGGAATTAATTGCTATATTTTTTAATCTAAAGCTAACAACATCATGTTTTTTTATGTTTAGCTGTAAGACCTGCAGCTTCAGCCATCTTGCATGTATTTATAAATCAAAACATGACCAATACACAAATAAACAGAGACTGTCTCTGCATGTAAGGCTGACTTAATATTTCAGAGAAATATTTCTGCTGGGTGGGAAAATGGTTTAATTTATGGTGCTGATGTTTCCATGTTCCCACAGACTCAAACACTCCCAAGAACAGACTCAAAACTTGGATGTGATCCAAGAGTAATCAGAGTAATAACAGAGTAATGGATATGCATGTTCCTTCTCCTTTTTTTAGATGTCTCAAACTGAGCCACGAGTCTTTAACATGATCATTTATTATTCTTTTAATCTCAGACAGTTTAATCCAGACACTCTACATGACACCTCTGTTCTAAAAGTGGAAGCCATGAAGTCTTAATCTGACAGAGCCTGAAGCTGCCTCTGTGACCATGAATCAGACTGTTTGGAGCATGGCCTTACAAATGTGCTTTACCACATTGTCATCTTAATAGTGATGAAATAGAGAACGTGTCTATTTCCTGCTTTAACCCACTGGCTTGTCATTGTGTCCTCAGATTCAGCCGTCCCTTTGTCCCGAATGAAACTGCTCCGGGATTTGTCCCTTGATGCGGCAACAAGAGAGTCTCGGCTCTGTTGTTTCTAGCTTCGGAAGAGGCGTGTTCATCCGCACAAATCAAGCTCGGGCTGATCAGGATCACAGGAATGAATTACATGAGCTCTATTTTGTGGTGGATTTCCAGCCCGACCCCCTATTGGGAATGTGTCTGTCTATTTGTGGCTTAGGACTGCACACTAAGCTCTGCATGCTCGGAGCTCAAACCCAGTTCTTCCTAACAGGGTTCAGAGAGCAGCTGCTTTCTCCTCGTTCACTTCCTCCTGCCGTACACCGTCAGTCCACCGTAGGTGCGTCATGTGGCGTGGCAGCCTCTCTGGCAAGTAAACTTCACATCAGTCATGTTTGCTCTCTGAAATTGGGGTTTGAGATTTGGGAGGATTGGTGCATTTTATGGCGGATTGCGCCGGCTTAGAGGATGACCTAATCAGCTGTTTCCTGTCAAGGTCGCTGTGCAGGGCCTGTCATAGCGGCCGACGCCTCCAGAGATGTGTTTCTCCAAGCAGACAACAGTTAAATCATGCTCAGAGTTCATTAATTGAACGTCACACAGCAGTGAGTTGTGACAGTTTGTGCTGCAGTGTTTACATTAGATGCCACCAGAGAAAATATGTTTGGTGTTGTCAGCACAACAAGACAGTAAAACTGGAGTGAGGACACGTTACGGGTATTTTGTTTTCTTCTTCAAAGAGAGAGAGCACTGTGGGCTGCTGGGTGATAATAACAGATCCACACTCTCAGTTTAAGGGTTAAAAGTCTTCTGTGAAGGTGCATGGATGAAATCATAGCTGAGAAAACACACAAACATGTCCACCTGCCTTCACAGAACTGGATTTTGGGGAAACATAATTCATGAGCAGATAATTTAGCGAGGAGCTTAAGGCTGCTGGGAGGGGGATGTTTTAGGACTTACAGTCGGCTGAGACAAGCAGAAATCCCAAGACTCCTGGGGCGAAGTGTGAGGACGAGGGAGTCAGCAACCAAGTGGTTTTAGTGCTCAGGCTTCTGACCCCATCTCGGCTCCGCTCAGGTCCCTGGAGTGGGTGACGTGTCCTGTCCTGCCTTTTGAACCTCGACTGTACCCAGCATGTCTTTGCCACCACCCCAGCCAGAACCCTGGTCTGAGTCACACTTTCAGTCCTCATGAGAAGAACAACACACACTATTTTAAGAGGAATTAATGACATTGAGTTTTTTTACTCCCAGATTTTCACATTATAAACCCAAAATTAAAAAGCAGATCAACAGAAACAGAAGAATATTGGAATGCAACCCACTCCTGCTGTGCTTTTTACTTTTTTTCCTGTATTTGTCTGACCGTGAGCGAGAAAACTCAAATGGTCCTCGAATTTAATTTAAGCATTTATTAAAGGGCCCATATTATGCAAAAACCACTTTATTAAGTCTTTTGGTGAAATTTTGAGGTCTGTGGCTTTCCCCCCAGCCCAAAAAATGTGATATTTAGTGACAAATCCTGTGCTGCGTGGTGCTGGTGAATGTAAAATCCCGCCCCCTATTGAGGCATTCTTTCATTAGAGTTGTACCGACGTCACAGGGGAATTTTTTGACCAATCAGGAGCAGACACCCCCACCCTGTCCCCGCCCACTCCTCTCTACGCTGCTGGTGAGATCGCTATGTGCAGAGCAGCCATGATGGATTTACCGGCAGTGAGACATCGGACTTCAGCTTGAGTTACTGCTGCAGTGTTGTGGGCTGTAACAAGCCACAAACTGCCTTACACAAGCTGCCTGACTCTGAAGATTTAAAAACTAAGTGGCTGGAGTTCATATATGATGGAAAAGTGCCAGAAAAACAAAGAAAAAATGTGCATGTTTGTGCCAGTCACTTAACGGCTGATAGCTTCACAAACTTTGGACAGTACACAAAGGGGCTCGCAAATAGACTGGTCCTTAACCCAGGATCAGTGCCAACCATCCACCAGCAAACCTCGGACCCTGGAAATGTGAGTATTCCAAATGCTGTGTGCTGTTATTTTGCTAATTGCTACGAGCTGCTAACAGCAGAGGGAAGAGGAGCAGATGTAAGAGCTATTCCTGTGTTAGCGTCAGGAGGCTAAGCTTAGCTGCGGTTAGCCTGTTGTTTTAGCCTGTAATGTTACAATAAACGAGCTTTGCTGTTTTCTAACCATATCGTGTCTTTTCTAGGCCATAATATTAGTCTGTTGTCTATTACTTTGCTGCTGTGAGATGTACCGCTGTGAGAGTACACTGTAAGAAACAACAAGTTCAGCTTACTTAAAAAAAATATGGAAACTCGTTGCCTTACAAATATTAAGTAAACTTAACTTGAATTCCTTATGTTTAGACAAGCTGTTAATATTGAGTGCACAGTACTTCCACTAACTTAATTATTTTGAGTATCTAATCCTAATGCTAACTTGATTGTTTTAAGTCTGCAAAACTAATTTTGAATTAATTATTTTGAGTATGTAATTATAGTGCTAACTTATTTGTTTTAAGTCTGCAATACTAACTTTGAATTAATTACTTTGAGTGTTCAATACCAAGATCACTTTGTAGTGTGCAGTACTTGAACTAAAAACCTTTTAAAGGTAAATATGTTTTTGGCCTTTACACCTAATGCTTAGTAGATCTTATTTGATGCCATACAGTAAAAATCTACAAGGAACATGCAAGGCTTCAAAACATTATCCACACCTGTAAACACACTTAAATCAAGTCAATGAGAACAGTCTTCAAGTAATGCAGCTGCCATAAAAAATTTATTTCCACATATGTAATAACATGGGACCACTGCTGGACAGTGAAATGTTTCTCAACCTGATAAAACGTCAACTTTTTCTTATCAGAGCATTTCAAAGAGCTACTACAGTTAAGTACCTTGGAAGAAATAATGACAGAGTAACACAAAATTTTCAGGGCCACCTAAAACAGGCCAGTGACCTTCAGTTTCCAAAGTGCACGATACAAAAAGCGTAGTCAAACACAAAAAATGAATCTAATTGCAGATTAACAGTCAAGGTGTTAATGTACACATCATAAAAAAATAAAACAGAATAAAGGGAGGGAAGACCATGCATTTTGGGTAGTTTAAATGTAGTGCATAAGTCAGACCAAATACAAGGCAAACTGCTTGAGGTAAGTCCTTAATGTCCTCCATGACAATGTGTACCTCAAGGGTAATGCCTGTTGGCTGAAGGTGAGTTGAGCAGTGACCCAGTGGAAAACCATCTTGACTGGCAACAGTCACAACACAGATGCAAGGGTCTGGTCACTTGTGTCCTGTGGAAAAACATGTGTATTAGATGTGATATAAGGAATAATCAAGTACTTCAGTAGTTTAACACTCTGACCAGGGCAATGACCAGGATCAGCACTGTGGAGGGCCCTGCCCACCACAGTGCACACTTTGGATAAAAGCTCTCACCGTGAGCATTTACCGTGAGGTCCCCACACATAGGTCGGTGACAGCAACCCTTGCAAGTAAGGAGGTCTTATTTTGTTTGCATTTTCTGTTTATTTTGCACTAACTCCTGTTAAACTGACCGTGAAAATAATTGTGAAAACTAACTGAACTAATTTTCTAAATGAAAAATTTAGGCTGATATGGACAAATTCTTGAATGCTTATACTGGCTGCATCTCAACAGTGCAAAGTTTCGTCCTCACTTTCACTACTTGCGTTGTTCACTGCTGCTTTTAAAAACTCTGCCGTGATTTGGGGCGCCGTTGGTGCAGTTGGATAGTGCGATTGGTCAGTGATCGGGAGGTTGCAGGTTCAAGCCCAGCTCCGGCATGGCGATATGTCCTTGGGCAAGACACTTAACCCTGTTGCTCCCACTGCTGCGTCAGTGGTGTGTTAATGGGTATGAAAGAGCGTGAATGTGTTAGAGATACTGATGGATTACTAACATACTCTGCACCATCAGTGAGTGAATGTGAGTGCAAATGGGTGTGAATGGGTAGGTGTGACCAGCGGAGTAAAGCAGCTTTGAGTAGTCAAAGACTAGAAAAGCGCTATATAAGCTCAAGTCCATTTACCATTTATCCTCTGTTAATATTTCGTAGTTTGTGCTTCAAACTCACATCAAACACTTTTTTAATCACAGCTTTATGGCAGTTTTTTTTGGAACTACATTCAGTGACTGTTTTCAGCTCTGTCTTTTCTCTGCCATTAAACTCAAGATTGGTATCAAGATTCTATGAAGTCTGAGCCACTACAGCCTCCAATCAGTGAGAGAGATCCTGTGTGGGGCAGGTCTGTCAGTGAAAAGACTTCAGCGAAGCCTGTTGTCATGCGTGTCTGGTCTCAATGCTTAAACTCACTGGTTGCAGTTCTCTCTCTCTCTCTGCGACACTGCAAGCACTTTCTGCGCAGCAGTATTAGAGGATGCCCCAGAGGAGGCTGATTGGAGGAGCTATAATCGAGGAAAACAAGTGCAGGCTTCGCTGAAGTCTTTTCCCTCTCAGACACGCCCCCACACAGGACCTCTCTCACTGACTGGACGCTGTAGCGGCTCAGACTTCACTGAAACTTCACATCATCAGAGTTTAATGACGGATAAAGACAGCACTGAAAACAGTCAGAGAATAGTTGTGAAAAAGCTGTCATAAAGCTGGGATTAGGGAAGTGTTTGATCTGAGTTTAAAGCACAAACTACTGAACATAAACGTAATAAAATCAATGTAACAGGATCACAGTAGAGTTTTTAAGATGCGAGTGAACGAGGCAAGAAGAGGAAGTTAAGATGAAACTTTGGACCTTTGAGACACTCTTGAACACTTTGTGACACAGCCACTAAAAGTGTTCAAGATATTTTTTTCATGTAGAAACTAAATTGTTCAATTAATGGGAAACGCCGATTCATATATATATATATATATATATATGTATAAATTTGTAGAAGCCAAAAGATTAAAAAAGGCACAATAGCAGCAGGAAAATTACCTCTGCAAAATGTATCATTCTACAGCAGTTAATGTGATGGCAACTGCAGTTAGAGAGATAAATGCTCAGAAATCTTTAGTGCTTCATTAGACGACCTTATTAGCTTCAGAAAACATACAGAACTTATATTTAAGAAAAGTCAAGGCACGACAAGCTTGTAATTTTAATTCTAAATTAAAAAGTTGTCCTGTTAAATATTTAATATAAATGTTACTTTTTAGTTATTAGTATGTGTAAAGTAACTTCATGCACAAATTACTTTGTATACAACTTAGAGATGATTGAGAGTCAAGATCTTGATATCCAACAATTAACCCTCAAATGATGACCATGCAACTAAGAAACCAGTGCGATGGCATTCGAAAAGATGAACTTGTAATTTTCAGCAAGCATCACATTCTGAAACTGCAACAATACAACTTATTTCATAAAAATACTTACATAGCATGTCTTGAAGAAATCACTGGGATTATCACAGACTGCAATGGGAATCCCTTGAGCACAATGGACGAGCACAGTCACATCTTGCTTTTGACAAAGAAATCAATGATCACTTGGCAGCTGAGGACCTCCACACATGGCTTTAACTTAGTATTTGGACTGAGAAAAAAAACTTACCATCAAGTTTGTGCCCTGCTTTAACTCTGTCAGTTTTCTCCCAATGGCTGGTAATTCTAGTGAACTCCGCAAATACCTGCAGAAAACAAGGGGGGAGATTTACGCGTGGGGGAGTTAGAAGGCCAATCAGGAAAGCATGAAGACATCCTTATTAGTAAAACTGAAAATGGATATATTATAGAGTTCTACTGAACTAACATTTCTTGCCTCAATTTAACAATTGGTATAAATGTGTACAAAGTTTCGAAAACAGGAATATTATGAAATTGGGATTTGTCAAAATTTAGAGAAACAAAGCTCAAAGACACAAGTAGACCACAACTACAGGGCTATGCTGGAAGACAAAGCTGTTATTTAATGAAACAAACCTTAAAAAATTTTGAAGACTGTAGAATTGAGATCACAATTCTTGGACCTAATTTCTTGGATTCATGCGATTTTTTTATGAATACTTTTAAATTATTAAGATTTCTATTTTATCACCAAATTAATGACTAATATAGGAGTGCCAAAATTGTTTTGATCTAATTTATATTGCCAAAAATGTTTTAAGCTGCAAAGTATTACTGACCAGAACTATGCTTACAATAATCATCCATAGCAACAAAAAAAAACATTGATTAGAATTCTGAGAAAAGGACAGAACTTTGATGAAAAAAGTCATAATTCTATGAGAGGAAAAAGGCCATTGTTTAAAAAAGGTCTCAAAAAAGTTTTTAGAACTATTTTGAAAAACAAAATAAATGAATAAAGCCAGACCCATGTAGTTTAATGAGTGCAGAGACATTATTTAGTGTGTTGATGTGAAATGAAAATACCTTTTATTGTTGAAATTTTGACAGGTTGACTGTGCATCAGTTTCTGCCTAAATGATGGAAGAAAGAACAAAAAAATATATTATTTCAAATAAAACATGACAAACCAACTTTCATTTTACTTTGATAAACTGACTGTATCGTGATCAAAGTGCACAAGAAATTTGTGACATGATAAACTTATATTTAGGAAGGCTCTAGATAAAATTTACAAAAAAGTGAAAGTAAGCCATAAAAACTTGCTATAATTTTAAGATCTTGGCTTTCTACTTTCTTACCCACCTTTGTGCCTTTTGTAAAGCCCTGCTAGCACTTAACACCAATTAATTTTACACATGTACATTAAACAAAGTAGTAGAAAACACTGACGGAGCAAATTATGTCTCATTACATAGAATGTCAATTCTGTTAATATTACAATGATAAAGAAAAAGAAGACATTGTTTTTCTATTCCCCTCCGTCTATTATATTCTCCAGTCGATTTGCACGCTACTTATTGTTGAGAAAGCCACTTGTTCTTCAGTCAGGACTTACTTGTCATTATAACTGCAGAAACCTCTAATCCGATCGTCAACGTCTGTAACACTGGGCCTGCTCGTGTAGCTGTTTGCTAATGCTAGCGCCACAGTTCAGGAGTTATCATGGAACCTATCAGGTGAAAATATTCCGCAACCGAGGCACATAATCACTTTCCAACAAAGCGTACACACGGATAGACTATCTCCAAGTTTCTCAAATAACATGCTTTCTGGGATGGACACTGAAAAAATACGTCGCCGTTTGCCCTACACCGATGCTATCGCTACCTGTCATGCTACCTGTCCATGCACCGAGGACCGCCCAGGACCGTGTTGTCATAGGTGAAAGGTCAGCATCCGAGTCTCGCGAGATTGAAGACACAGTAAACCATGCAGAGTCAAAGCAGCCGATTGAAAATTAAATTACATTTTAATCAGCCAGAATGCTTCGGACCAGCACAAGACTGTAGTGTTACAAACGACACCTGGTTAGGATGGTTAATCTGAATAACACTCACAAATATGTTATTCGATGATATTAAAAAAAACAATAATGAATTGGCGCCAGATATTTTCCAGTTGCATACAAAATTTTAATGTAATTTCCCAAAATGATTTAAATCTTAACCACGTCATATGGTGCTTTTGGAAGTGAGGTAGCTAATGTGACGATTAAGCTAAACTAAGTATGCACAGAAAGCCTGTCATTGAATGCTGAAAAAAATAGAAATTGAAAATATTTTTTACTTACCAAAAACTGGCAGCATAAAGACAATCACAGCAAAACTGACGAGGAGCAATGTGGAAACGTTTTCCAGCTGCACTTGTGCCTCAGACTGTCCCTTCATGAGGCAGAAAGTTCAAGATAGGCGGAGTGATATGCGCATGAAAAACGAGTTGTAACTGAAGTTAGCCGATGTTACACCCCGCTCAAAAATAGTGCTAAACACTGGCGAAGTGATGTGTGTTTGTTTGAATAATGAAGGAAAGAGGTGGCAGAGGTTGATGGAGAAAATATTTAGAGAAGCAATGGAACTGTTTAAATAGCCAAAAAGGAAAGAAAAAAGCTGGGAAGGCCAGAGTTGTATGTAATAAAGCCTATTTTAGGACTGGTTTTATACACAATAAGCCGCACTACTTTATATAACCTAAATATTATAAAATGTATAAAGTTAAATTTGATTTTTAAAAACTGTTATGCTGTTATATAAGGACATCTTGGTTATCAATAAATGTTTTTGTAGTAACAGAAAAACAATAAGAAATGTAAAGTTCCAATGGAATATACAGCATTTCACTACCAAAAAATCCACAAGTTCTAAATACTTAATTTGTTTAAAACATGTTAACTCAAGACAACTGAGTAAATTAATTTCTTCATCAAGAATTACTAACAACTTGTTTATAATGAGTGTTTATAACAAGTTACCAAAAAGTGAGTTAGTTCAACCCAATATTTCTGAGTAATATGAATGTTTGTGTTTACAGTGTAGAAGCCTGCTACTCTCTCTGAGGCATTGTAATTAATAAATTATCTCATAAAGTATCAAAACTCATTTCGTGTCCAAACTGAGGACATGGAAACGACCAGTGAAGGCTGTGTCTCTCTGTGTTTTGCAGCGCAGCATGTAAATATTGATAACAGGGGAAAGTATATTTCTACGCTAATGTCGGCTCAAAACAGTGTATCTGTAGATGTGTTGACTGGCTTTATTGGCCACAGCATCGTCATTACCAACAGGTTTAATCAGATTTAGATGTTTGAATATTCTCACAGTAGTAGAGGAGTATAACAGCTGGAGGATAATTATTATTATTCCGTGTACAGCCCTCCTCTCCCCCCTGCATGAGTGTTAGCTCTCGGGGGCTAAGCTTAGCTGCGGTTAGCCTGTTGTGTTAGCCTGTAATGCTACGAGAAACGAGCTTCGCTGTTTTGTAATACAGGCAATGTAATCGATAAATTATCTCAGAAGGTATCCAAACTCATTTCGTGTCTAAGCTGTGGATGAGGGAAACGATCAGGCTTTGTTCCTCTGTGTTACAGCAGATCATGTAAATATTGATAACAACAGGGAGTGTATATAACGTGTGACGCTAACGCTGCAGATGTCGTTATCACCAAACTAATTTAATCAGATTTCTGTGAGTTTAAACACTCAGGAATGCCCACAGAATGCTGTCATACGAGCTGTGTGACTGGGGATAAGTTACAATTACTAACACGTCAGTGATTTACGAAAAACGGAGGGAGGCAAATAAGATGTCTGATTTAATTATCCTCCCGTTTTATTTACTAACAATATATGGGCATAGACATTTTATAATGCATCACATAATGTGACATTTGTAAGTAAAAACTCATTAACCCTTGAAAAGCTTGTATCTTATTTGAGACTTACTTTTGGTATGTGTCTGATCAAAATTATCAAAGAATATCACAAAAAAACCCAAATGAATACAGTCAGATAAATGATAAATATAAAAGTCCTCAGCTGAATTATCACTTGCCAGAAATACCTAATGTATCTATTGAGTAACAATAACTATTTGTAACATCTCATGTAATTTATTTAGATTTTAGTACAACGTGAAATAAACATTTTATCAACAAAAGAGGTAACAATGCATGGCTATTATTTGTGTTTTCATACACTAACAGGTTAAATATTTTTCTTTCTTCTGTCTATGCTGGTCGACCTCAGGCAGCATCTTCTGATGGTGAACCGCTGGTTACAGTCAGCTTCTCAAAATCCAAGGAGGATGGATGTACAGCAAAGCCAGTGAGAGCAGAGCCAGCTTTCCGTAAGTTAAACAATTCTTTATTAAAATCAACACATTTAAAAACATTGGCAAATAGGCATAGCATGGAAAGGAAAAGATAAAGGCAACTGGAATAAAAATGTTATCAAAATGGAATTGAGAATATAAAATCAATAAGGATATTGTGACAATAAAAGACTATGTAAAAAAATTACAACCCTGCAGTGAGGTGTTTTGGTTCATTTCTTGTAAACATATATTTTTGTGTCTTGTATGTCAGATCATGCAGATGCACTGTTGGACCTTGTCTTTGGTAAGGTTTTCCAGGACCCTGCTCCACACCTGAAGGAGCTGCAGAAAATACCAGACCATATGTTCCTTTTCCAAATACCAGGAAGCGCTGAACCCCTCATACTGGTCTTCTGCATCAGGAAACTCTGCAGTACAACACAGGCAGCATCAGCTCACAAAGGCTCTGTAGGCCAGGCATCTGTAAGGGCTGGACATGATAAGATTATGTTAGAAATGAAAATTACTGTCATAGGTGTTTTTCTCTAGGTGTTCATATTTTTATCAACATGGCTATGGCTTGTGTTTAAAAATTCCTTTTTTTTTTCATGCCTTTTTACCTCCTTTAAAAATGTCTAGAGTACCAGCAGGTACATTTGGTGTTTTTATATGTCAAAATATCTTTCACAATAAAAAGTCTACATGAACTGTTTTGTGTGTTTTCAGTTTTCCATATGTTACATGTAATGTTAATAATTAAATAACAAGAAAGACAAAAAAATGAGATGGAGGAAACAGTTCTTTTAATCTTTACTATTTTTGTTCAACAGTCATGGAAGTGTTTATATCAAAATACTTATGCATTACTCCTCTTAGATGTAAAGGCTCATAGTCTGCTCTATAAATATAGAATGCATGTTGTAGTGAAAAACACACTCAGAGTCAGAGTCCAGGATGGTTGGACTGGGAGTTCCTGCAGTTTTCCTCTGACCTACTTAATTTAAACAGGTAAGTCAGTGACATAGTACAGGAAAGGTAATGTACTATATTGTTATTTAGCACTAATTTTTCACAATACCTTTGGTATCTCCATGTAACAAACATTTTCAGGCTGTAGGAATTTTCACATAATTGCCACAGGAGCACCTCTGTAGGAGAAGAGTGAAAACAGGATGTTCAGGAGAATTTTTATCTAAAGGAAATGTTCTGTTATTGTATAAGAATATACACAGAGCTGTCATAACATACAATAATGCAAGTGAAGAGGTTTTTAAGACAGCTACTGTGTGGCATATAGAAAAGAAAACCTTTTAAAATAAGGTTCACAGAAAACTGCTGGCTGCTTAGAGTTACGGGTAATAAACGTTCTCAGTTACTGTTACTGTCACTAAAGGCTATGGCTCTATTAAATGCTGTATTCTGATGGGTCAGTCACATTACTAATGTTATTTCTGTAAAACAGACTGTTGCTCTGATCGGCCCTGAAGAGCCCAGACATTATTTACACATCACAACAACAGAGAAGACCCCCTCTCTCTGTCTTATTTCACTATCAGTAGCAACGGCCCCTTCAGTGTTACTTAGAAGTGAAAGTTAATTCACATCGGTGTTTTAGTTAATTCACATCTCTGCAGTAACCCGCTCACTCTACATTAGCTCTTACTAGACTCTATTTAACGCCAGTCTAAGCACAGCACGTCTGCTAACAGACATGCTAACATCGACAACAACAGGGGGAGGGGGAGAGGAACGGCAGAACAACTTTGATTCGTCAACATTATAGCATTGAAGAAACAAACTTTACATACAGACCGCTGAGAAACATCCCGGTTTATCCTTGGTCCTCGACTCTCTCCTGGTTCCTCTTATTTTCGGGTTCTGACTCGGTGAAAGCGTTCAGTGCTGCGCTCCTCATGTAGCAACACAGACGCTAACACAGAGCTCTATTGACATAGTCATGCGCATGCGCCGACTGCGCCGACACGGAAGTGCGGGGCGGTTTCAGCGGGGGCTCATTAACATATAGTTACGCCCACAAAATCCGAGTGTTGTTCAGAGAGGCTCCTAGAAGGCATCGAGACGATACGGCTGGGCGTGTTTTATTGAGTTTTTTGACCAAAGCATGCTACTAAGGCTTCATGAAGAGATCAAAGATCAATATTACACTGCAGAAAAAGAGCATAATATGGGATCTTTAACATGGTGATGTGGGCTGTGCACATTTTTGGTGATTCCTTAGCTAACAATGCTTTAGTGAAGTTAAAGGTGCTATGAGGAGAATCTATTACCGAGCGACATAAAGACTCTGCTACCCATGAGCACGCACGGCAACTGTCGTAACGCTGCGTTCCAGTAACCTTTGTTAGCTGTTGTTAGCACGCCCAGCGTTGTTGTTCTCAAATATCTCATGAAGAATGTGATTATCACTATGGCAGCATTTTTGTAAATATAAGTCTAACAATACTATGTATACAGCTGATCTAGAGCGACACACCCCAGTCAGAAGTGCAAATAAATGGATTATTACAGGAGCTAAATAACTGTTCACACTGGGGGCATCCATCTTCCATTGTCAACTCGGGGGTGGCGAGGTTTCACAGAGTTCCCAGTAGGAAATTCCGACTTCAAGGGGCGTTCCAGTTGCTGTTTCCTACTTGGAACTTGGAAATTCCTACTTCTGACTACAACTGGAACGCACCAAAAGACGTGATGCTAATAATAATGCAGCTCAGACCTTCCTCAGAACTCTGCATTGCTTTACAACTTCTTTTTTCAACAACTTACAGGATGCAAAGCCACGAGGTAATGTATCTCTTTCTAGTTACGTAGCGGTAGTTTTTGATGTGTGACAACAAGCAATTTTTGGAAAACTTAGTATCGTAGTTTTGTAGCCGGCTATATATCTCTACTTACAGCCCGGTGCTCTAAGACGTGTCTGAATAATATAAATTTGCTCTATTTTTTATTGTCTTGTTCCCGAAGTTGAGTATCCAGGCCAGTCCAGCCCTGTCCGACCCAACCGCGAAGCTAAGGAATAGCATTTATAGATAACCTATTTTGATGCTATAAAATTCATCTTAAAGTGTGTATTTCGATCAGGCATATATCTAAAAGTGAGACTATATAAAATTTACCATATACGATACCATATTTTTTTAATATGTTGTCCAGTTAAGTTATTTTTATTCCGACCTATTAAGAATTTCTAACTTGTAGCTATTATTTATGAGTAATATTTATCAGTCCCTTTCACCCATCCTGCAGCAGCTGTCCATAAAAACCACAGGCGTTTTTAAGAGACTAAGAAGAGGATTAGGGCCACAGAAAATGAAAAAAAAAAAGTCTTTCTGGTGGTTGAGCTTATTTGTAAATCTGGGGAGAAAGCCAGAATTCTGAGAACAAAAGGCAGATTTTTTTTGTTTTGTGAATTGTTATTTTAATCCTAAAATTCCAACCTTAATATCTGATTTTTTTTCCTAAGATTTGACTATTTTCTCTTAGTCTCTTAGTAGTTTGCCGTGGCCCTAATCCTTTTCTGCATGATGATACTGAGGGGGGCAGAGGGGAGGCTTTAAGGGCTTCTGTGGCCCTTGGGCTGCCAGTTGGGGATCACTGATGGATGACTTTGGATGAATTGTGGACGTATTACTAGATTATTCTGACAAGTTAATCCACCAAGCAGCCTTGTTCTGGTGGAGTATTTTACAGAGCAATGTCTTGGAGCTCGTTTTCTGCACTGTGAGATTTGTCTTGGTTTGGCTCTTAACAGATTTGTTTTGTCAAGTTCTCTTTTATTTTTACATTTGCAGCATCTTTCGTGTGATGTAATTGTTTGGGATTGTAAGTTTCAGAGCTTACAAAGGCTAAAGCCTGTTCCTGCTAATAGAAAATCACTAAGCCATGGCAGCTTTTTTCCAAACTGACAAGGCACATTTTCTTAAATCTGCAGATTTCACTCTCCTCTCTCTGCCTGCTGTCTTCTGTGAGGGACGTTAACTTTTATTCTGAGTCTTTCCTCTGAAAATGTGATATTATAAGAAAGCTCTTTTTTATTATTAATTTTGGATTTAGAGAAAAAATAAGCCAACTTTATTCCACCTTTAAACAGTGTTACTCTAATGTGTGTGAAGTTTCCACAGACGTAGTTCTTGGTGATATTTCAAAGGAAACGAAGGCACCACGCTTAAGAGGAGGAACAGAGTGCAGAACACTCGCAGCCGCATGAGCCAGATGGTGTGTGGTATTACGCCTCTGTGTACACAGCCTGTTGTTACATGATTACATAAAGCATGTGCCTAACAAATGGAGCTGCTGCTGTGGCCTGTTTGCCAGCATAAATCACAGTAAATAGAATTATTAAATCATCGTGTTTATGAGGGTTTGATGTGATCTGTTTTTCCATACATCCTACTGAGCAGCAGACACAGTCGTGATGTTTGGAAGTTTTGACTCACACTGCTTTATTTATTTTTAATTCAATTACTGTTTTGAATACTATTCTCAAATTGCTCGTAATCTAAAGGTGGTTGAATTTCCATGTATTTAGAAAATACGTGATTTTAACCATACGTTTTTTGCAGTTTTCTTAAAATGAGAGGGTCTCTAAGTTGGCTTACCGATAGGCATCGACCCTTAATGATCACTCTGTTTTATGTGCACTCACTTTCCAGTTGTTCTCTGGTATCGTGTCTCTTCCCTTTTCCACTTAGGATGTGATGATGTGCCCTTAGGTTGCTTTTACTCACATGATAATGGGGACAGTAATTAAGATTCATTGTTTAGTACAAAAGAAGGTGAACATGTTTAAACTCTACCTGCACACTGCCGGTGGCATCAGACATTTTAAGAAAGGCAGGAGAGGATTTAGCTATTTTCCCATCCTGAAGTTAATAATATCCACTGACTGAAGAGTCCGTGTCACATGCAGATGCAATCGTTTCGATCTTCCCCTTCCAGCCAAAAGCCTGCTGAGTTCCAGCTACTGGGAGTTTCCCCACCTTTCTGAGGGTGTGTCTTAATTCCAGCATAAACATGCCCATTCATCACTCCACTTCACTTTTATTTATTCGTACCCAATGGGGCAATGAGCTGTGAGGCTGTGAGGCAGCAGTAGGAGCAGAACATAGAACATACATAAAACTGAAATACGTAAACATAAAAAAAAAGTTTAAGCAGGAAATGAATTAATCTAAATATTCAATCAATAGCATAACACTTAATCAAAAAAGACAAATCGTGGAAAAAGGGCAATTCATGCAACTGCAGGGCTTCCCCATAAGATGCCACTTTCCTAACAAGAACACACCAAGTTGGCTACAACCTTTACCCCAATCAAAGTAACAACCTAGGACATCTCATTACAGCCACGAGGGTTGGCAGGCTCCACAAAGTTCCCGTCACGGTTCAGACAAGACTCAGTCAAGGAGAGTGGGGAAGTTTAATCGGCTCCATCTGTATCACTTTGTCGTGCAGACCTCAAACCACAGACTGAGCCAAATGATGAAATTTATGAGTCTTAAGACAGACTGACCAGAGACTGATGCAGCACTAAATTTCAGCTGCCTCATGTCAGCTTGAGCGAATATGCTAAATGATGATTGCCAATTTGAGGTTATTATTTTAATCTTGCATTTGGCTGCAAAACAAACTTGACTTCACTCAGTGACATATTGCCACTCTTGTCTTTGTTTGCCTTTCTTTCTTTTTTCTTTTTTTAAGATAATAGCCAAACGATGAAGTTAAAGGGTAGTTTAGGTTTTTTGTGTGAGGTCCATGATCCTGATTGTGTGTCACAGCTCAGTTCTCTCTCTGTACAGAATCCCAGGACAGACATGAATGTTAAACATCGCTGCACATGGTGCCAAAAAGAATTGTGAAAGAAAACAAGCCTCAGAAACAGTGTGGGGTCATCACACACACAACAAACAGATTGTTTACATCCACTTAATTCCCCACTATCAAGCTGCTTTGATAAGTCAGTGTTTTCAGATGTAGCAGAGCCTATGTGTCCTTTCGCCAGCAGCATAAAGATCAAACTATGGTAACTACATACACGGCTTCATTCCAAATAAAGATTAGCCAAATGTATGAATGTTTAAGGATTATCCTGCTGATCAAGCTCAGTTATTTAGACAAAGAGCTCAGTTTACCCACAACAGTGAACTCACCGTGTGCTGTCATGAAGTAAACTTAACATTAAACCCTGGCTTCAGTCTTAGGTTAATCAGTCAGTCTGAGCTGAATACTTATTCAGGAGATGGACTTTCATTCAGCTACTCTGTTTTGTCCTTGAGTTTGTAAAACAATGAATCGATTATAAATCATTAAATCAATGAAGCATGATGAGAGCTGCTCAGCATCTGCTGAACATCCTGAAACATCCTGAGCTGCTTTAACACTTTTATTTTATCCTGTTTGAAAACACAAACTCATGATTTCTTCAGCTGAATCAACAGGTACTGTGTGTTTCTGTGGTCCTCCAGTTCTCAGAGCAAATTCTCCATTTCACATTTAGACCTGTTGACTCTCTATCTCTAGAACTTTCTCCTGCTTTTCTCCTCCACGTATTACAAAGTAATTGGCAACAAAAAATGTTAATTTATCTCATTATGTAGCGGCTATTTGTTCTTGTGAAGCACACTAGTCAGTGCTGCTGGTGGAAGGACACGTGCCATTTATCAACATAGTGCCTAATCAAAGCAGCTTGGTGGGAAGTTAAGTGGCAATATATGGCGATACGTGACATAACGCATCGACTTTGAAAAAATGGATCGCGAGATAAAGACGCCGCGTCCGGTAATAGCGCATGTGGCCAGAAGTGACGACAACAAACATTAGCACAAACTACCCTGCCTCCAAAAAGCTGAATGACGGAGTTGAATGAGGTCAAAATTGAGGACGCTCCGCCTGGATACAAGTCATCTGTCTGGCAGTATTTTTGCTTTCTCATTAAAAAAGACGAAGACGGCGAAAACGAGTCTACCGCTCGTTAGCATGCACTCTCTCTAACCTCTCTAGGGTTAGAGAGAGTGTTATTGTTTGTGTTTGGCCCATTGGGCCTTGTGGTTTTCTGTGTGCAACTCAAACAAAAACAAATAAGTTGTAATTACACAGTAATATTTTTTCTTTTTTTACTTTTTTGATATTGTATCGTAACGTATCATATCGTGACCCGGGCATATTGAGGTGCAGCGTATCGTGAGTTTAAGTGCATCGTCCCATCCTTAATGTAAACAAAGTGTTTGAGTGTGACAACACCACACTGGTTTTTATGGCTTCTTTGCTTCCACAAGTAGTTAACTTCCACAGAGAATTTAGCACCATGTACACTGATGTATTACATTAGCATTAGCTATATGGACCACAAAAAAAAAGATAGCCACAGACATGGACGTCAGCTTGATCTGGTCTTTGAATAAGGACACTTAAAGGTGTACTCAGCGATCTTCTAATCTTCTAATCTGATGCAGTATTTGCAAAATTCACCGTATTTCTCCTCTCCATCCACAAGATGTCACCACTGACAGCATGTTGAAAAAAAATTTGCTCTCAATACACAGCCTTGACTCAGAATTTCAGCCGGTAAATACTGTGGCTCGGGCCGAGTTACCAAAACAAAGTAAACCCCCCCTTATCCAGGGGGCGATCATACTCATGCGCAGATCAGACAGAAGGGGGAGGGGGAGTAGTAGGTTGCGTAGCGTGCGCAGTTAGCGTAAGAGAGAGATACAATAGTTGTAGCAATGGCTGAAAACAGCCCAAAAGAAAAGGGTCAGAGGAGTGAAAAGTGAAAAAGAAGGGCTATGACCATGAAAGAGCGAAGACCAGGGTCAACATTGGTGTTGCTTTCCGACGGTGGAGGGAACTCCGCAAATTGAAAGACCTGAAAACAGACACGGATGTCGCCGTCCGTCTGCTGGATAGGTAAGCTAAGCAGCATTAGCTTTGTGGTGCTTCACATATCAGTAGCAGCCGTCAGGCATTCATCTTATTGTGTAATCTGCCAAAATGTGCTGTTGTTGTGATGTTTTCAATAACGGCAGTCGATTTGTCTGACCAGTCGGGGTTTCCTTAGCTATGTCAGCTACGCAGTTTCCATGACGATGCACGTCAATCAGCTTTCGGGAGGCGGGTCTAAATTCTAAATTGGAATATAAACAACATCTCCACTCGTTTTCTCCCACATCGCTGACTACACCTTTAAGGAAGAGCTTAAAACTGAATACATTATGTTGGAAGTGCAGTTATATGATTGTTTGCTGCAGACTTGGATTCTTATTTAGCTGGATTTGTATTTCTTATCAATCTGATTCATGGGTAATTTTGTTGAGCATATATGGAAGATATTATCCAGCAGCTGGCGCTAGTGCTTGTGTTTCCTGCTACTCACAGCTCAAGAATTGGCTTTTTTTGAAAACCTTTTCCAAGGAGGTTGTGTTTTCACACTTTTCCATTTGTCTTTCTGTCCGTCTGTGTGGTTGACTGTTAGCAGGACAACCCAAAGAAGTTCTCCATTGATAAGATAGTTTACCTTTTTTTAATAATTGTCCGTGATGCCTTGGCGGAGGTCTGTGTCTCCCAAAAAAGACTTATGACTGTTCATGTGTTAGCAGAATGATGAAATGATACTTTGCCACAAGGTCCAGCAGACTTGATCGCTTTATCGATCTCCTCACGCACAACTCATTTCTGCAACGACCACAAATCTGAAAGTTAGCAACGTCTCCACAGACTCCAGTGTGTGAGGTCTTGTGTGAAACCTGGCCTCAGCTGAGGAGCATTGATTGTATATTAATTTGTGGGCAGGATTTCTATTATTCCAGCACACTGACCCACAGAAAAACACAGAACAGAGCTAGAACACCAAGGAACAAATCACAAGAGGTTAGTTATACACCAAACAGAAAACAATGCAATTAAGAAGAAGGTGCTGAAGCACTGAGGCTCTTCTAAACAGTTCAATACGCAGAGAGCGGGTCCCTCCCTAACACACACATCAAATATGTTTGGACTCAAATAGTGAATAATGTTTTTAAAAGATAAAGCACTGAATCCACAAACATGACGCTTTCAAGCATCTACCATTGAACTTTTTCAACAGGGACACAATGCAAAGTCTCAGCCAGCAATTATAACAGAGAAAAGGCTGCTTTCTTTTGATTGGACCCTTTCAGAGCCAGAGCAAGCCTCTCTCTGAGCCTGATACCGCGGTCCGGGGCACCACTCTCCGCTTTGTCCGCTCTGCCTTTTCATTAAGGTTGAAGGTGTTTCTTGGCAGTAAAATATTTGTGTTGATTTGTGTGCTCTTCACTTCGACTGCAAATGAATGGCTTCTGTAATCCTGTGAGACCGCAGCCACCGCCACCCCCACCCCTACCCCTCCAGGCTCTTCTCTATTGTGTGTAGTAATAAGGCTCTGGAGAGCATGCACTTACTTATGACTGAACTGGAGAAGAGCCATGGAAGACCATTGTGTTACGCAGTTCGTCTATTAAAGGAGAAACAGTCCATGGAGGCGACTTTCAAAGTGCTGCAGTGCCAGGCAAACAAACATGCTGCTGTGGTGGGATGCTTAAGACAAGGACTGACCAATGGATGGAGTTTTTAGGTTATGTAGATATGTTATCAAATATGCAAACAGGTTTCTGGGTAGATTGATTTAGTTAATGTTCATTTAAAATAAACGTAGATCGAGAAACCAAAGGCCTAGATGGCCTAGATATGGTGAACTCTCTGTGAACCCTCTCATTCAAAGCGATGGTAGACTGATGGTGAAAGACTTTCAAACAGCCCCAAGACAGTTTCTCTCTCAAAAAGACCTTTTAAGAGTCATAGAGTCTGTTATCATGATTTTATTCTCTACAACAACCTCTGAGCAGAGCCTTGTTTCGTCAAATTAATCTATGTTGTGTTGTAAATTTACTAGGATCACATCAACTGCACAGATCGGCATGCACATGACCCTGTCACACCATCAGGTGATGAAACTGGTCACTTAGCAACCGTACCACGGCCTCCTACTGTCTGGAAGCATTAGCTGTCACTATCATGGATATAGTGTGTTCGCCATTTTGCAGTGTTGTTCAAATTCTCAGCGGTGAATTTCATTCACTATATAGTGCACTACAAAATACCCACAATGCACAGCAGTGTACATATGATGTACCCTATATTGTACTCCCGTATACCACAATGCAATACGGTCTGTTTTTTTTTTTTTTAGAGGAGGAAGAGAAGAGAAGGAAGGCTGTTAGGCGCTGCTTTCATTCATAAATGTAAAAAAAGGTTAAAGTATCTTTAACACGTTTGTAGCGTAGCTCTTTTTTGTCTTTTAGCGGCTGTAAACCGCTTCAATATTTGCTACTTATCCTCCAGAGTGCCCAGTTTGTTTACGTAATTTTTGGCACACCCACTTCCGTCCAGTGTTGGGGAAGTTACTTTTAAAAAGTAGTGTTTGCTCGTAACTTGATACTTCTGAAAACAGTAACTCTTTACTTTACTTAGTTACCCACTATGAAAAGTAACTTTTCAAGTTTCTTGTTACTTTCCCGTTACTTTTACATTGCTTGATCATGGACAGAACCCCATATCTGTTCCTAAATGTGAAGGCCTACAAAAAGTTCTACTACAGAGAACATAACAGTTTTTTGTGCTCTTTGTTTTACAAAATGTCACATCCCCTGTGGAATGAGAGCTCCTGCCCAGTGTTTCCACATTTTGCTTCTGAAATAAGCAACCAAGTCAATAAAAACAAGCCCAAAATAAACAACCTTCAGCTATTTCCTTTCCTAATGTGATATACTACTTTTTAAAAAGAGAAGTCTGCATAAAGCGTGTTAATTTTCGTCCACATCACATTTCAATATCACAGCGCCAAGTATCTATTCAAGAAAAGAGCATTGCTTATAACAGGCAGACCTGGCAACTTTGACTCTGGAGCATGCGTCGTGTGTGTTTGGGGGCGTGCATATAGCCAGGAAACGAGGAAGTGGACAAACTGCCTACTGCAGTCGTGTTTTCCTTTATGTTAGGAGCTGGAAGGTAATCATGGGGATACATACAGACTTAAGAGCCCCAAGAAGAAACTTCACGTCTAGAAACAAGCCTAAAAAACCACAACCCACGGCCATGACTCACAAGATTTTCGGCCCTTCAACGCTTTTAACGAGCGGACTTGGCAACGCTGCTGAGCTGCTCGTGTCTGTGCGAGCAGCTGAGCAGGCAGCTTCAGTGTTGGATCTGTCCGGGGAAAAGTAACGTAGCACTGCATTAAAAAAGGAACTATGTTTCGTTACCAAATTTTCATTGGTAGCGCGTTACTTTACTTTTTACCCAAAAAAGTAGTTTTGTTACTATAACAACCCTGCTTCTGTCACAGGAATATCCGGCTCATCTACTGACGCTACGAAAATTTCAGTGTAGTGTCCGAAATGTGGTTTGGTCATTCCCTATGTAGTCGCTACTGTCTGGTCAAGTGGTGGGGTACACCATGAACTGGTCAACAGCCAATCCCAGGGCTACATAGAGAGACAGATTGCCATTCATGCTCGCTCATAAGGGCACACCAATCAATCTAGCTAGCATGTTTTGGTGTGTGGGAGGAAGCATGAGTGTACTGAGAGAGCACATGCATGCGCAGAGAATCATCTAAACTCCACTGAGAAATGCCCTGACCGACATGGGGTTTGAACCAGCAACCTTCTCACTGTGAGGCATGCACGTTACCTACCGCTCCATCATGCTGCTCTGTTTGATGTGTTACACAGTAAATTCCTGCTTCCTACTTCATTTAAGCACCACCACACGCAGGTTCACTGCACATATTGGGGTTCAGAGAACCTTTATTTACTTTATTTATCCACAGCTGCAGGTCTAAGTCCAGTTGAAGCCCAGGCGTCACATGTCGACGTGTCCTTGGGCAAGACACTTAACCTCTTTACTGCCACTGCTGTATCAGTGGAGAGTAAAAGGGTATGAAGCAGTGTGAATAAGATATTTTTCAGTTTTTCTGCAGGTGATGATTTTGTTTCTTTTTTTAATTACTTTCTTCTTCTTGGCATCCTTTGAGACAGTTACCAAATGAGGAATCATTCTGGGACATAAATTAATTTAAGTCTAAATTAACTGTTAAGTGTGTTACAGAAGAATGATGAAATCTGTCAAGAAGCGTCAAAGGGTATATGTTAAATAATTAGAAATATGCAGTATCAGATTTTTTTTGTAGACCTTTAAAGAGCACTTGATGCAAAAAGAAAATCAATGTATCTTTTTTGTCAATTAGAATGAAAAAAAATGTTCCACCTGATTTTAACTGTTTTTAATTTATTAACTTAAACTTTATCATATACATTTGGTCTGAAATACATTAAATATTAATATCCTACATTTGGATTTGAGCTATTTTACTCCATTAGTTATTTTCAGTAAATATAAACCTAACCCCAAGTTACAATTCATCCTTATGACCATGTTGATTACATATGTTATGCATTACATGAATGGGGATTAAATGTTTTAATGTCATCCTTGTCAAAGCCAAATTCTTTTTTTTTGTGAAGTGAAGCATCTTTAAAATTTACAGATGGATGTTTTTGTGATTGCAATGTTGATATTCTTAGTTTACATGGGCAGCAAAGACAGGCAGATCAATATTTCTCTCTTGTTGATGTCTGGTTTGATGACAGTAGAGTATCAGGGTGATACACTGACAAACGTCTGTGCCACAAAAATTACTGTAAAACCTGCCTGGCTTGTGAGTAAAGTTAACTCTAAACTCTGCGTGGAAGTGAGATTAGTCATAGCTGAGCGTGTTTTCTGTTTCCTGATCACTGGTTGAGTGCCTCTTCAGCCTCTTCAGAGTAATTTAACAAGTATCCCATGAAAGGAGAGCCGAATTACACAATTTGATGATTCACCAGTTAAATGACTCGATTCACAGGTGCAGCCGTTTCAATTGCCTCGAGTCATCCTTGCTCTCTAAAGTGAGTTTGTGATGCTGGGCTGTGACAGCAGCCCTCAGCCCACTCTGTCACTCTGTGTCCATTGCCTTTTTCATATTTCACGAGTTGTCCCACAGAATGACATGTACCTGTTTCTTTTTGATTGCAACTTCTCACTGTCCTGTTTGACATGTTCTGCTGTGTGAGACCCTCCAAACTGATGTGCATGCATATAATACAGCATGTTTCAACCCTGCAGTGGAGGAAATAATCCACCTTGCTCCAGTAAAGTGGTGTCTGCAGTGTAGTGTGGAGATGGCATACCATAAATCCAAAAGCCCAGTGCTGTCTCAGAATTCTATATCCTTCTTTTTAAAACCTAGAGTTAGTTACCTCCGCCAAGGAGCTAATGTTTTCAGGAGAGTTTGTCTGTCTGTGAACAAAATAACTCAAAAAGTTATGGATGGATTTTGATGAAATTTTCAGGAAACGTTCAGCATGGGAAAAGGAAGAACTGATTGCATTTTGGTGTTGATCCAGATCACCGTCTGGATCTGCCATGACGAAAAATGCGATTTTTGTGAATAACTACTGAACTAAAATAGATATCATTATGAATCCAACTGCTAATGGTATGTTTTCATGGTCAAGGAATCTAAATATTGAGATGAAATAAAGGTAGGACTAATATTTATGGTAAAAATCACAATATGGGAGAGGACTGTGGGGCTGGCGGAGGTTTGCACTCTCTGAGTGCTTTTCTAGTTGTCTCTGTAGCTTCAGTAAATGCTAGATATTCTGGTGAATATTTTGTATTTAAATGACAAATAATACTTGTACAAAAAAACAGTTTTTGTTTTACATAGTTTAGTCAATACTGCAAGTGATTGTTGTACTTTTTTTATGTCTGAATTTAAGTATTTCCACACAGCTAAATGACCCATCGCTAAGCCCCGCCACCCAAATGCACTCAAACAGCACCCTGCACTAAAACAAATGGCAGGTGCCAATGGCCCCTTTTAGATGGGTCAAAAAATCCTATTTACAATCAGATTGAAAGGTCAGTCAGATTAGAAATGTCTCATGTAAACACCTTAGCCAATCTGATTCACCCGGATCTGATTGTATTTCGGATTGGATTGAGGTAGACTATGCCGATTGATAATCCGCTCCATGCTTCATGTAAACGGCTGAGTGGAGCGGATTGGGTTGATAGAGAGGATTGTTCGGTCTGTGCAGGCGCTCCGTAGTACGTAAGAGGCACGTAGTGACGTACGCAGAGCGTGCCCAAAAAAACATGGCAAACAAACAGAAGAAGTGGACGGTGGAGGAAACAAACTTTTTATTAGAAACCCCAACAAAACAGGAAGTGGTATTATTTTTCTAGAGGTAAACAGGAAGCAGGAAGTGCAACTCTTCTTCTCTTACACATTTGCAGGTAGTGGCAGAGTGACCTTCTGCGCATGTCAAAAAAAAACCCAATACAATTTGATTCAGCTGGGGCCATGCAAACATTGAACGTGGATCTCTTTACTCAAAGTTCATGTATGCAGATCGAAACAGATTCACTTAATCCGATCAATTTCAATCAGATTGAGGAAAACTACTCATGTAAACGGGGCCAGTGTCCAAGGCTCATCAAGAGCTGCCATACAGGATTTTAGGGGGTGAAAGGGCCTCATGTCACTCAGAAGGAAAGGTGTTTGCTATGACATTAAAGCATGTTCAGAATATGAAGGCTCTCGCAGACTCGAGGGTGTTTTGCCTGTATTGGTTGTAGCTTTTTTTGGTTCTGGCATAACACTTAACAGCCATCATTGCAGATACGGGAAGCTACCCCCTGCCAGCCCTGTTGAGGTCTATTTCCTCCTGTCAGCTGTCTTTCTGAGACATCACAAGGTCTTTGTGAGTTGCTAGCTGCAGTATTCACAGCTGCTAGCCCATAAAAAGGGTGAAACTGACCATGACATGAGCAGTGATTATCTTACTGAAGGTAACGCTATCAAGCAAAGTATGCATCATGAAATAAAATATTAAACTGTGTATATATGGTAACTTTATGTTGCCCCCTTGGAAGAGATTTAAGTGTTCTTGTTGAACTTTATAAAGAGCTGATCACACAGTTTAATCCAAACACTTTGCTGTGTTTCTGTGTGGGTCAGGGGACAGAATAAGGTCCTCTCTTTTCTCCAGCCTCTCAGGATCTCTCATACCAGCCCGAGCACATCGATTGATCATCTGAGTCTTAACTGTATAAATATCAATAAAACTGCAGAGGAGACACAGTTCCTGCCATACTTTGAGTGTCCACGAGCAGCATGTCCGTGTGTATCGAGTGGCTGCTGGACATGTGATTGGTCTGTGGCTTTGGAGGGTCGGTTTAGCATTGGGTCAATAAACCAGGAACCCTGATGCTCTCCATCTTTCTGTTCTGCAGTATGAAGAAACAAAGACCATTTCTCCCCCAAACAACAGGAACATTCAGTTGAACACATACATGTAGACCTACATTCACATTTCTTCAAACGTCATTCAGACACATGGGCCAATAGCGCCTTCAGTCAGTGAGGCAGCACCTGCAAGAGTGTCATTTTGTGTCATCCTCAAAGGATCGGGTGCTAAATCATCAGCTGGCACAAAAACACTCACAACGTTTGGCAGCTCAGGGCTGTTCGCTCCTGTTTTGCAACTTTTTCTGTGGCAAATTGGTGACTTTGCACAGAAAACACAGAGGACACAGACAGAACCAGATTCAGACAGTGAACAAAAGAAAAGAGAGAGATAATGATTATTAGCTATTATTAGGGGTGGGCGATATGGCAAAAATATTATATCACAATTTTTTAAAAATAAAATCAAGATCACAATTTTATCACGATTCCTTTTTTCCTTTGATTTTTCTAGACTAATTTGCATGTTTGACCATTTTTCCCTATGTTTAACACATAAAACATGTAAAACCCTAAAAGAAAAACAAAAGACAATTAAAGCCAAAGAAACCTTCTGAAACAGGTTTTAATTTAAATAGTGCAGTTTTTATAAAAATGTGCAATAAATGTAAACATAAAAGGTAATGAACAACAATATCATTATTATCTCTTAAAGTGCAACAATTTAAAACAAATGTTATCTAACTGCAATGTCCACCATGGCTTCATGCTACATAACCAAACAGGAGATCCCACCATGCACTGCGCTTAATGTGCTACGATTGGCTACTCAGGTGCGCGTCAAAGTCTCTGCGCCCACACAGACGATCTGACGATCTTTCTGCTTTATGACGATATTAAATCATTATAACCCTTAACGATTTAATATCATCATATTGCACACCCCTAGCTATTAATAATAACCACCTTAATATCAGGCATGTTTTATGTGATGCTTAAACAATTGTTTTTCGCACCCTTCACGCTAATAAAGCTTCTTGAATTTAATTTCAGGCTCATTCTATAGAAACATGCATTTTTCTGTCCCTAGTCTTAAGTGATATATTACTCCTGAAGAAAACAGTTTGTGTTAGATTTTTTTAAGTATTTTATTTAAAAAACATTATTTCAGCTATCACACTATTTGGAGCCATCAGCTTGGTAATATTTGTGTTTTAATCAATTATTTAGAACCCCAAGCACAACAAAAGTGCTCGTCCCCACAGTCATTGATGGAGAGAAAGTGCTGGATTTTGAGTTTTAAAATATGTTTTTCTAAAAAAGAAAAGTACAAAAATGTATAAATAATTATCAAATATATGATATAAATTACATTTTAAAACAAAATGGCAAGTAAGTATTATAAAATATATTTGAAAGTAGTCGTCCCGTGCAGTCATGTCACTTGTTGGTACGTCAGGGTCACAGATCATTTCCTTGAAAAGGAATGGAGGGTAGAATTTACATTTAAATAAATAAACAAATTTATGATGTAGGCCGGAAAAAAATGAGCTTCCCCTCCTTGACTGACCAGCAGCCGCCACTGCTCTGAACACTTCTGGACTAATCTGGACTTGGAGGCCTCCTCTCTCTCAGAAGTTTTACCTAAAATATAAAAACTTCAGACTACAAGATTTCAGACATGTGCCTCATATTTTAATTTATAAAAATAAATTGAAACATCTCTTCTGTGCAGAAGGGAGGCAGGTGTGGGGACACCTCTGTGTGTGAAGCACATGTGGATCCACACTTCAGTTCTCAGTCGACAGGTAACACATCTGCAGGTAACCTGAGAGACATCTGAGTTGTCATTGTGACACACAACAATGGTGATATATTCACATGAAGGTGCTTGTCACAGGATCTCAGTAGATCAGCAGAGTGTTGATGTTCCAAAAGAAAATGAGATATTAAACATTTTCCAAAAAGTAAATTGTAATTTAAAGGATAAGTTTGGTTTCTGCAGCTTTCACATTGTTTATAGAATGAAGTAGAACAATATACTCACCCAGAAGGCTTTCCTGATCCAAACAGTGCTTCAGGAGATATTTAGATCCAAAAGCGAGCGGCGGACATCGATATAATGGTAGCACACGGGAAGAACATTCTTCTTCTTCAGTTCAGAGGTCAGCACAGTGACAAAAACATGTCTGGAGTGACACAGACTGTAATGGAGGAGTAGCGTGAGCTGACCATGATGAAATATTGGTGAAACTAATGAGTTTTTGGACCATTAATGCAGTTTTAGGAGCGGCGCTATACATGCCCTATGTGCTACCATTATACAGAAGTCCGCCACTCGATTTTGGATCTAAATATCTCCTGAAGCACTGTTTGGATCAGGAAAGCCTTCTGGTTGAGTATATTGTTCTACTTCATTCTATAAACAATGTGAAAGCTGCAGAAACCGAACTTATCCTTTAACTTTTAGTGTACATAAACTTTAATGATGTAACAACAATCAGAGCGCTGCTCAGAAGGTTTCTGTGCCTCAAAGAGACCAAACTGGCTCGAGTAAAAGAGATAGACGGGCACAAAAGAGCTTTGCACAACTTCTGCCTACTGTACAAATGGGCTTTAGCAAATCCCCATTTTTTCACCTCAAAGCTGCTTTCTGTTGAAACAATACACTGTTTCCCCAGCTGAACCTGCAGCCGCCCAGAGAAAATAGAAAAATCAAAGCTGTGGGAAACACAGAACTTCTCCTTAAATAAATAATCAACCACTAAATTACCTTGAGCCCTAATCAAATCTGCCACGTCCATTTTCCACTGAGCTATGAAATACTCATTTAATGCTTGTCTATCTGTGCAAAACCTTTTATTGCTTTTGTGGTAAGACATCATTGACAATGAACAGCAGCTTTTGAGCTCCTTTCTGCTCCGGCTCGAGAAAAGTAATGTCAGGAATCAATTTTTTTTAACTCTGACTGATTTCACTCCCACCTGTGTTTATTCTAATAAGGTGCATCTGTGTGGGGAGATTGGTAAGTCTGCTGCCTTTAAGTGAATTACACCCTTTGTTGATCGCCCCTTACCCAAATAATTATCATGTGGACTACTCCAGAATGCACAAGTGTAAAGGCAAGGTTGCAGGCATTTGTTTTAATTGCTGCTACATAATGATTAAGCAGCATTTTCATGCAGTTTGACTGGGGTCTGGCAAGATGGATGGCCTGCAATGCTATCTATTCTCAGTGAGTCAAGTTCTTGGCACCGCATTGGTTCACTGCTGCTTAGATTAACACAAAGCTGGAGGGCATGCTTTCTGGGCGCTCTGTGCCGTCTATTTCTGCAGAAAACTATCAAATGTTCCAGTCACGTTCTTTATGTAGCAGTTTGGATTCCTTCCACCATCCCAGCACCGCACTAAACAATGTTTAATTTGTTCATTTACATTTTAATCTCTCTTTATTTTTTTAGATGGAAATTGAATGGCACAGAAATCAATCCCAAATCTGGATCCCACTACAGCCTGTCTGGAGGCAACCTGAGAATCAGCCATCTGAACAAAGACCACGATGCTGGAACGTATCAGTGCCTCGCCTCCAACTCTTTCGGGACCATCGTCAGCCGAGAGGCCAGTCTAACCTTTGCATGTGAGTCTCCAATTTTCTGTCTTTCTCTGAACAAACTTGGGGCTTCTGAGCTGTCCCTGGAAAAGAGATGCAGGAAAAACATGCTTGTGGGTTTAACCTAATATCCTGACAGCCACATGTCTCTGAGGGAAGAGTGACCGCCTGCATGAACTCACTGCAGGTCACTGGAGTCAGCGAGAACAAGGTCAATGGCAGGTCTGGACACAAACCTGGTTTTCCACAAGGGCCACAAGAATAAGTGCCGGAACTTCATCCCACATAGGGTGATAATATACTCTCACTGTGAACTTTATTAGGTAGACCTTGCTAATACCAGGTTTGACCCCCTGTTGCCCTCAAAGCTGCATTAATTCTTCTCAGCAGTTCTTAATAGCACCCATAACACCTTCAACAAGGTGCTTTGGGTTCGGGTGCTGGTTTAGCGGAGTGGTAAGCAGCCAGACATGACCCATATACATGCTTCTGCTGGCCCGGGTTTCGAATCCATCCTGTGGCCATTTTGCAATGTGTCCTAGGGTGCATCCGAATAGTCCTTTTTTGATAAGGAACCTTCCTTACTGAAGAAATGACCTGGAAGCATTTAAGCGTCGGCCATGATAAGTGCTGTTCGAATTCTCCAAAAGTTAAGGAAAGGAGGGTCGTTGCTTCCTTTAATATCTCCTTTAGCTTAGGAAACACTGGACCATCCTTTTCAAAAGGAAAGGAGAAGAAAACGCCCCATAATGCCTTGCGGCACGTGACGTGTATAAATACGGCTCCTGCCAAAAGTTTACAGAAACTTATGATGGACAAGGGACAGAACGATGAGGCCTAATAACGTTTATTAAAAACAATCGATAAAATAAGAACAAATGAGGACTTTTACAACACAACAAATATAATAAATTCAAACAATGTTCATGATGATATATGTGAATAAAACAGAGGGAATAGTGCTTCTGACAGTCTGCTGTATTATCAGGCTTCAGATTGTCAAAGATGGTCATAGATGCTCTCTTGAACCTCACAGCTGTGAGCAGGAAACACACCCTGCATGACCAAAGACAAAACACCACCACAGGTAAATCCTCTGATCATGGATTGTTAATGTTAACCAGAGAAGACATGAAACGACCCTGTGAGATAAGGCAGAGGACAAATGTGCTTCTTGTAGTTCATTTTCGGAACATTGTAGTTCCTCATGGTTTACCTACATCACAAGTAATCGTCACATAAATATGACATCAAAGTGAAGGTGCAGTCGAATTCATCTTTGGCCGCAGTTCTCCTTTTCTCTCGTCTTTTTCCCTCCTTCCCTTGACCCTGTGACGTTTTTATCAGGGTTAAGGTAAAGTGGATAGGAAAGGACTTAGGAAGGACTATTCGGATCCACCCCTACTCTCCCTCACTGTGTTTCACAAGCCTATCCACTGTCTCTCTTTCCTATCAATGAAGGCACAAAATGTTAAAAAATAATCTAAAAAAACAAACAATGTGCTTTGGGTTCGTGCCACATGAAACCACTTCCTCCTTCATTCTGGTGCTCGGCTTGAACTTCACCAGGTTGCCTTGACCATGTCTACAAACATAAGTCTATGTAATGTAACTAAATGGATAACAACTTTCTTTATCTAGTTTAGCTCAACCACTGGGAGTCAGTGGATTGTGTTAGTCTGCCTCTGCCTCCAGTCATCAGATAAACTCCCTTTGCTCTCATGTCACATCTCTTGAATTTCTTGAACTGTCTGCAAACTTAAGAATGGCTCGAAAACAATTGGCTCACTCACAGCTTCGAATTGGTTCTCATTGTTCACTTAAAAGGGCTTTTCAAAAGGCCTGACATTTTCATGAAAGTCTCATCTTGAAAAAACACTGCAGAAGTAGATCAACAAAACAAAGTCCCTGAGTAGAAGAAGGTAATACGACAATAGTAGAAGATAACTCAGCATAACGCTTTAATAAAATGAGTCACGGCAAGCACATGTTTAGAGCTGCTGAAGAGTTTATCTGGTGACTGTAGGCAAAGGCAGACTAACACTCCAACTGACTCCCAGTGTTTGAGCAAAGCCAATTAGCTGTGGGTGAGCTCTGCCTGTCTCTTCCTTATAGGTGCACACAGTACCTGTATGTCATGGACTCAGGAGTAAGTCAAGACATCAAAAGAGAATAAAAATGTTGCCATGTCCCTTTAACAAGCTGTGGACTTAATAAGTTGGCCAGTGGGTGAAGACATACCCATTTTTTATGTTTAAATGGCAAAGGTGAAGCACTTTTATTAAGTTTAAGCTGTGTCTTAGACTCTAGCTGCTCTGTTGTGAGAACATACATGAGATGGCACGTGAAAAAGGTCTTTAATAAAAACAATTATAATAATAAGTATTAAAAGTATTTTACTCCTCTAATGTTTCCCGTTTACACGTTTAAAAGTAAAACTTGCTGAAGACAGACTGATTGCAAAAAGGATTCAGCTCCCTCATTTGGGAGCCTTCACTGACCTGAAAAGGAGGCATCCTGTAATGCGAAGTCAGCACTTTCCCTTAGACGACTGATGCTTTTTTAATGACTCCTCCAAGTGATATCTGCCCATCAAGACGACGAGCCGTTTGACTGATCTGATGAGTCTTACTGACAGCTTTTGGACTCAATATCCCTAAAGCAAGTCCATAGTCGCCTTCTGCATGTGTCTGATATCAGATGCCATAAATGATGACAATAACAGCTACTGAGGAATGGCTTCAGATTTCATTTTAGGTTGGGCATTTGGGGACAAGGCCACAAGTGTGTCTCAGCTCGATCTGCTAGATCAGATAGAAGCCAATAAAATTCTGTTCTTAGATTTGATCTGTGACAGTGTGACGGCTCCAGCAGTCGCAGGGCTCTGACCCACGCAGCTTTCACATGCTGTCACATACGTGGGAAAGTGAGGCAGGGCTTTACACATCTGTGCGCAGGCTTTATCGTGTCCTAATTAACACTGAGGCATGATTGAGTATCTCAGTTCAAACTAATAACTCAAACTGCAAAGGCTTGATGGGAGTGTGTCATATCATTTCATAGAATAAGCGTAAAGCTGCACTGAAGTAAGCGGCGTAGCTCTGCTCCTACACCCGCCGAAGGTGTTCCAGCACTCACCCGATTTCCTCTCCCAGGAAAGACTGTGACCTTTCGGTGATAATTAATTTTATGCTAAATTTGACTCTGATTTTGACACAAGACGGACTATGAGCCTACTCACACCTTTAATAAGCCCACTGGCACTTCCAGCTGTCAGAGCCAAATGTAGAGCCATCATTTCCAACCATAAACTGAACATCTGCTGCACTCCCAAGGTCAAGAGGCAAGTAATGTATACAGGCCCTGCACAGTCCTGATCCTAAATTATCTTCAAATAGACTTTCATTAAATAATCAGCACTTTGATTGAAATAATTTGGGTCCATTCAAAAACAGGAGCCAGCAACAGTGTGCCCATGAAAGAGTCTCTTCCCACCCAAAATAAGGGAGGGAAAAATGTTCAGAAAAGGACAGGAACTAGATTTTGTTAGGCTTTTTTCTGTAGTGGACAGCTAACAGTTAGCACCAGGATCAGGAGTCTCCAGCTCTACTTACCTGGGGGCAAGAGTGTAGGTTGATTTTGACATTGGGAAGGACATGAATCCCCCCCCCTCCCCGAGATGGAAAACCTGCTTTAAACCTGGCCTAACATACATCATAACTGGTCAATTATTAACCATTCTTTTGTCAACAGAGATGAATTTATATGCAGTAAACTGGAAATTTTAAAAAATAATCAGGGCCGTAGGGAAATTTTAAGAGAGGATAACAGAATTATCCTCTCTTATGCTGCGTTCACACCGCAGGCTACTTGTACTACCTCGGCGATCACTCTCCATGCAAAGTCAATGTACAGCCGCGATGGGGCGGGGCTAACCCTCCCGCCATGCAACAGCCACTTCTCACACTACCACATAGCTCGTCGCGCGATGTCAAAGCAAACAAAGTTGATCTTCTCAGACGATGTCGTGCATGGCTGTGCAGCAACAGCCAATCAGCGGTGTGTGCGTGTGTGATGGTGCCCATAACGGACAGTTTTTCATCTGGACTACAGAGGAACAATTTATGTCCATGTGGGAAACATTAGTCAGTGAGGACATTAGTTCCGCCTAGACGGACCGCCGGAAACTCACAGATAAAGGTCATCAGCTGCAGTGTTTTGTGGTTGATAAGTGAATGAAAAGGATACACGTGAATAATGTCTGCTTATACATCCTATTATATGATATATGACATGATCGCAGTGAATCTCGAGCGGACGTGACGTCACCGAGCGACAGCCGACGGCAACGGTGACCAAAATGAGGTATTCATGGACACGCAACGCTACGTCAGTGGGCGACGTGATTTTGGTAGCTGGGTCGCTTGCGGTGTGAACGCAGCATTATGCCTCATGACTGCAGGCTAGCAGTTGTGGCTGTGGTGTTCATGCCACAAAGATTTTCCTTTTAATATCAACAACATACATGTCCAGTGGTGTATTCTGGTTTATTCTAGTGGGTAAACTCTGACATACTCTGATCGATGTTTGTCCTCTTTGGGCCTCCATACACTGAAGACATTCTTGCCACATTTTTACCTGATTTGTACATCGTCCACTGGAAACAGCTTCGGTTGAAAGTAAAAAAGCTTTAGAAGTGAAAACACCCAGACTTTGGCTTGTTTTGCTGATACATATGTACATAGTTTCAGGGTTTATCTGTCTTAATTTACAGCACATGGTAAGAAATAAAATAAATAAACCATGGTTCACATAGATACAACAACTCTACCAACTGTTTTGGCCTTTTTTGCACAACATTCTTAATTACAGAAACAGCAATAACAGTACTACAACTACAGAAGCTCTCAGGGGACACATGACTCAAAAGCAAACAGGAAGTCTGTTGATACATGCACCTTGTTGGGTTTGAGCAGGGAAAGCAGAAATCCCTGGAGGTGCAGTGACAGAAAGATGACAATAACGTGCCTGACACTGACATATGAGGAAGATGCTAAACTACATGATCCCAAAGCCCAAGAGGAAAGCAGGGGGAGGGAAGGAGGCAGGATCCCATCACATATTTGCAAGTTACCACTGAGGCTAACAGAGCAGATATGAATAACCCACCAACACTGAAAACGTGGGACTGAAAATGTTAGCAAAGAGTGTTGTGGAGACTGATGAGCTAAAGTAAAAGCCAACATCAGGGTTAACTGCAGCTAAAAACTGAGAGGCGGTTACTTCAAACTTGTGGTTGGATTTGTCCTTAGTCATTTTGTTTGTTCGTGTATTTCCACCAAGCAGCCCAGTTCATTGCCATTTGATGTATGCTTTTCAACCATCAAATGTTGGGAAAAACAGCCAGATAAACAGTTTTAACATGCCACTTTTTTGCAACCTTCTGCTGGGGCACCAAGCTGATCCAACCCCAAAGGACCGAGCAAAACAAACTGCAGTCTGATGGTTGTTGAGAAGAAAGTAAAGCTTTGTTTCCCAAGCTTTCTTGTATTTGTTTTCTTTATTTATCCTTGTGTCCTGCAAACAAAGCTTCATTTCTTAGCAGCCCCATGCCAAACAGACAGATCACAAACTGCTGGATGTTGTCCTTTGTGCTGTTGTGATACCACACAATAACCCAGCAGACATAACTCACATCCCTAACTGTCCTCATGTAAAGGTACGGTGGGGGTGTCACTAGTGTCTCTACCACTAGTTCTAAGTCCATTCCCTGTCTCTCAACTATAAACAAATGCCAAGATGCCTAAAACATATGTTAGGAAATACCAAATGATTATTAAACTATTATTTAAAATCCATTTGAAGGTTTTTTTTTTTTGTTTTTTTTTAATCTTAATGAGATATTTTTGGTCATTTTTGGACTTTTATCAGCAGTGGAGAGACAGTGGTTGTATTTGGAAAGGAGGGAAGAGAGTAGGGAAAGACATGCTGAGAAAGGTCTCAAGTGGGATTCAAGCCAGAGCCACCTGCTCAGAGCAAGAGCCTCACATGTGCATGGTTTCTACCCATTTCTCCAAATCAGCAACTCTGTTTTTGAGTCTTTTATTGGATTTGCTCCCACTTTACTGTAACTTGTTGGCGTTTTTTGTACACTTTGTTTGCATTGCTTTTTCACACAACAGCCACAAGATAAACATAAAGGACTCTAATTTCCTGGCGCAGTGCAGGGTGGCGCAGAGTGGTGCAGAGCGCAGCCACACCAAGATGGGTGTGGCTGCGCACCAGGGGGGAGGTGTTGACGGATTCAGGTTACCGCGGTGACGATTTAGTGCCAAAACAAGAAAGCTTGAACAGCTCCAACCTGGTCAGTTCTCAGTGCAGGTGATGTGTGCCCGATGCAGTGGTAAAATAGCAGCCACTATTAAATGTAACCGTCTGAACCAGCATTTGTGTCTATATTAATTGTAAAAAGATGGAGTACATTATTTCAAGGAGGATGAGGAGGAGATACCAGGAGAGGATATTTCACCAAATGTTCTGCTATTTGTAGATGACAGACCAGGAATGATGAATGGATTAGCCTGCTGCTGTGTTTAAATGTTACTGTCACTTAATTTTGTACTCATATTCATGACACAGGAACAGATTACATCTGTCCTGCGAGGTGGTCCACACAGTGATGCGCATCGTGGCCTTCGTAGCACAGCCCGATTGCCCCTGCGCTCTCCCAATTGCTGTAAAAGTGATAGCAGCTCTGACCTCCTTTTCCACTGGGTCTTTCCAGCACACCGTGGCCACCGTGTGCCTTTTTTGATCTGAGAGCTTTCGTTTGACCCTCTACTTTACACATTGACCTGTTTTATCTACATTGGGCAGGGGTTCTCAGACTGTCTGGATAAACTTGATTGACAATATCAGCTACTTCCTCCAAGGCTGTTTTTGCATCTTCAGCCCATGGAACTCTGTTTACATTACCATACACTACCATATATTCTTCACCTGCAGAACATTTAAATGCAAGGAAAGGTGTTCATCTGTACAGTGAAGCTTACACTCGGCTGCGTTAACCTTTTAGGCACCTGAGTTTTTTCAAGAAAATACTCAGTTTTGCTATCAAGATTTTGAAAGGATGTAGTTTGAAAGTGGTTAGAGATAAAGGCAGCCTGTCATTGAGGAAAATCTTCAGTATGACCTAAAATTTGGGATATAAGTAAATTCACTCATCTAATTTGCATATCATGATGTCACCATGTGGCTGCCATATTGGAAAATATACAGAAATTAAGTGATATGAAAGCTTCCATTCTGAGACCGTAACAACATACCAGTCATGAATCTGGATTTTAGCTTGGGGTTTTACCTTTCTATGAACTGGTGGGCATCGGCTATCTGTTTGTGTCATTTGTGATGAGGCTCCAAAATACACCATCCAAAAAAAGAGAGACAAGAAATTATTTGGGTTCAAATTTGTCAGATCCCTATCTCCACAATGCTCAACAGGCTCATCAAAGTCTCTGATCCACTTGTGGTAGTCTTCCTCATCCCTAAGTAAACCCAACCACAGTCATCATTGTAATTTACGGGCAGAGCATGAACGCTTCTGCTGCCTTCACTGTGCTGTCTATGGCTCAGCTTCTCCCTCATCTGACCAAGGCTCCAAGTTTCTTCTCATTCCTGCTAACGTGTTTTGAGCCTCCTTGCTCCTCAGCACTCACCGTTTACTTACACCCCACACAAACCTGCTGCCGCAGCACGCACACATGCCGCCGGTTTAGTCCTGACTGGCCGACTGAACATTATCCTCAGAGGATAAATACTTCTCCTTGGAATCAGAGTCAGCCAGTACTTGACAAAGTACTCTTGACATTGTGAGTACTCTTAACTCGATCGCTAACTTTTTGGGGATGTCTCTCTCTTTCTCTCTCTCTCTCTGCTCAGCTAGAAATTACTCCAGCCCTTTGCACATCTCCTCAATCTGTTGTGTGTGTTTCAAAATAAATATACACCAAAACTTTGAATAGAAACACACCCAAAAATACTGCTCTTATTAAAGTAACACATGTCCACTCTCTCCTGGTAAAAAGTGGTAACACAATTCAGCCCTGTATTTGCAGCTCTGGCCTGTTTTATCCAGCAGTGTTGCTTGTTGCAATTGTGCGACTTTGGCACCTAAAGAGTTAAACCCACTCATGGCGTTCTCTCCCCCCTCTCTGCCACTTGCACCGGTGGGAGGGATGGGTGCACCTTGCTGTGCCGGACTGCGGCGTGCATGAAAATGACAAAATGCCCTGGACACACCCCGTTGGTGCAGCACAGGCACACAGCACAGGGCAGGTGCACCTAGTCTACAAGAAACAATTATGCTACTGTTGCCTTTTGTGTCAGTTCAGTCTTTATCTCATCTTTACAAGGTAAACGTCATCCATTTGCACATTACTTTTGAAAGAGATCCTTCTTAATCTTCACATGTTGGGTTAAATGCTCCATAACACATTTTTCTGTTACTTTTTTACCACTGTGGTGTTGTCGGATCAGTCTTACCATCTCCCTGTGATGCCCTTTTAACTGGATGCTAACAGTGTTTTCTTTATAATCAAGTAAAGCTTTACAATTTCTCATATCCAAAGTATATGTTCACCATTAATTCGTGGCCCCACATTTTCTCCCTCATGGCTGTGCTACAGAATGCTATTTGCTCTAAATCTTTGGTGTAACTAAAATCTGATATATTTTTCCAACAGTGTTTTCTCTGGTACATGAAGATGTAGAAGATTTTGTATTATCCATGTGTTTGACTATTCATCCTCAGAGATATTAACTTTTAGTTATTTTTTCCAATGATGTTTCACGCATCCTTTATTTTCTGTTCTCTCCATTAGGTATTTATGTAGTGTCGGTATTACTTCTTTAAATTGTAAACTCCTACTATAGTTGCAATCATCACAGTTTTACCCATATTTATGTGATGCTTTACTCCACTGTGTTAAAGACAGCTGTTGATATAGAAGAGGCTTGAATATTTAAAGAGTAGTGTTGTGACAGTTTTTGGAAACTTGATAATTTTCCATATTTTTTTACTGTGCATAGAGCTGTTTTTCCACTTTGAATCTACTACATGAACTTCTGATTAGAAGTGTTTGGTGTAAAATTCCTGTCATAGGCTACCCAACAAGGAAGGAAGAATTTTCCCTCCAGTTTATACCTGCATGCTACTTTAAATCATAATTTAGAGATGCTATGAGGAGTTTCTAAGTAATTACAAAAAAGTCTCACTTTTAGATATACACCTGATCGAAATACACACTTTAAGATTGGTTTTATAGCATCAAAATAGGTTATCTATAAATGCTATTCCTTAGCTTCGCGGTCGGGTCGGACAGGGCTGGACTGGCCTGGATACTCAACTTCGGGAACAAGACAATTAAAACTAGAGCAAATTTATATTATTCATTGCTTTGCATCCTGTAAGTTGTTGAAAAAAGAAGTTGTAAAGCAACGCAGAGTTCTGAGGAAGATCCGAGCTGCATTCATTAGCATCACAACAAACACAGGCTTTGGCTTGGGTCACGTCTTTAAGACAGTTGCCGCGCGTGCTCATGGGTAGCAGAGTCTTTATGTCGCCAGAATTAGATTCTCCTTATAGCACCTTTAAATGTAAATTAAGTAATTATAACTGCCTTGTCCAGTAGGTGTTTTGCAGCATCTCCATATGCGGCTTTGAATTTGAGTATTCTGGCTTGTATTTTGACAATATTTCTTGTGTTTCGATATGTTTTGTTTGTTTCTTTTTTTATTTCTGGGGTTTTATATGCTTTTATAATTGGTTTTAGATATTAAGAAATGTCACAATATTATTCAAATTGTTTTATTATATCTCCTCTTGCTAATCAATATTCAGAGCTTGGTAAACTTTCTTTTGTTCATTTGTTTGTTTAAAATCTGTGTGATGATTAAGCAGATTGATTGGAATAGATCTTGGCTGTGTTTGGATATGCTCACATAAAACTCCACAAAGCAGCAAGTGTGAGGTTTTGAACATCAAGACATTTGTGACACATTGTCTATTTCCTTGACAAAATTTAATTGTATTTGTAAGGGTGAGGAGTTTTCATAAAAGCTATGGCATCAGTGTCATCAGAATAATAATAGAAGGAGGTGTTTTTCTTCTAAGAATCTAACTTAGAAATGAAGTAAAGCCACGACGTTGCAGGTGGAGGGGGCACATTAGGACATATCGGCCGGTTGTCATAAACAGAAAATAATTGGATTCTTAGATGACTTGTACCGTTTTAGTGCTGATTCCTTGATCTTCACCCATTATTCAAGTCTGACAATAAGCAGCCTATGATGAACCATCTCAAATACGGCAAAGCTAAGACTATTAAAATGGCACCGTTCCTCTTTTGTGCTGCTTATAACAAATCATTATTACATTTAGAGAGAGCTGAATGATTGCTTTGCGGTACCCTCAGACTGCATTTGTAAGCTCTAATAATTAGTTCTAGCCTAAAAGGAATGAAACAGTTTGGCACAAGAAATAATTTCCAAATGCAATATGAAAGTGGCTCAGGAAACAGTTTTAAATTTGATAGGAACTTGCACAAATACTTAAAGGAGCAGCTGTGCCTCTGTGTATTACACAAAGAAAGAGCAGCGAGCAGAAGGGCATCATTTTCTGACAGGCGGGGAGCTCGAGCCAACAATATCAAACACCTCCTTTAGCAGGAGTGATTGAATGCAGTCCGAAGGGCATGTAGTGGGTAAAAATGACAAAGTAGTTCCCACAGAAAAGAAAAAAGACACCAGTTCAAAGTGATTACAAACACACCGGGCTGAAGAGTTAAGAGATGGCAAGAAAAGGGCAGCTGTCCGTCTTTTATTACAGAGCTGACAATTCTGGCAAGTTAGCGTTAAGGTTCAGGAGTGTTGATGGACGTCTCCCTCCTGGGTCTGTCTGTGACAGTATGTTGAATAAATAATAAAATAGAAGTTTGATTTGACCAGGTCACAACAAAGACAGGGGCATCTTACAACTTCATGAAGACTAAGTAAAACAATGTGATATTTATTGAGACTTTTAGTTAAATCCAGGGGCGGCTGGTCCATAGTGGGTGATAGTGCATCGCCCTCCTTAAAGGAGACATATCATGCTTGTTTCTCCTTTTCACTATGCCAGACTAGGATGCCTGTAAAGCATTTCTGCCCTCAGTACAAGTCATTTAGTTCCTTCATTGCCCCACAATAGCGTTCTCAAAATCCTCATTTTAGGCCATTATCAAACTCTCGTTGAAACGCTTGGATCTCAGGCTGACCTACAGTAACCTCGCAACATCACAGGCCTTTGTGCTCTGATTGGTCAGTTCTATCGGGGGTAGAGCCAGCTTGTCCTTGTTCTTCTACTGTATTTGCCGGCAGGCTCAAAGCAGCGACCGCGTATTGTGTCCCCCTACAGGCCAGAGCTGGTAATGGGTGAGTGTGAGCTAGGGAGCTATATACTGCTGCTTGGTGGATGTGTTCCTCGGTGACGGTTTTGTGGCTAACGGACATCACAGAGGAGGAAGTGTTTTATCAGCTTACTCCAATAAAAAGAAAGGTACCTCATGTCATCACAACGATTTAAATCTTGCGGTCATCTCGCAATGACCTATTTTCAGAGGCATCAAATCCCGTTCTGGGATATCAGAAAAAATACAATATCTCATTTTTTGAAAAATTAAGGGGGTGTAAGGTCTTGTTTTCAAATTTATTATATTATATGTAAGTATTAAATCATGCATCAGCATGATATGTCTCCTTTAAGCCACGTGAAAAAATAAGAGAGAAAAGAGTTTATAGTGCCCTGATTGTTCCTGTCTAAGTCTTCATATTATTGTTTAATCAGCAGCCTGAATATCGCTGCGATGTCACTGTCCAACCAGCAGCCCCGCCCCCTTGGGTCGAATTCACACAGACTGAAAATTGCTGCTGTCATAGACTTACATGGAGAGACTCTTTTTATCAAATTTTGGACCTTACAATGCATTTCTATGGGTTCAGGAAGGGTTCGCCCCAACGTGATTTCGTCATACGCACTGATGCCTGCTCGAGCAGCACAGCGCGCCCATGCGAGAGAGATGATTCAAAGTTAACATGTGAGTCATTTATCGGTGGTTTATCAGTATTTTCAGAGTAAATAGTGTCCAAGTATTATATATAATAGCATTAGTATAACTCTGGGGTGTTTCCTTGTTCTTTTGCCTTATTCTTGCCGTGTTTTGCTGTTTATTTGACATTTTTGCCGTATATTTGCCATGTTTTTACCGTGTTTTGCTGTATATTCGCCGTTACGTGCACATATTATCATACACACTACGGATGGGAAGTGAGAGCAGAGAGGAACCTGTTGAAAATTCCTATCAGTTTTCTTTTCTTGTAATTACACACTTAGCATTTATTAGATAATAATGTCAAATACGCTAGACTTGTTTACATTTATTTCTCATTGGCATAGGATGAATAAAATTTGTCAAAAGGACATTTCCTGACACATTTTTGACTAAGAAAGGCCAGGCAGACTGTTATAATTACAGTATTTAAAGAGTTATGTGGGACCACCTATTACGTAAGTGTTTTACTGTGGAACCAAATGTATCGTATTTTAACTTGATTTATCTTTACAAAAATACTGTACAGTATGTGCTTGTTATGTCTGGTGTTGCCATCAACGGGAAACAAATCAAAAAGTTGCAATATAACACTGTAAAGTAGGCTATCTGACTTTTAAATTATTAATTTAGCTATTGAATAGGTGATCGTCGCCATGACCACATCTTTTGCCCCCCCTTAGAAATTTTTCAGGAGGCGCCACTGGTTAAATCTGAGACAGGATTTGTAACTTTTCTGGTCTCATGTTGGTGCTTTTTGGAGTTAATGGTCGGTAAATTGGACAGCAGTTTAATGTTCAGTTCCTTACACCTGATGTGATATATCATATCCATCTTATGCCTTTCCCATTTTCCAGCTGAAACAGTTTTCAATTCATTGCCAAAAAATGAGGAGTGCTTCTTTTTTTAATGAGACAGAAAATGACTGTGGTGCTGATGTTTTTAAAGACATCTGCAAAATTAAAACACGCACTCTCTGAGTTTGTGCTTTTCCTATGAGCTGTCATCACAGTTAATGTCAGAGCATTTTTTAATCAATCAGTTTTAAGTTATTGCATGACAGAGAGCAAAAACAGTGTCATTGTTTGTTAGTGAACTGCAGAAACAAGAGGCATAGTTTGATGATATTTGTATATTTACCTATACAGGCTTTCTGATGTTGTGGTTATGTCTTAACATCAGTGTAATTTGACTTGTTACATAAAGTTTTCTGTGTATTCTGTGTGATTAGTGACACAATGAAAGGACAGACAACCAGGAATCCAGCATAAACTCAAACCCAACACTGGAGTCGACCGTGGAAACAGTGAAACAGCAGACAGCCCAAGGAGAGCTGAGACTCTGATTGGCTTTATTCTGGTTACAGAGCCCAAAATCTTTGTTTGAGCTCTTTTTTGTGTGACAGATCCCTTTATGTTGACGTTTCTGCCTAAAATGGCTTGTTCCCTCTGTTCCCCGTACCAACCTTCCTACTATTTATTTTGTAGTTAAGCTCATTGGCTGAGGGGAGCTCGTCTAATAAAGAGTAGAGACAGAATGAATAGTTGGCAACATTGCTCCAAGCAGTGCTGAACTGACCAATTACCAGAGCAGACTGATTATCCAATCACACTATGCCCACATGGAGAAGGCAGTCTAAAGGACAGGAGCTCCAACGGAGAGAGAATACAGCCTGATCAGGATTCTAAGTATGTACGAATCCTGACTTTTTTTTAATTAGGGTTATTGAGAACAAACTCTGGGAGTCATAAAGTGAATACATGAACCACAAAAGAGGAAAATATGGACTCTTAGAGCTCAACTGTGTATAAACAAGGCACACAATCCATCCTCTTTGCATGAAAATGATGTTTTTAATAGGGATGCACGGAAATGAAAATTTATGGCCAAAGCCGAATAGAATATAAACACTTGGCCGAATACCGAATACTAAATATCCAATGATGAGGCTAAGTACTTCACTATATTTTTTAATAGTGCAAAAATAGCTTAGAATGCATTTTTACCTCCGCCAAGGGGGTTATGTTTTCGGGAGAGTTTTTTGTCTGTCTGTCCATCCATCTGTCCGTCCGTGAACAAAATAACTCAGAAAGTCATGGATAGATAGATAGATAGATAGATAGATAGATAGATAGATAGATAGATAGATAGATAGATAGATAGATAGATAGAATACTTTATTAATCCCCGAAGGGAAAGTCATGTACTTTGGCAACAACAATAATGGATGGATATTGATGAAATTTTAAGAAAATGTTCAGCATGGGAAAAGGAAGAACTGATTTGATTTTGGTGTGAATCCAGATCAGCGTCTGGCCGCCATGACGAAAAATGGGATTTTGGTGAATAACTACTGAACTAAAATAGATATCATTATGAAACCAGTTGTTAATGGTCTGTTTTCATGGTGAAGGAGTCTAAATATTTAGATGAAATAAAGGTAGGACTAATATTTATGGTTAAAATCACAATATGGGTGAGGACTCTGGCACTGGCGGAGGTCTGCGCTCTCCGAGTGCTTTTCTAGTTAGACATGTTTTTAAAAGAAAGTCATTGTTTATTGAATATTATCCCTGTAAGGCCCAAGACCATAGATTATAGCCAGAAAATTCAAATTTTTTGGAGATTTAATTTTTATTTCACTTTCTGCTAAAATCCTACAAAAATCAAAATGTCAATAAAATTCAACGTATGGATTTTTCGTATCTCATGTGATACAGTTGGTGTTTTTGTCAACTGATAATCCATTCGAGGACATTTTTTTAGCATTTATCTGATTGTATTCAAATGTTTTCTTGTAATTTGTTGATCATATTGAGTAGATAGAGATATTATAAAAGTATGTATCAAATATGATACAATTGGCGTCATGGGGTTAAGACATTTTTTAATATTCCAGTAGCCTTTGCTTTACAAAAAAAGCACAACACATTTTTTCATTCATATTAGGCCTTCAAACAAAAAAAAACATGCATTTAAAAAAAGAAACTAAAGTGCACTGAAGTGGATTAACCTGCAACAAATGAATTATTGTCCCTTCAACACAAGTCTGCTTAGCCACAGTCACACGCAATGACGTGTTTGATTTCGTCATTTTGGTGATTGTGGCACACGGTACCATTCGGCCTTGCTATTACCTCACTCTACTGAAGGCCGAATATGGCTTTTTTTGCAATATTCGCACCGGATATCCGGTGCATCCTTAGTTTTTAATGACAGCAAAGCACAGAGGATGGTCCAGACTGCTGCATCACAGGCTTATAGACAACACACTTTCACCATCAGGACCCTTGACCCTGCTGTGTCAGCGGTGTTCATGGATATAAAAGCATATCAGTCTGAGGCTGATTCTGATGGACGCTTCTAGGGATGTAACAGTATGAAAATTTCGTATCATGGTTATCGTGACCAAAATCATCACGGTTACCATTATTATCGCAGTGTTGTAACAGTGTACTCAAAATGTTCAAAAAGTACTTTAACACAGTCTTGAAATCACATTTAACCCCTTTAATATTATTATCATAACACTTCTTTTTTATCTTTATTGTCAATAAATGTGACAGGAAATGTCCTTTGAGCACATTTTTTACCCTTTTTTTCATGAGAAATAAAAGTAAACAATTCTGGCAAGTATTTGTCAGTATTAAATTATGAATGCTTAAACAGTGTGTAATTACAAGAAAAAGAAAAATTCAGATTTGAACTTTTAACAGGATTCTCTTCATAAACATTTGTAAATGAACATGTTTAAAGTTCTGAGACGACTAATAATAAACTTAACCTATTTTACATACATTCCCACAGTTCAGTTTGCTTGCAGCATTAGTGTCCATGTTACAGCTCGTTATATGAGACCATGTCCAGGCCTTTTTTTTTACTGACGATAGTCCCTGAGGGAATTCCTGTCTAGTTTGTCCCCTTCCATGACTCTGCTCTGGTCTCCTCTCTCCCTGGCAGATCTCCGCCTCTAATATTTCCAAATTACGATTGACTAAATCCATAATACATGAACTATGATAGAAAAGACAATCAATTACAAAATACATTGAACACACGGCAAAAAATGGCAGAAAACACATTCCAGAATGATATGAATGCTATTATTTAATGTCCTGCTCAGTATTATTGGCGGCCCTTCATTATTTTCATTGCTTTAACAATATCTTCAGAAATTAATTAAAATGTTCCAAATTCATGTCATCAGGATCTTTTAATTAAAGGTCCAAAATACATGCACACACACACACAAAAAAAAACAACATTTTCATAGGTTACATATTGTAATTTTAAAGTGGGAACTGAAAAAAGCATGTGCAGCTGTAATGGCACCCCTCTTCAGTATTTTGTCGCACACCCTTTGGCACTGATGACAGCCTCCAAATGTTTCTTGTAGCCATCTATAAGCTTCTTGCACTTCTCAGCTGGTATTTTCTCCCACTCTTCCTCTGCAAATTGTTCAAGCTCTTGAACATTTGCAAGTTTCTTTTCCCTCATGGCAGATTTCAGCCATACCAAAGATTTTCAGTCGGGCTGAGATCAGGACTTGTTGATGGCAATTTAAAACAGCCCATTTTTTCCTTTTCAACCATTCCTGTGTGCTTTTGGATGTGTGCTTTGGGTCTTTGTCTTGCTTGTGTTGCCCACGATCTTCGACTCAAACCAAGTGTACATTACACTGGGTAGGACATTGCACTCTAAAATTTTTGATAATTCTCTGATTTCATGATTCCTGTGATACAGTCAAGGCCTCCAGTGCCCGATGCAGCAAAGCAGCCCCAAACCAGTATGGAACCTCCACCATGCTTAATTGTTGGTGGGTGTTCTTTTTCTTGTAGGCTTCAAGTGGTTGTAATTAAAACTGCCTATTCTAAATATGACTGCATGATCATAGTAGCTAATGAAGTATAATTTACAAACCTTAATATGTGAACATTACTTCTGCCAAGTTTGAGTCTGATAAAGTGATGCAGAGCAAAGTTAGAGAGGTTTGTAAAGAAACTGTACTGTCACATTGTGCACTTAAGCTTCATGGGTGCCAATAATGGTGAGTAGGACTGTACAAGATTTATACATTATTTAGACAGAGAATGCTGATCAATCGCCTGCAATTCACTCAGGTATGGCTCACTGAAACTTCTCTCTCTCCAGCTCACTCACTGGAGGAGTTACAGTAGTTCACACACGTTTTTTTCTTCCGCTATCAGTTTCCCCCCCGGCATCCTTTTAAAATCCAAAAATTCGACCAGAGCTCTGAGTTCGTTTTGAGAGGAAAAATCTTGTAGTTTGTTGGATCGCTCTCTATCACAGAGGCCAAACAACGTAAACTGCGTATGCACAGCTCCGTTTGCTGCTTTACTGAGTAGCAGACTCACATAGTTCCACCTTTTCCAGGCAATGAGCAGATTCACCGTGAGTTACTGACACTGTGGTGATCAAACTCGGTAACTCTGTAATTAAAACAGGGACCAGTAATGATAACCGTGGGATATTTTATTGCGGTTTACCATTTCACCGGCAACCGCTACATCCCTAGACGCTTCACAGCACCCTCAGCATCACTGTGTGGATGTGGTGTGCATGTGAAGGTGTGACCTCTGTTGTTTCATGCTGTGAGTAGTTAGACTACAGAAGCTAAACTACTCACACAAAAAGGATCTGCAGTATGCTGAGCTGTGACACGTCTGAAAGCCATGAAAAAACGCTTTCATACATTAAAAAGTTTGAAAACACATTTTCAGTCACAACACGGTGATCTCAGTGGAGATGCCTCTCTAATCAGCAGCACTTCCTTCAGTCGAGTGCCGTTATGAGTCACTCTCAGCTATCCCAAAGATAAACCCTGGAGCCTGATGTTCCTAATTGCACGACTGGAAGACAGAATCAGGAATCAAACGTAGGAGCTGCCAGATATTTCTGGAGCATCAGTTCACTCTGCAGCCCTGAAAGAGGAGCAAGTGTCTGTGTGCAGGAGTTCAGTTTCAGTGGGCAGGTTGTGACTGACGGGGGGTTCAGTACAGATTTATCTACTCATGACTAACTTTAACAGCATGCTGCATACATGATCTGTGTTTGCTCTTTACTCGGGTAAAACCAATTGTCATTACTGTTTTTTCAGCAGCCTTTAATACAGAGATACAAGAGGGACCTGAGGTTATGAAGAGACTGTAGACTGAATGCTTATAAAGAGATCAGAGGAGAATGATATAGTCATCACGTATGATATAAAGTGTCGGTTCATTACCAATATGGTCATGATTAAGTTAATCACAATAATGACAAAACTTAAAGTCTGACTGGTCAATATTTAATTAAAAAAGGATCAGATTAGTCATCATAGTACAAAAGAGCTCAAATTGCGCCTTAACAGGTTAGTTTATTGATTTGGGAAGGGGGGGGGGACCATTGTTCAGGATCATCTATGCTAATCAGTTTTTTTTAATTTATTGATTTATCTATCTATCTATCTATCTATCTATCTATCTATCTATCTACTTAGGGCCTCCATACACTGAAGACATTTTTGCCACATTTTTGCCTGATTCATACACCGTCCACTGAAAACAGCTCTGAGACTCACTTAATGGGCCTGGGCCCTGTTCTACAAAGTAAGTTCAGCCTAGCAAGACAGCCTTGGAGCTACCTCGCTGAACTGAGCGCGGTAGCCGGCGGTCTCGCTAAACGGTTTGACAACGCTGGTTATCAACCTCATAACCGGATCCAGGTCTGCAATGAGCGCGTGCACGCATATAAGGCGGAGCCCACCGCATCTGACCAATCGCGAACATGGACCAGCCCGGAGCGTCAGAGCAGGCCGGAGAGCGGAGGAGCGCATACTTCACACAGGAGGAGCAGGAGGCGATCATGACAGAGTATGAAGAATTAAAACATGTAATAAACGTCAAAAGCAACACCGTCGCCGCTGCAAAAGCACAGAAGGAGTGCTGGCAGGAAATTGCTGACAGTCTCATTGCATAAGTATAGCGTGCAAAAAATCTTTGGTGCCATCATCATCCTGAAATAGCACTGTTCAACATGCACTTTTACTGTAACATGCACCAGACATGTCTAATTCATGTCCAAGATGAATTCATTCATTTGCTCATTCCTATCTTGTTTACATTTCTTGTGTGATATGTAGCCCACATGAGCCCTACATGAATTCCTGTCACAATTTTAAGGTGGGCAATAAAATATTGTCATGGAACAGAAGTGTTGGCATTGAAGATTTTGTTAAGTGTGAGAGTCCTCCCCCAGATTTTACTCCTGCAGAGGAGCTGGCCGAGAGAGCTCATTGGTCAGTGGGCGGGGTTTTTATAGTCCGCGAGTTCAATCTGGAACCTAGCCTGCCCCGGAGCAGGTTAGCCGTTCAGCGTACGTTGCCATGGAGACTCGCCTCGCTAAGAAGTGATCCCATCTCATAGGACAGGGAACCCAGAACCTACCCTCAAAGTTACCTCGCTAGGCAGTAATCCTGCTTCATAGAACAGACCCTGCACCCACAGGTTGAGAACCATTGTACTGGTGGATTGCTTTGCAGCTTGATCATTCAAAGACTTTCTTATGAAGAACAAGTGATGGACGATACTCCAGGATGAATTTATCATTTAGAAAACAGCGAGTGAATGGAACAGAGGGTCAGAGATGGACTGATGAAGAATGTTGAGTCTTGATTCATCAAAAGGCTGACTCATTATTTTTTAAGTCTTTGTGGTCACCGTGCACATGAGCCATCAAGACACTGTTGATTTATGAAACCACACAAAGTGTTTGATGATTCCTCACTGTTCCTGAGATGCCATCTGTCCGCATCATTATGCTCACCTGCACACAGAGGAGTGCACACGATTAAGAAGGTGTCCAGATCAAATGTTCTTGTGCATCACATTTACATCACATGTACATCAGATGAAAATCTTCTTTAGCTTTTCCATCCTTTCTCTGCTTTGTGTGAAAGCCTTAAATCAGTGAATGTTTCATTTGTTTATGCACTCTTTGACTGAAGGCAGCTTTTGTTTTGAATGTTTTTAAGTGAATCATCAGACTTTGTGCAGGAGAGAGTGGATGGATTGCGCAGCGTGCAGCACAAATAGTCAGACAACAGGTCGGAGAAGAGTCGGGAAACTGTTCCATGCATGAAATGAATTCACACAGTTAAACATCAAGTACTTTATGTTCTAAAATGGCCCACTTAGTAATGCAGAGAAGGTGAATCGATGAACAGGGAGGTAAAAGTTAAAGTCACATTCATGCTGTATGTATCTTTGTGCATTTTGAAGTGGCTATATGGTATTTGTGGTATTTTCTAGTGGGTATACAGCGTATACCTGCATATCAAGAAGACTACACCTCTGGAGCGAGGGGAGGGCCCCGCACATCACAGAGGAGAGGAGAAAGGCATTTTAATGAATGTACTTTAATGAAAGTGACGCATTAGACTCTTAAATTGCACAAATGAGTTAGCTTTTTCATTTACTGAAGAATGAGTGTTATATGTCCTGATTAAAATAAACATTAAATAGGCCTAATGGAATCTTTCTTTCTAATCTGCACTTGAATTTCTGGGTGGAGAACCTGTTGGCACAGTAGGGGTGTCTGTTGGGGGTGCAGGGCGCTGTCCCAAATGAGCTATAGGGGTGTTTTGAAATGGACTTGCTATCGGTCGATATCACTAGTCAATATGAGTGCAAGTATATGAAACTGTGAGCTTTGTCACTGGGTGGGAGATAATCAATTCTGATATTCAATTCTGCTTCTTTAAAATTAAATGTGAATGAATGGTCAGTGTGTGAAGGCAAGCAGCCAAACAATGCATGCTACGCCTTGTAATAACTCACTTATAGATTAAAACTACTCAAAAAACTATGTTCACGCAAAGGTATGCTAAAGTAAAAATATTAACAACATTTAAATTTTCCTTAAATAAGCGTCTGTGTTTAGGACTTTACTATGTTGAGATGTAGGGGTCAGAGGGAACAATGAACACTAACTTCACTAAAACTGGACAAACATTAGCGAGTTTGACCTTAGTAAAGACGACATGTCGATATCTCTCTGCCCAGACAATCCATTCAGACACAACACAGTCCTAAAGTAAGAAGATTTCTGGATCGGCTCCCTGGTATGATGTCCCTCTTGTGCATGCCTGGGTTTTCTCCGGTTCACTCCCACAGACATACACAACAATGGAAATGAAAATAGAGAATTTTTGTTGTGTTTGTGTCTTCTGTTTACACGAGAGCTGTGCCTAGAGAACCTACATCCGCAAACTTTTGAAACCAGGGTCCAGAGTAAAAAGTATTGAAAACTTTTTCATTTTCATTGCTGTGTAAATAAGAATCACCGTTATCAGGAAAATAAGCGCAGTACTCTTTCAGATGGAGGAAGCACGTATACCGAGTAACAACAACAACAGCAGCTATACTATACAGAACAACATGCGTGCTTGCAACTGTGCTAAGTTTGCTATCGCTCCTCCAACAAAATGTGGATTTGAAATGTGGAGGAGATGCATTTGTTATATTCACCAAGGACACTACAACTTTACATAACCATCTACTGGCCTGGCATGCATGCTTCAGCATTTTAGGGATGTAACAGTATGAAAATTTCATATCACGGTTATTGTGACCAAAATTATCACGGTTATCATTTTTATCATGGTATTTTAAAATGTTCAAAAAGTACTTTAACACAGTCTTAAAATCATTTAACCCCTTTAATACTATAATTTTAACAGTTCTTTTGTCTTTTTTGTCAATAACTGTGTCAGGAAATGTCCTATAAGTAAATTTGTTTAAACTTTTTTCATTAGAAATAAAAGTAAACAATTCTGGAGAGTATTTGTTATTATGTTATAAATGCTTAAACTGTGTGTGATTACAAGAAAAGAGAAAAACAGATATAAACTTTAAACAGGATTTTCTTTATAAACAATTGTTAATGAACATGTTCAAAGTTTTGAGACGGCCAAAAATAAATGTAACCTATTTTACTCAAGCATTTTTGTTTGCCTTCAGCATTAGTGTCCATGTTACAGCTTGTTATATTAGACCATGTCCAGGCTAATTATTTTATTTTAATTTTTGTTTTACTAACGATCATCCCTGAAGCAGTTAGCCCCCTTCATGACTCTCCTCTGGTCTCCCCTTTCCATGGCAGATCTCCTCGGTATCTTCTTCTTTAATATTTCCAAGTTACGATTGACTAAATCCATAAAATACAAACTATGATGGATAAAGACGCTCTATTACGATGAATACGGCAAAACAAGGCAAATGAACAGCAAAAGAATGGCAGGAACACACTGCAGATTTATACTAACGCTGTTATTTACAACCTTTATACATTATTTACACAAAAAATCCTGATAAACCTCCTATAATTCACTCCGGTATGGCTCACTGAATCCTCTCTCTCTCTGCTTGTTTACTCGAGGAGTTACAGCAGCTTTAATCACGCACATTTTTGTCTTTCACCAAAGCTTGGTGTTAAAGACAGGGTGACTGTTGTCAATCAGTTTCCCCTCGACATCCTTGTAAAATCCAAACTTCGGCCAGACTTTAGACTTCAGCCCTTTCAAGTGGGAAAACCTGTAAAAGAGTCTGAGCGAGGCTCCATTGCTGGACTTTCAGAGGCACAACATTGCAAACTGTGCATGCGCGCCTCTGTTTGGGAGAGACGGCTTCATCGAGGGGCAGACACACATAGTTCAGGCTTTTTCAGGCAAAGAGCAGCATCACAGTGAGTTATTGACACAGTGTGGTGATCAAACACAGTATAACAGTAATTTTAATAGGACACCGTAATGATTACCGTGGAAAATGTTACTGCGGTTTACCATTTTACCGCTAACCGTTACATCCCTACTGCATTCTCAGTCATTCTCGCGGATCTGTGTCAACACACAGCACTGCACTGTCTCCATGTTAATGCAGAGCAGTTTAGAAAAAGCAAAAGGAAAGTCCTTCTAATGTTGAATATACCGGGCCTAAAACAAGTCTATTAGGTGATTGGTGATCCAACATTGCCCTTAAATGTGAGTGTGTGGAAAGCTAGTTTGTTCCTGTGACTGATTGACAAATATTTCAGGGTGTGGCCCATGGCAGCAGAGATAGACTTCTCCCCAGACCCAGAAAAGAAGGACAAATAAGTTAATTGATAAATGAACACAGACAGTGACCAAAAATCTAGAAAACTTTTAAAAATACAGTTTTTTAGAGCTGTGTTATGATGACATATATATTGTGATTTAAGGTGATTGTGTGGGGGGGTATTCAATGCAAATTAGACGTGCTCTGCTTTCTAATGCAGTCATTTATCCTGAGTTTGTGCTATTTCTACCCTCTGTTTGTTGAAATGGGCTGCAGTGTTTGTCTTAATCTTAGACCCGGTGAGTCATTTTTCTCAAATGAATTATTGGCATAGCCGTTGTCACATTTTGTGTCATCGCATAATAATGCTGTAATTTCAGTTTACACCTGCAAGAAGGTGTTACCTTGAGTCCTCCTCCCAGCGTTTACATCATGTCGCATTAATATTTAGCGTCTGGCTGATGAGAACTGAAAAGTGGTTGAATTTAAATGTGCTTGGCTTTGTGAAAGCGTTCTTCTGGAAGAACTTGTCAATATTACATATTCTCTGTGAGCATAAACACTCGATACAATGAGATCACGCTCCTCTACAAAATGATATTCTGCGGTCAACACTTGTTAGTCGACATCCTCAGTGAAACTCTTGAAGGTTATTCTTTCAAACTGGCCACACTCCAAATGCTTCGGCACTCCTCTTCGTGTCACAAACTTGTGATGGATGATGCTACTCCTAGCAAGGGGTTGTGGCTGTCTACCCCCCGAGGCAAGGATAACGGATGGGCAGTGGGTGCTCCCACTCAATACTGGCTGCCCTTGATTAGTACGTCTATTGATTCTAAATCAGTGATTATGTAAAAGATGTACACCCATAATTCATACTGATGAAAGGGCTGCGTGTTCAATATCAAAATCACAGCATGGGCTCCTTTCACTACGAATACTGTGCTGTGAATCCACTGCTGAGTTAACGATTCTGAGACGCTGTTTGTGACCACAGACGTCAGGGAAAAGGTCGAGTATAAGCATATAGAAAGAAAGAATGAAGAGTAAGGTCTTGTCTGCGTGGGAGAAATCTCTCTCTTACTCACAAACTGCAGCATCTGTGACAGACAAGCTCATATTCTGCTCAGCATATGATGGAGAAAATTCCTGATGTCACCAGAGTTGGCTTTAAAGCCTCCGGGAGAAACATGAACACCTCATTTAAATGCAAATAAATCCTCCAGACTCCTCTCAGCTGTTGTGATAATGTGGAGTGAGTATATTGACTTAGTTAATGAGGTGTAAATAGCTAATGGGTGTGCTCCAGCTTTTACTTTTTATCTGCAGTACACTATGAAGATATCTGTCTTGAGGACCTGCTATAAGGTGGCTTAACATTTCCAGGATTCAGTGTTGAGCTCGTACAGAGGTGCATAATCGTGGAGGATTCAGGTCGTCAGGACGCTGTTTGATAACAGTCTGGGGTTTTGTTGGAGCACAGATGGTGCAGTAGAAAAAGGCTTAGCAGCATTTGTTATGTCTTTATGAACTGCTTTGTCGCAGATTACACAGTGTTGGTATTTTGTAATATCAAGGCTCCAAAATTGACTTTTGGACACGCTGGCCAAGATGGTGGGCTGATTAAAATCATTTGTGTCAGAGCGTTTGAAGGAGTTACACCTCCACAGCCCACATCCTTTTACTTTGGATCAGGAAATTAAACCAGGTTCATCGATCCACACAGGCACACCAAGATTATATTCTCATCACAAAGTACAAATTAAATCTCTAAAGGGCTGGAAAATATGTATTTTTCACATTCTAACTGCTCTGTGCACAACAGTCTCATTCCAGGACATGTGATAGTAGTCATGTGTCCTTCAGGAACTTCAGTAACGACAATCTTAAGCATTTCTTTATACTTTTTCATTCACTTATGATAAATTCCTTCTGTCTGATATCAGCTTCAGCCGTCAGAGGACTGATCACCATGCAGCAGACTCTCTCTGAGTCTCTGTCTGCATGTTTAACAGAAACACATCAACAGGATGCGCAGAACGTTGTCCTGTCACGTAAGCTGTGATTCAGTGGGCTTCCTGTTGTAGCAGTTGATTGTCTTGCTGCTGATAAATGCTTCGAGCGAGTCTACAGTCTGTGATACGCACTATAATGCCGCTGTGGCCGCTTGGAATTCAATTGTTAATGTCACACCAAACAAAACGTTCCATGTTGTTGGCCGATGGTGTTTTAGCCTCTTACAACCAACAAGATTATTTATGAAGACTAATCCGTAAAGACTTGTGTCTCCTCCATTTCTCCTACCCTGAGCTCCAGTCTGCACAACAGAGCATTTGTAGGAGAGCAGGGGCATTTATTTTATTTTATTTTATTTTATTTATTTCAAACACATTAACAACAAAGATATATACAAAACAAAAAAGTAAGAGAGAAATATGAAGAAAACTAAAATAAAGAAAAATATTCATCAGAAGTTATAATGTGCATGCTCGAAAAGGAGCATGTGCATTATCATTCATTAGATTTTTTTTCATTTAACTTTTGCATAAATAAGTCAATATTATTTTTTAAAATACCATTAAGCTATACATTGCACACACACACCTACCCACACACACGTGTGTGTGTTCATACGTACATATATATATATTAGGGGTGAAACGAAATTTCGTGCCACAAAATGTTGCAAAATAAAAAAATGAAGAAATAAAATTCAAGGATCCTCGAAATAAAAGCACAAAATAAAACACGCGAAGGGGCGCGCACACGACTGGTGATGTTTACCCTTCTCGCCTACCGTAGCAAAACACTCGCTTCAATATGGAGGAGTTAGCTGACACTCCTTCATCAAATAAATCGGTTGTGTGGACCTATTTTGGCCTCCCATGTAAAAGACGAGAGAACGGTGAGAAGATTGCGGACAAAACAACAACCGTGTGCAAAATATGCCGCTACAGTTCGTCGTATACTGCGGCGAGTACAACTAACAACTACTTTGAACTGGAGACAGGCAGCAACTGTGTGTTTGTGTAAGTCTGCATAAAAAACAATATCTGATTTTTGCATCTACTGTTGAGTTGACAGAATTTGATCATACTTGAAGATCAGAAGTATATGCACTGTTATAGGCTAAATATTATAGTTCACAGTTCAGACATTTATAGGTCTAAACTGCAGCTCTGAGGACTGCTATTTGTTTTCCTTTTCATTCAAGAATGTAGTTATCCTGATTGTTACAACAACAAAGCACTTTTTATTGAGATTTAATGTTTGTATTTGCACTGTAGTCTAAATAAGGGGAAAAAACTACGATTTTTTTAATTTTGTACTAATGCAGCAATATCTTTTGTATGTCTGCATTAGGAAGAAAATAAAGAAAATGAGATTTTTGCACAACTTCCTTCTGTTGGGGATTTTCTATAATCTTTATTTTGTATCGTGAGCCCTGTTTCGTATTTCGTATCGTTTCGTGAGTTGACCATTTCGTTACACCCCTAGTATATAAACAAAGGTGCACATCAGACAAGGAGGAAGTTAACTTAAAAAAGTTCTCAAAGGATATGATATTATTTTAATGGTATGTGGTGATAATTGAGAAATTAATTGCTTTTACATTCACCATCATACTTTCATACATACACTAGTATACTCTCTGACATTCATTCTTTGAGTTTAATAGTATATATAAGAGTTTGATAGTGAACGTAAGAGAGCATACTAACGTATGAGTGAGAATATGATGGTGAATGCAAAAGCAAGTAGGATTTAACAAGCAGATTTATCCAGGTTTTTTTTCAACGGTGGTAGTTCTGTTAAAGAGACTGTGAGGAGTTTCTAAGTAATTACAAAAAGTCTCACTTTTAGATATATGCCTGATCGAAATACACACTTTAAGATGAGTTTTATAGCATCAAAATAGGTTATCTATAAATGCTATTCCTTAGCCTTCTGGTTGGGTCGGACAGGGCTGGACTGGCCTGGATACTCAACTTCAGGAACAAGACAATTAAAACTAGAGCAAATTTATATTATTTTATTATTTATATTACGCGTCTTAGAGCACCGGGCTGTAAGCAGCGATATATAGCCGGCTGCAACTACGATACTAAGTTTTCCGAAAATTGCTTGTTGTCACACATCAAAAACTACCGCTACGTAACTAGAAAGAGATACATTACCTCAACGCTTTGCATCCTGTAAGTTGTTGAAAAAATAAGTTGTAAAGCAATGCAGAGTTCTGAGGAAGGTCCGAGCTGCATTCATTAGCATCACAACAAACACACGCTTTGGCTTCAGTCACGTCTTTGTTGCGTTCCAGTTGTAGCCAGAAGTCAGAATTTCCTACTGGGAACTCGGTGAAACCTCGCCACCCCTGAGTTGACAATGGAAGATGGATGCCCCCAGTGTGAACAGTTATTTAGCTCCTGTAATAATCAATTTATTTGCACTTCTGACTGGGGTGTGTCGCTCTAGATCAGCTGTATACATAGTATTGTTAGACTTATATTTACAAAAATGCTGCCATAGTGATGATCCCATTCTTCATGTGATATTTGTGAATAACAACGCAGGGCGTGCTAACAACAGCTAACAATAGCCTGGTAGATCGGCATGTTTTTTTCCGACTTCAACTGGAACGCCGATAAGTCGGAGATGATGTCACTCCCAGTTCCGAGGTTACTGGAACGCAGCATTACGACAGTCGCCGTGCGTGCTCATAGGTAGCAGAGTCTTTGTGTCGCCGGTAATAGATTCTCCTCATAGCACCTTTGAGCAAATACTGTATATTCATATATGTGCAAATATATATGAATAATAATGATAATGATAATAATAATAATAATAATAATAATAATAATAATAATATAATAATATATATATATAGCTATGTAAACTATGTAAAAATTATATGTATATTTATGCATATATTTTTTTAACTGTTAAGAAACATATCCATGTTTTAGCTCTTGTATTTATGATATTTAACATTTTGTATTTTTGCTTCTTTGTGAAGAAAATTGAATAAATATTAAATATCTGTATTGAACTCAGCCATGGTTAATGCACTATAATGCAGGTGGATTAAAAAGTACGCATTAGTGGTTAAATTACTTTATTAAATGTAAGTTACATTGTACAAATCTCTATTGCACACCTGGATGAGCCTGTGTGCACATGAGAACCACTGATCCAAACAGCTCGTGGACCAAAAACCTCTGAGATCCACCCCACAACAGAAACCTACCTGCATGAGGTGCTTGGGGTGGGAGTGGGGGGATTTAGCCTCCTCCTCTAATATTAATCCACTCGCTGTGAAATTGCTTCCAATGCTTCTTCACTTTTTGACTTTATCAACCTTATATATATATATATATATATATATATATATATATATATATATATATATTTATATATATATATAGATATGTATATATATATATCGTCTCACGCCTTCTCCCACTTATCCGTGGTCGGGGGCAGCAGCCTAAGCAGGAAGCCCAGACTTCCTCTCCCCAGCCACCTCGTCCCAGCTCTTCCCGGGATCTCGAGGCGTTCCCAGGCCAGCCGAGACATAGTCTCTCCAGCGTGTCCTGGGTCTACCCCGGGCCGCCTTCGTGGACGTGCCCGAACACCTCACCAGGGAGGCGCCCAGGAGGCATCCGACCAGATGCCCGAGCCACCTCATCTGGCTCCTCTCAACGCCAGAGGAGCAGAGGCTCTACTCCGAAGTTCTCACGAATGACCGAAGCTTCACCCTATCTCTAAGGGAGAGCCCAGCCACCCCGAAGGAAGCCCATTTCAGCCGCTTGTACTCGTGATCTGGCCGGGTCACGACTCCAGAGCTCGTGACCATATATGAGGATAGGGGTGAAGATCGACCGTAATCGAGAGCTTCGCCTTACGGCTCAGTTCCCTTTTTACCACGACAGACCGGTGCAGAGCCCGCATTACTGCTGACGCCGCACCGATCCGCCTATCGATCTCCCGATCCACCCTTCCTCCGCTCGTGAACAAGACCCCGAGATACTTAAACTCCTCCACTTGGGGCAGAATCTCTTCCCCAACTCGGAGGGAGCACTCCACCCTCTTCCGGGTGAGGACCATGGACTCGGATTTGGAGGTGCTGATTCTCATCCCAGCCGCTTCACACTCAGCTGCGAACCGATCCAGTGAGAGCTGGAGGTCACGGTTCGACGAAGCCAACAGGACCACATCATCTGCAAAAAGCAGTGACCCGATCCTGAGGTCACCAAATCGTAACCCCTCAACACCCTGACTGCGCCTAGAAATTCTGTCCATAAAAGTAATGAACAGAATCGGTGACAAAGGGCAGCCCTGGCGGAGTCCAACCCCCACCGGAAACGACTCAGATGTACTGCCGGCAGTGCGAACCAGACTCTGACACCGGTCATACAGAGAACGCACAGCCCGTAACAGCGAGCCCGCTACCCCATACTCTGGGAGCACCCCCCACAAGATCCCACGAGGAACACGGTCGAATGCCTTCTCCAAGTCCACAAAGCACATGTGGACTGGTTGGGCAAACTCCCAAGCACCCTCGAGCACCCTATGGAGGGTATAGAGTTGGTCCACAGTTCCACGACCAGGACGAAAACCACACTGCTCCTCCTGGATCCGAGGTTCAACAATCCGACGGACCCTCCTCTCCAGTACCCCTGAATAACCCTTCCCAGGGAGGCTGAGGAGTGTGATCCCCCTGTAGTTGGAACACACCCTCCGGTCCCCCTTCTTGAAAAGAGGAACCACCACCCCGGTCTGCCAATCCAGTGGCACTGTCCCCGATGTCCACGCGATGTTGCAAAGACGTGTCAACCAAGACAGCCCTACAACATCCAGGGCCTTGAGGAACTCATCAGGATCTCATCCACCCCCGGAGCCTTGCCACCGAGGAGCTTCTTGACCACCTCGGCAACCTCAACTCCAGAGATAGAAGAGCCCACCACAGAGTCCCCCAGGTCACTTCCGCACTGGAAGACGTGCTGGTGGGATTGAGGAGGTCTTCGAAGTATTCTTTCCACTGATCCAAAACATCCCGAGTCGAGGTCAGCAGCGCACCATCCCCACCATAAACAGTGTTGACGGTACACTGCTTCCCCCTCCTGAGACACCGGATGGTGGTCCAGAATCTCTTCGAAGCCGTACGGAAGTCGCTCCATGGCCTCTCGAACTCCTCCCATGCCCGGTTTTTGCTTTAGCGACAACCGGCTGCATTCCGCTTGGCCAGCCGGTACCCGTCAGCTTGCCTCCAGAGTCCCACGGACCAAAAGGGCCCGATAGGACTCCTTCTTCAGCTTGACGGCATCCTCACCTCTGGTGTCCACCAGCAGGTTCGGTGTTGCCGCCACGACAGGCACCAACCACCCACGGCCACAGCTCCGATTAGCCGCCTCCACAATAGAGGCCCGAACAAGGCCCACTCGACTCAATGTCCCCTGCCTCCCCGCCACATTATCGAATCCGCCCGGAGATGGGAGTTGAAACTCTTTCTGACAGGGACTCTGCCAGGCGTTCCCAGCAGACCCGCAAGACAACACGCTTTGGGTCTACCAGGTCTGACCGCATCCTCCCCACCATCGAGCCAACTCACCACCAGGTGGTGATCAGTTGACAGCTCCGCCCCTCTCTTCACTTGAGTGTCAAAACATGTCAAGTCAAGTCCGATGATACGACTACAAAGTCGATCATCGAACTGGCGACCTAGGGTGTCCTGGTGCCAAGTGCACATATGAACACCCTTATGCTTGAACATGGTGTTTGTTATGGACAATCTGTGACGAGCACAGAAGTCCAATAACAGAACACCGCTGGTTCAGATCGGGGGCCGTTCCTCCCAATCACACCCTCCAAGTCACACTGTCATTGCCGATGTGAGCGAAAGTCCCCCAGCAGAACAAAGGAATCCCCAGAAGGCACCCTCCAGCACCCCCTCCAGGGAATCCAAGAAGGGTGGAACTCTGAACTGTTGTTTGGTGCATAAGCACAAACAACAGTCAGGTTCCATCCCCCACCCGGCGGAGGGAGGCTACCCTCTCGCCTACCGGGGTAAACCCCCAACGTGACAGGCCTCGAGCCTAGGGGAGACAAGAACTGCCACCCCAGCCCGACGCCTCTCACCACCCGCAACTCCAGAGAAGAAGAGAGTCCAACCCCTCTCAAGAGGACTGGTTCCAGAGCCCACGCTATGCGTCGAGGTGAGTCCGACTATATCTAGTCGGAACCGCTCGACCTCGCGCACCAGCTCCGGCTCCTTCCCCGATAGCGAGGTGACGTTCCACGTCCCTACAGCTAGACGCTGCAGCCGAGGATCGGACCGCCAAGGTCCCCGCCTTCGGCCGCCACCCAGCTCGCACTGCACCCGACCATTACGGCCCCTCCCATGGGTGGTGGGTCCATGTGAGGGGGGTCCCACGCCTCTTTCTTCGGCTGGGTCTGCCGGGCCCCGTGGGCGTAGGCCCGGCCACCAGGCGCTCGCCTGCGAGCCCCACCCCCAGGCCTGGCTCCAGGGGGAGGCCCCGGTGACCCACGTCCGGGCAAGGGAAACCTGGATCCAATATTCTTGCTCATCATAATGGTCTTCTGAGCCACGCTATATACATATATACGTATATACATCTATACATCTATATATATATATATATATATATATCCTGGAGTCATTGGGGCACGCAAACCCTCCCACCACGATAAGGTGGTGGCTCAGGGTATATATATATATATATATATATACATTTGATTCATGAGCAGGGGAGAAGCAGCGTTCTGTTTAGATCAGAGCTCAACATGTGCTCGTGTGTCGCTGCTGCAGCTTCTTCTAATCCCATGACCCAAGTCATCAGCAGTGAAGGATTTCTGTGTGCCTCCAAAAACAATTACAGCTCAGCTGTGGGGACTGTTTATTGCTTTCTTTCTAATTGAGTGAGTGTGACATTATGAAGCTCAGTCTACTCTCCACATTCTTCTTCCTTTGGTTTTCAGTAAAGACCTCCCACCTGGTTTGCACCCGTCTTTCAATAATGTGTCCATAAACCAGAATCTAGAGGTGAGTTACGGTGTGAAACTGGCAGACTGAAATCCAGATTTAAGAGTGGAAAACATCAGTGAGTGATCCAAAAAGTAGTTTAGCTCAAACGGTGACTTTTTGGGCTGCTTTAAGGTAAAGTGTTTACAACAGCAGCAAAATGTAACAGCAGCAGAGCAACATGACAAACACTTAAAATAAAACATTTGCATCTGAAATAAAGCAGAGCCTGTTTTTCTTTGTTATTGTTTAATAATAAAAATAATACAAATAATAATAACAATAACTATTATTTTATTATTTTAAATTAGTATTATTTTCATGGTGCATTTATTTTGTCACTCAATTCAGCGGTGTAGGCTTTTGCTAAAAGTTGGAAAAGCTAAGACAGGATATTCTGTAAAATTATGACCCCTTGTTCAGTTTTGGACCATTGAAAAACATCATTGTTGTTGTACTTGGATTCATGGCCTTTACACATTAAAAAGCAATTTTTATGAAAACACTCGGCCAGTACTGGGTCATAACATTTTTAAGGGTATCACAGCATATATATATATATGTATATATATATATATACATATACATACACATATATATATATATATATATATATATATATATATATATATATATACATATATACATATCTATATATATATATATACATATATATATATCTATATATATATATACATAGATATATATATATATATATATATATATATATATATATATATATCTATATATATCTATATATATATACATATATACGTATATACATATATATATATATATATATATATATATATATTTGTGTTGTGTTAGGGACTTATTATTTTTCATGCACAGTTTCTCTGATAACTGAACTTAGGTGAGCAAGAGCTGAAAACAATTAGTATAAAGTCAGATGGGAAAGGCCAAGTTTTAGAGGGAGTTTGCATAAAGACAAAAATTTGGGGTACTGACTGGTGCAAACACAAATCTCTTAAATATGCTGCACTAGTTTGGGTTCAGGTCCTGACTTAGATCGTCTTTATTTTAAAAACATCTCAAAATTTTGAACTTTGACCCAAAACTCAAAAACTTAGTGCAGACAGTTATCATGAAATTTGAGTTTTTCGACTTTATCTTTGTAGATAGATTTTTTTTTATTGGTATAATTATATATTAGATGCATTGTTTCTGCGGTTAGTACATCCTGATTATAAATGTAATCATTTACCCTTCAAAATCAGGCAGCATCGTCCAGTTTAATGACATGTCTTTCTCTAAATTATCTACACTCACACCGTTGTGCACATCTCCCACCTTCCACCTTGAGACGGCGAGCAGGTTGTTATGAACCTGACGGTCACACTTGGACAGGCTCGTTGAAGTGTGATAAGTCGTGCTGACATTTGGAGGGCTGATATGAATGGGATGTGATCATCAGCCTAATCTGGATCATTGTTTGTAATGCCAGCACAGGTTTGCAATAATTTATGCTAATGGATGTAGATGGGCCATCACATGGTGGAGCGTTTACTTGTTCTGGGGAGATTAATCATTGTTAGCTGCTCTCATTTGAACATGACTGGAGCTCTGAGCGGGCGTGTCCCTGTGAGAAAAAAACAGCCGCACAGTCGTGTAAATTTTACAAACATTTGAAGAGTGTGACGCTCAAAGCAGCTCCTCCATGTGACACATTTAATGGATGTGCTTTTTGAAATAGCCCTTCCAGGCACACGCGATGCTTTCATGCTTTCTTTTGAACCTGGGATGAACATTTTCACCATAAAAAAATAGCACACGCTCTCTGTGAAAGAGCCCTGGTTCACTGAGGGCCACTATACTGTAAATTTGACATTTGTTCAGTCTCTTCAGGCCTTTTTCACAACCCTGCTTCTGTTGCTCTTTTTAAGAGAGAGGGAGGCAGAAATGGTGGAGTCTACCACTGCGGGGGGGCATCAGCAGATGAAGGAACGGACAGTCAGCAGCTTTGGTGGAGTCGACGTGGCCTCTGCATGGACCACAACCGCTTTGATCTGGTCCCAAAATAAAGGCCAAAAACACAATTTTTTTTGGAACCAAGTCACTACCTCAGATGTCTCGTGCACATGTGCACTTTGTTCTCTTGGCTTATATTTGGAGAAGCTTGAGTGCTTTTATCTAACCAACATGTGCTCCTCCAGATGAAAGTAAGTGGTGCTGCCGCTCATGAAAAGCTTCTGCTGCCATTTTAGATTGGACTGATCGTTTTCAGAGGCCCCAAAGGCAGCGCTCTGTTTTCCAACAGTTCACTTTATTCTTTGTTTGGAACTGACCACCTTCTTGTTTGTGCTGAGCAAAAACTAGGTAATACTGTGTTAAAACAATGAGAAATGAAATGTTTATTAATCTTTCCTCATTAAGTGAAAAGCAAAGAACGGTGGTGAATGGTAAATATCTTTAAAGCCTCTCTCCTGATCTCTCCTGGTGAGAGTTTGATTTCAGACGAAGGTTTATCCTTATCTGCAGTGCATGCCCAGTTCATCATATGATTGGACACTGTTGAACATTGTATAAATACTATACCCACCAAAGACACAGTCAAAAACCCACTTAAGTCCATATGGACGAACACAGGTGGGCTCTTAGTGGAACCCAGGACCAAAACCAGATGGAACCCAAGCCCATGTTAAAACCCATATGGAGCCCAGATGGAAATGTTGGCTGGGCGATGGTGTGATGGTCTGAAGGGTACTTTGGTCCACTTAAGAATCATTTACAGCCTTTCTGCATATTATGGTGACCATGTCAGTCCCTTCATGTCCTTGTCCATCCTTCAACGTACCCACTTCCTAATGCCTACTTCTAGGAGATAAAGCACTATGGACTGGATCTACTAATAAATGATGAGCACTAAAATTGCAGACAACATAAAAACTCACATGTTTTGGTGGGCGTGTTGCGGATGATCTACTACTACTGCATCCGCAACTGATAACAGGCGCAAAAGTGGTGTGGACGGCCTTATTTAAATGATGATTTTGAGTGTGCTACCATGGAGAGCTTGGGAAAGCAGAGGGCAGGAAGGGAATAAATCAGGTCTGAAGCCATGGAGTCCAAGGCAAATACACACACTGGTGAACTCCAGCTGAGACATCTCTGCGTTGCCAGAAGAAACATTGTTTTGGAGGCCATCTGTGAAAAGCACACAACTCAAGCTAGAATTGGATAGACAATATGTCTCTACTATTTTTAATCTGATGAGAGGTAAACCTCTTTGTACTGTCTGTCATTTTAATGGGCAGGGTTGTCAATTTTCCATCGTGCAGTATTATTAATTGTCATATTTAATTTTCCTTTTCTGATTCCAATCAAACATAATCTAAATTACAGCATTCATAGTTAGACAGCTTCATCACCAATAACCTCTCATGAGCTGTCTTACAGTTGCACAGTCTTACAGTTACACAGATTGAGCTTACTGACAGTGTCTGAGCCTGCTGTCAGTGTGTGGAGAGTGTGTTGCAGTCAGCTCTGAGTGACAAACAGAGGGATTCTGGATATGGAAGAGATCTTTTATTACATGGGTTAAAGGACTTCTTCCACTCGGTATTAAGAGCACAAAAAAGAGAGGGTTTACTTTATGAGTGCGTCTGCATGAGTATGATGGCACACTGGATCGTTCCTCTTTTTCCAGTCAATCATACTGATAGACAGCCTCCATATATTCTGTCATTCATTAAAAAAAATCAGTTTCTGCGACCCCTGTTTCTCGCTACAATGACTGCAGCCCTCTTCATTTCCGATTTGCTTAGTTTTAACCTTATATATAGCTTGTTCATGTAGGCAAACACATGAAATGGACTGCGTTTGCTATTATGCTCATTTGACAGATGCAATCCTTGCTGCACCTGGGTAGTAGATCAACTTTGCGCCCGTCTGCACGTGTTTTTATACACACAAACCTTTAGTATATATCTGAAAACTAACATCATCTTTAATTGGTTTCTTGAACATGGCAATGTGTTCATTACACTCCAGTGGAGTTTTAGCGTTCTGTTGAATCCATGTCATGAAGAATGAAGGAAGCTCTGAACCTGACACATAAACAGTGAACCTTACATGATGTCCATATAACACTGCACTTGACTCAGTCACTGTTTTATCTTAATTTGCCTTTTTAAGTCATCAAGCTCCAATTATGGTAATCGTCAAGAGCGGTTACTTCTCTGTCAGCCCTGCCTTTGAGGGACAGAATTTGTAGAAAAAGTCATGTGTCAAGTCGAATATGGTGAGCCATGAAAATAAATTTCCCAAAGAGGACTGATTCAGTGTGGACCATAAACCTCCAGGACACTAGCTTGAGTGAAGCTCTGGATGCTTTTCTTCTGTCTTTCCTCTGGAGCACCTTGCTGCATTGCTCACCACCACACCTGTGCTGGCTGACTTTCGTGTGGGCCAGAAAACATAATTTGAAGGGACAGTGATTTGCAGAGAAAAAATGACTACGGACAGCGAATTTGTCATCCAGTCTATGGACGATACCCAGCTGCTCCGTGATGATGCTTTTGAGACAGGGTCTGTTTTTTTCACAGAGGAGCTGGCACAAACACAACATAAATCAAATGATTGGACCTCATTTCACACTTTGCTGTTAAGAGCCTGGCATGCAAACGCAACTTGTTAAAGTTTAGTGCCTCACCAGAGAATTAACATATTCCTTCTTTGGATCTGAGTGTTGAATGACAAATCAGAAAATCTGACTTGAAAGCTATTTGTTCAACAGATGATACACATGGAGGGGATTAAGGCATCAGAAGGGATGCTGGGATTACATGAGCATGCATGTGAAATGGTGATTTTTTTAAGTGTGGTGCAGGGTAGGCCAACCTGGAAGTTAGCATCGTTCCCTCGACTAAAAGCCTCCGGGGTCATCACTGTGTGCTAGAATCATCGCTGATAATGAGCTCTGTGCTGAACACAAGAACTTCCATGTTTTATTTCACATGATACTCTTCACTAATGAGCCTAAGGCCTGGTGCACATGAAGATTTTTAAAATGTTAAAACAGAGAGGGCCCCACATGAAGATGGACAATGTCAGACTTCTCAGTTATTTTCCAAAAAGAGAGACACACAGGAGACCACAAACCAACCTGTTGATTTACCAAGAGGGCAGCACCTCTGCTCTCCAATGTAAACAATCATGGCAGTCAACACTAAGGGGATGGCTACACACATTAACAACATTGCTGGTACCCTTCCGCTAACAAAAGAAAAACACATGATGGTCACTGAAATAACTTAAAATTGACAAAAGTCATAATAAAAAAAAATCTTGAAAAGGAATTTATGAAAATCAGACATTGATTTTGAATTGTGGTTCAACAGAATAATTTTAACCCTTTATGGCCCAAGACCATAGATCATAGCCAGAAAATTCTAATTTTTTGGAGCTGAAATGTTTATTTCACTTTCTGCTAAAATCCATAAAAATCAAAATGTCCATAAAATTCAACATATAGATTTTTCGTATCTCATTTGATACATTAGGTGTTTTTGGCAACTGATAATCCATTTGAGGACATTTTTATCATTTATCTGATTGTATTCACATAGCTTTTTTTGTAATTTGTTGATCATATTGAGTAGATAGAGGTATTATAAAAGTATGTTTCAAATATGATACAATTGGCTTTATAGGGCTAAAAATCAAATTAATAAAACTGTCCAGACAAAAATTATTGTACCCCGAGAAAAAACTGAAAATGATTTGACCATAGTGACATGTTTATTTAAGGTGTGTCCTGTTAATAGCATCACAGGTGTCTTCAATTTGAATTCACTCAGTCCGCCTATTTAAATTCTGAAAATTAGTCACTGTGCTGTTTGGTGTGTTCCTCACTGAATATGGACCACAGAAAGCTAAGGAGATAGCTGTTTCAGGGGATTTTAAAGAAAATGAAAGGCTATAGGACCATCTCCAAGCAGCTTTATGTTGTTTAAGGTCCACAGGACTGTAGCCAACCTCCCTGGACGTGGCTGCAGGAGGAAAATTGATGACAAACTGAAGAGACGGAGAATATGAATAGAAACCAAAGAGCCCAGAACAACTTCCAAAGAGATTAGAGGTGAACTCCAAGGTCAAGGTACATCATTATCAAATCGCACCATCCGTGGCTGTTTTAGCCAAAGAAGACTTAAAAGCAAATAATAAAAAGCAAGACTGGAATTTGCCATAATGCATATTGACAAGCCACAGATCTTCTGGGAGAATGTCCTTTGGACAGATGAGACAAAACTGGAGCTTTTTGGTAAGTCACATCAGCTGTATGTTCACAGACACAAAAATTAAGCATACAAAGAAAAGAACACTGTACCTACTGTGAAACATGGAGAAGGCTCAGTTATGTTCTGGGGCTGCTTTGCTGCATCTGGCACAGGGTGTCTTGAATCTGTGCAGGTACAATGAAATCTGAAGACTATCAAGACATTCTGGAGTGTAATGCGTTGCCCAGTGTCAGAAAGCTTGGTCTCAGTCACAGGTCATGGGTCCTCCGACAGGATAATGAGCCAAAACACACAGTTGTACTGTTCTGAATGGCCTTCTAGCCCTGATCGAAATCCTTATGATCATTTGTGGAAGGAGCTGTAACATGCAGTCTGGAGAAGAAACTCTTCAAATCTGAGAGAGCTGGAGTAGTTTGTTCACAAATTGGGCCAAAATATCTGTGGACAGGTGCAGAATTTTCATTGAGAATTAAAAAAATTGCCTGATTGCAGTGACTGCCTCAAAAGGTTGTGCAACAAAATATTAAGTTAAGGATATCATCATTTTTGTCCAGGCCAGTTTCATTAGTTTGTTTTTTATAAAGGATTTTGTATAATCACAATTCAAAAGCAAAAAAGTCATTACTTTGGTCATTATTTCAGTGAACTTTGTGGGTTTTTTTTTATTCTTTAACAGAAGGACACCAACAACTTTGTCCACTTGTGTATATGTAGCTAGCAATTAGCTTCCTATAACATCCTTAGTGGTACTGGTCCAGCTCCTCTCTTCATTAATTTGTTCTATATAATTTAAAGGTTATGCTGTTTGGACAGTTTCCATGGCTTTCAGCTCGCTCCTTGATTGGCTGTGCCTGGTTCATGTGACATAACTTCAAGGCCGTGAGTTTTCGGTGCTCCACACACATCAGGACTTCTGGTTGTAAATGCTGAACATTATGAATTTTAAAAATTTCAAGTTGAGGAGGGCCCGAATCTCCTCTATGATGTTAAAATGTCTCTAAGATGATCAGGTCTGATCATCTTTAGGACCTTCGGATAATCAAGCCTTTCCTAAGGCGGAGATCTGAAACCAAAATTGGTCCGATTATCAGATTGTGTGAATTCCCTTTCACTCTCAAGATATTTTAGACTCAAAGATAATCGCCGAGAGTAAAATCTTATTAATTGAGCTGTTATGGAATTCCAGCATGACAGTTTGACTCAGAAGCAGCGATCGCACCTCCAGCCTATAACACCAAGTTACACCCTCATGTATGAGAATTTTCTTTTCAGTGCCCGTGGCAAAGACTACAGTCTGTGTATCATCGAATGTAAAAATCAACCAGCAGTGGTTGAATTAGAGCCTCCTGCCATTTTTTTTGGTGCTTGTTAGAATGTTATGTTCATAACCACAGCTATCACAATGAAGCTTTAAAATCCAAAACTGAGGCAATAGTAGATGCTCCTTATTAGAGCTGGGCAAAAAATCGATTAATGTGATTTATTTTCTGCAGGAGATTTAAAAAATTAAAAATCAAGATTTCTTTTCTTGCCTTAGTCCAATTGTAAATAGTTGCAATTTTTGAAAAATAAATACAATTTTCATGATGGTCGGCCTTGTAGGGTTTGCACCAGCACTTTTATAGGCTTGTATTTGTTATTTAAGTAGATTAAATATTGATCAGAGAGTTTCATGCTAATACTGTAAAAATACCTCAGCCTTTTAGTGTTTATGTAGACAAACCTGCCTACGTTTATGCTACATAATCAACCTTTTATGACCCAGACTTTGACTTCAGGAGGGAAACATTTGGACAACATAAAGGCAAAACTTGATTTGTTTCATTTTATGTCACTGGGAGTTTTGTTTCTTTTAGCGAGGGAAAAATCGATTAAAAATCATAAACTTGAGAGTTGTTTTATTCCTAGGCCATATTGCCCAGCCCTACTCCTTATATATACTCACAGACTTTATGCCTTGTTTGTGTCTATCTGAATATCTGTTACAAAACCCTTCGACTTTCATACATGGGAGCTGAAGGTGCCAAATTGAGAACCTGCACCACTCTATTACACAAGGAAGTTCACGACCTTTACCGTTAACTGCAGTGTCTGATATCCCCATCGGCAGAGAAGTGGCAGATCTGTGTGTCCCATCATGTCTAAAATTAACATTACCAGCCATACTGAAGGTGAAATGGAAAGGAGTGATGTTGGTTATTGTAGCAGTTCTAGTCGAGCTGCTGTTTTATTCACTTCATTGGATTTAGAAATGAGAAAGAGCAATGTTATTAGTCCACCCGTAAAGACAGCGACAGTGTCTGCCTCCTGAACTATGACCGGGAAATATTAAATTATTAGGTTTTTGGAGGACATTAATATTAATTTGCATCATTATGAGAATGATAATGCAGCTGTGAGGTTAAAAGGCGCCATGTCCTTTTTTTTGGATAAGGACAGGCCTTTTTAAAATCTTAATTTTTAAATAAACTCTTTTGGAACATCATAAAATTCACAATGAGTGTTTATGTGTTAGTTTTATTTATTTGAGAGACCCTCTGTTCCCTCTCTTCTCCTAACCACTGTTGTTTGAGTTCTCCTGATAATCACATCAAATATCTGTGATTATGTTTAACAACTGTTTAATTTTTTAGAGTAAAACCTGTAATTTGGTCCTTTTTTTTTAGAGAGTTTTCATGTCGTTTTTGGTCCAAGAGGTAGAAAACCACCTTGTTTTCACTGTGCCTAATCTGATCAAATTAATCTTTATAAAATATGAGGTAGTGCTCTTATAATAAAGTCTCAAGCATCCATTAGTTAAACTATCCTCATGGTCAAAGGAAGATTTATGTTTCAAGGAATTACTGAAGGCTCCTTAATTGACTTGCTCTACAGCCAATATGACATACATTAAGCGACCTTATAGTCTTCTTCATAAGTCAGTGAGCCCAATAATTTAACATTCAGGTCAGTTGGAGCTGAACTAATCAGTAATCTCATTTAAAAGTGGATCAGTTGCAGTTTTGTAACAAGCAGGCCAACAGAGAGGGCAGTGCTGCCTGCGTGGCTGTTCGCAGTGACATCAAAATTGGATGCATAAATAAGGAGGGTTAATCAAGCTTGATGTGGATGCAATCTAGTTTGTATTTCACCTTTCACAGCTCTTGTTCTTTTAAAAAGCATCACTAGTTACACCTTGTTTCAGAGCACATCAGAAATGATCAAAATAAACACACAAAAGACACAAAAATACAACAAAGAGAATAATTAAATGCAAAAAATCAATCTTCAAATGTTTGTTTTGTAAATGAAACAAGACCAGCAGGGAGAATTGATTTGGCCCTCCCACTCCTCCCATCAGTGCAGACATGAAGCCTTCCTGTAACGTGCGAATTACATTGACTGAGCTGGACCAGGATTTACTTCATTAGTGCAGTCAGTCACAGGAAGTGTACATGCCCGGCTATTGTTTCCATCAATTGTCAAATGAAAATGGGTTTAGTTCTCTGGTTTCTTTTGTTTTTCATACTGTAGCAGCTCTGAGCTGTGCCGCGGCGGTGGGTGTGATGAATGAAAGGTAACCTGATTACCAGCGGAGCTATTAAAATCCCTCATGTGTGACCCGCAGCAGCAGCTCTCTCTGCTTAGCAGCAGGGCTGCAGATTGTTGTTTGGCTCATATTAGGTGGTGTATGTCACTATTGATTCGGACTCCTTTTTTTTCATAATGCATTTATCTCATGCAGCCTTTCATTCATTACCCGGAATATACAATCAGTCGAGCAGGAAGGGCTAATAGTTCATCTTCTCTCTCCCTCGGCTCCGTCTTTTCTGCTGTGCAATTATGTGGCAGGTAAAAACGTACAGTCCTGTTACATTGAATATTTTATTCAACATACCTCAGGGTGTTTTTAAACCAAGTCAAAATAAATGAAAATGAAATTAAAACAGGGCATCGCCACTATAACTTGTTACACCAGATGGACTGTTTCTCATATCTGTGGGGTTTATTTCACATGACCATTCATGATGCTTCTGTTGTGCCATCATCAGAGGCTGAAGTTAAAGATGTGATCAGGAGTGGTCTTGTGACTGAGTTTTATAAATAACTAGAAAAGCACTCGGAGAGCGCAGACCTCCGCCTGCGCTGCAGTCCTCAGCCATACTGTAATTTTGACCATAAATATTAGTCCTACCTTTATTTCATCTAAATATTTAGATTCCTTGACCATGAAAACATACCACTAGCAATTGGATTCATAATGATATCTATTTTAGTTCAGTAGTTATTCACAGAAATGACATTTTTCGTAATGGCGGCCAGACGCTGCTCCAGATCAACATCAAAATCGAATCAGTTCTTCCTTTTCCCATGCTGAATATTTCCTGAAAATTTCATCAAAATCTATCCATAACTTTTTGAGTTATTTTGTTCACAGACGGACGGACAAACAAACTCTCCTGAAAACATAACCTCCTTGTCCAGAGACAGTTTGAGGTGGAAAAAATAAAAAAGATGGAAACACAAGCAGCATGGGTCTGTTTTTTCAGCACAGCATTAAGTATCATGACTGCATGTGTTTGTCATTCATAACTGAACTGGAAACTTTTTTCACACTGGAGTTGATCAAGAATTTGATTGATAAGCCGAATCATGGACGGTACTGGTATGTATAAAATCTCATCGAAACAGGGACAGAAATATTGCGAATTTTGTCAATAAGATGAATGACCCTATGCTGTTTTGTGGCTTCACCTTAGGGCTGGGCGATATGGCCTAGAAATAAAATCCCAGATTTTTTTCCACAACACTCGATTTACGATTTTAATCGATTTTTCCCTCCCTAAAAGAAACAAAACTCCCAGGGACATAAAATGTAAAAAAAAAAAAAGTTTTGCCTTTATGTTGTCTAATTGTTTCCCTCTTAAAGTCAAAGTCTGGGTCATAAAAGGTTGATTATGTAGTATAAACGTAGGCAGGTTTGTCTACATAAACACTAAAAGGCTGAGGTATTTTTACAGTATTAGCATGAAACTCTCTGATCAATATTTAATCTACTTAAATAACAAATACAAGCCTATAAAAGTGCTGGTGCAAACCCTACAAGGCCGACTGTCATGAAAATTGTATTTTTTTTTTTTTTTTCAAATATTGCGACTACTTACAATTGGACTAAGGCAAGAAAAGAAATCTTGATTTTTATTTTTTAAATCTTCTGCATTAAAAAAAAATCTGAATTAATCCATTTAATCAATTTTTTGCCCAGCTCTACTTCACCTCAAACCCTTTGGAGATAGAAATATTTATCATTTTGGAGCTAAATTCAGGCCAAAAGCGTTGTAATTTTAAAATAAAAGAAGATTGAAATAAAATCATTTGAAAGTGAAATTTCAATGTCTGTTCTTTACTTAAAAAAAACACTCAATTATGTTATTTATTAATTAAAGCAATTTTTTTCAGTTTAAATAAACATTTGATTCAGCTCTAATCATTTAAATGATTTTTCTTTTTACTCTAAAATGTATTTTACATGTGTCATTTTCAGTTGCAGTAATTATTATTTTCAGATTTCAGTCTTCTTTGGTTTCAGATTTCTTTCATTTTTTAGATAAGTTTGTCAATTTCTGATGTTATTTTTTCGTTTTCAAATTTTGGCCGTGTTTTGGCGTGGTGGGGGGGTGTCAGCCTTTTTTATTTTCAAAGTAAAACACATTTGTCCTGGATTTACCTTCATATCATCTGTGCTGTTTCTTTCTGCACGGATGCGGAGTTGATCTCTGTTACTGTGGCTGATGTTCAGGCTAATGCATGTACCTCATACAAAAATCTCAAACTATTCCTTTAGTAGTGATGACAAACCCAATATACCTTATGTTTTGGGTGAGGAGTTTTGATTCCTCATTTTTAACCTTAGATAAATCTCTTTCTTTTAGCTGGGAGACCTTCAAAGTGAGTGTTGGATTTCAAAAGAGCACTCGGCCCGAGGAAAGCTTGAGGCTGTTTATCACCAAATAAATAGTCACTTTTGAAAGTGTGCCCGTCTCTAGTGTGCGAGCAGAGATGAAAATGGAGTTGTTGTGTTTGAATATCATTTGTTTATGAGGCTGGTGCAGCAGTTCAGTGGCTCACGCTGCAGTCACACCGAGTGGGTTTGACCTTGGCTCTGCAAGTTTATAAGAACTGTATTTGTTTGCTGTGAAGCCCCAGTTTCCTCTCAAAGTCCAAAGAAATAAAGGTGATGAACTTTGTGGTGCAGCAGGAGTGTGTTGTGTTTATCTGTGTGTGCTTTGTATTATGCTGCTAACCTGCTTGAGTCGGTCCGACCTGCACACGCCGCTCTGTGCCCTGCCTGGTCTGACCTCCTCAGAAGGAGGCAGGAAGAGCAGCGCTGGGAGAAAAACAGACATTTCTCCTCCATAGAACTTCCACGTGTCTAACAGTGAATGCTTTAATAATGTGCTCTTAACATCTCTATCATTATTTTCAGACTTGGAGAACTTCAAGACTCACAGAAGAAGCTCCGTGTCCGTCCGTGAAGGTCAAGGAGTGGTCCTGTTGTGTGGCCCGCCACCGCATTCTGGAGGTAAAGCTACATTTACACTTCTCAAGATGTTTGGATGGAAAATAAAGCTGCTCCAGATGAAACATGCATTTCCACAGAAACAGAAGGACATGGTTGATAGGTCCGTGTACCTTGCGGCCATTCATTTTTTGTGTTGTTATGGGTAAACGGAAAACGGGAAACCATCCGATTTTCCGATTTCCGTTTGGATGAAGGGAAACGAAAAAAGGGAAACGACTCGTTTCCCGCTTTTCATTTGATAATTGAAATTCCAAAAACAGAAAACGAGCCTTCATCTGATATCTATTACGGGTTTATTTTTACACAAGTCGGGATATAAAACTCCTTTCGTAAAGCTTGCTTTGCCTTCACCTGGAAGCACTTCCTTCTGCGCTGCTGCTTCTTCTCCTTGTTCTGCTTCTGAAGCTACACCACGGCGTATTACGGCCCTCTAGTGAAATTATTAGTTTGCCGTGCTTTAAGCCCATTTCGAAGCATCATCCGTAACCATAATTGTTTTCTATAAATTGAGGTTCAAATTCTCACTATATATCTATGTTCTTTTAGTGTGTGACCTTCCCGACTCGTTTCCCGTTTTTCGTTTCCCTTCATCCAAACGGATATCAGAAAATTGGATGGTTTCCCGTTTTCCGTTTACCCATATCAACATGAAAAACGAATGGCTGCAAAGTACACAGACCTTGATACCCAGGTGTAGCCCAGTCATTAATCAGAGGGTTGAGGGTTCAAGCCCTGCTCTGGCTGTCTTTGCACGAGACAGTGTTACTTGCTGCACGATTCTGCTCTGCAGGCGTTTTCCTTGCTGATGTTTTTTTTTATTGAACCACATTGAGCCATTGTAGGCCGTTTGCCCTTGTCGGCTCAGTTAACACTTGGGTTGCTTGGATTTGGAAAGTGGTGGGAAGGTGGCTAAATTGAAAGGATTAAGCTTAGCTATTCTGCAAAGTTTCTTAATTGTTGTATGTAATTGCAGCAGCTGTGTCATTTATGCCCTCTTCGCTTGCCTTGCTGGAGCTGCTAAATGCAACAGCTGCTTGGATTACATTCAGGTCTGCTGTGCTTAGCATGTGTGGATTTGATTGTAATTGTTTTGAGCTGGTGTCCTTTTGAGCTTTTTCCCAGGAGAAGGGTTAGCCAACTCTGCGATCTGAGAATCATTTGAGTTGTTCTGCACACACATCTGGACCTGATTGTCTTCTGAAACTGTGAAACGCTTGCTTTACCAGGTTCTTTTTTTCATATATGCCATTTTGTCCTGAAGTAATCCAATTAAGGTTTAGTTTTTAAGACCAATTGGGAAATAATTCCAACATGTCAGGTATCATCAGGCACATGAACAGCCCCCTCAAGACACTTGTCTCCTCTCTAATATACACAGGCAATACAAGCCGTCAGTTAGGAGTCCATTTTAGTGAGTAACATCTCCCACATGTAATAGGCTGCCATGGTATCTCTCAGCTGGAGAGCCAGTCAGCGGGTTATTACAGTGGTCTGTCTTTCATTAAGCAGATGCAGCAAACACAGAGTGACTTGATCTGTCTTCACTTTTTAGCGGCTGATCTGACGTGGAACGGTTTGCTTTGTTTAGCCTTATTTGCCTTCGTGTGTCAGACACAGCACTTTAGTGATAAACCTGCACTCAGAGAAGGCAGCCTTGAACATTCACCAAAGTAAAGCCTTTACCCGTCAGCACCAACTACGATATATGTGAGCACGCAGCACATACAGTAGATCAACCCCAGTTATATCTGCTCATTCAGTCATCAGACAGGATGATATAGGACACGACAGACCCCGAATAAAGATTAAACAGGCTCCCCCACATACGGCGGGCTGCTCTTTGGCAAAAAACAGAAACACATTGCACATAATGCACACATACACACACGTAAACACACAGTTTCCAGCCAAGCTGCTGGTGAGAGCATCATGTTCAAATTGGCAGCACTAAAAGCAATGAGATCTGCAGACCCTCCCTCCCCTCCCCCATTTATGTGGACCTGTCATGTTGAGGTCATGACTCTGCTGGGAACAGAAAACTCTGCCCGTTTGTCAGGATTTGGACATTTATGTTGTTTTTGATTGTTTTTTTAGGTGCATGTAATTTACAACAGCATTGATTTTTTGTTGTCGCAAACAACAACCTCTGACATTTTACATATGGACCAGGGTCTTGAAAAAAGAGGGTTTTTTTCAGTCCAACTGAAAATGGTCAAAACAAGTCACTGATATGGTCTGCTGGAAAAGTCTTTTTTTGGCAAGAAGGTTCTAAGGAAGGACTCGCTCTTGGTCATTTCTCACACTTACTTTTTAGTCCCTTTGCCCTTACCTGCATGGATGTATATGGCTGTATTATATAGGGATGTAACAATATGAAAATTTCATATCACGGTTATTGTGACCAAAATTATCATGGTTATCATCATTATCGCGGTATTGTTGCAGTGAGCTCAAAATGTTCAAAAAGTACTTTTAACACACAATTGAAATCATTTAACCCCTTTAATATTGTAATCATAACACTTCTTTTTTGTCAATAAATGTGTCAAGGAATTCCATTTGAGTATATTTTTTTACCCTTCTTTCATGAGAAATAAAAGTAAACAAGTCTAGCAAGTATTTGTCATTGTTAAGTTATAAATGCTTAAACAGTGTGTGATTACAAGAAAAGAAAAAACTGCTTTGAACTTCAAACAGGATTCTTTTCCTAAGTAATTGTAAATAAACATGTTCAAAGTTTTGAGAGTTTTGAATCAGCTCGTTATATAAGATCATGTCCAGGCTTTTTTTTTTTTTTTTTACACCAACAATAGTCCCTGATGCAGTTAGCCCCCTTCATGACTCTCCTCTGGTCTCCCCTCTCCCTGGCAGATCTCCTTAATATTTTCTCTTCTAATATTTCCAAATTACGATTGATGAAATCCATAAATCACGAACTATGATGGAAAAAGATGATCTATTTCAAAATACAGCAAACATGCGACAAAAGAACGGCAAGAACACACTCCAGAATGATCCTAATGCTGTTATTTACAAGATTTATACATTATTTAGACAGATATACTGAAAAACCTCCTGTTATTCACTCAGGTACGGCTCACTGAATCTTCTCTCTCTACCACTACGGCTCAGTCTGCTCATTTACTCGAGGAGTTATAGCACTTCTAACCATGCACGTCTTTTTCTTTCGTGTTTAAACAGGCAGACTGTCTTCTATCAGTTTCCCCTCAGCATCTTTGTAAAAATCCAAAATTCAACCAGACTTCAGAGTCCGTTTTGAGAGGAAAAATCTCCACTGTGTTTCTAACATTCGCTCTCAGACTCAGAGGCCAAACAATGCAAACTGTGCATGCACGCCTTCTGTGAGGCTGATTAATCGAGGAACAGACACATAGTCTGGCAAAGAGCTGCATTATTGTGCGCTATAGACACAGTGTGGCAATCAACCACGGTTTAACGGTAATTCTAAAAGGACATGGTAAAGAATACCGTAGGAAATTTTAACGCGCTTTACCAATTTACTGGTAAGCGTTACATCCCTAGATGTATATATGTATGTAAACACATATACAGATAGATATTTGTATATATTTGTAGCCTTAAAATGAAGAGTGAGGCTTCAGCCTGCTCTATAGTGGAGTGCCTTGAGATAACACTTGTTATGAACGAATGCTATACAAAAAAAGGTTGGTTGATTATCTCCCTATTTTAAATGGATGACAGTTAAATGGTGTTTCTTCAGCTGGTCTGTTTTACCCAATGAAAAAGTGAAAAAGTCAGTGGGAGGAAAAACTCCTGAATTTGGAGAGTGAGTAAGGAAACAGAGGACATGCTCTGAATGGTATTATAACGGATGACAACAGCAAGAATCCTATCATAAAACTATTTATATAAACAATAAAAACAAACTTCTCGATATTTGTTTTCCCCACTGACATTTTAGTCCATGTTCTGTTTGATTCAAAAGTTACTGTTGCAGTTTGTGAATGCAGTAATGCATCACAAGGCAAAAAGTCTCAACACCAAATGTGGGAGAGCACAGACAATGAACAATCAAAGAGCCAAATAAGATCCATCCACCCAGGAGCCCTTGAAGTCATGACACGACCATCTGAGACAGGGAGAGCAGGTTTTGAAGCTTCATAATGTTCAGTTTTACTCTTCATTTACACATCCAAGTTGTCATGGGTCCATGTGTGATAGCTCCAGGACACCAGTAATCAGTCATTTGACCCAAACCATGCCATGCTTACATTTGTGGATCGCTGTTTGAAAAGCAAAGCCACCAAACTCTTCATCTCCTTGAGCATCTACAATAAGAGTGAGTCTGATAACCATTGGAAGTCTTTCTCAGGGACTGGTCCACGGTGCTGCAGGGACTCTCACCTGGAGCAGCAGTTTTAAAGTTCAATTATGTATGTATTATATTATATTGTATGGTTTAACAGCATTAAAAATAACAGGTAATCTAGTAACTGGTAATCTAATTAACTACCGACAGTGAAATGTGGCGTGCTACTTTGCACCGATGTCAAGTAGCAGTTTTTTGGGCTTGTTACAATAGTAAAGTGGCTCATTTGGGCTTGTTGTGCCCTCAAACCCAGGAGGAATTTGGTGCATGATCTACCATCAATATAAACCCAATTAAGAAGTTATTATGTTATCAGACCCTAACAGAAATTTAAAATATACTGTAAAAATGATTTTTCCACCTAAAATAAATCCTTATAGCCAGAATTAAATTTAATTCTAATGTAGCTACTACTGTTTAAACCAAAATAAAGCTGTAGAGGATTGAGATAAAACTTTGATAAAACCTGGCATGTCTTTTTGGTTACAAAAATCAAGGTTAGACAGACTGTTTAGCAATAATAGAGTTACAAATAACAGCAGCCCCTCGCTTCACTTCAGTATAAAGAAAAGGATGTTCCACCTCCACACAAAAAAACATATATTTAATAAGTAAATTAAGAGACAAAAATAAGACAAATGACTTTGAAACTAAAATGTATCGTGGATCAAATTAAAACACACTTCATGTAAGTTTCTGTCTTTAAAAATGCTTATTTTAATCACAAAATCTGTCAACACGGCTAGCTGCAGCAACGGTGAGTCTGGAGCATCTGTGGAGTTAAAACTGGAGTTTTCCGGATGGAAGTAAAAGAAGTAAAAGTCAAGAACTCACATGTGAAGTGTCCATTATGTCCTAAAGCAAAGTGTCTGTCTGTTGTTAGTAAATCTAAAATCTAGAGACCAAAAACAGCGAGAACTCCGCTGATGATGAAGGACACAGAGACGGAGACACACAGTTCAAGCAGAAAAAGATTTTTTCCAAAAAGTAACACATCAGTTACTTTACCTGGTAACTAATTACATTTATGAAGGAGCAATTATGTTAGTAACTCAATTACTTTTTTGGGAAAGTAACTAGTAACAATAACTAATTACTTTTTAAAGTAATTTGTCCAACACTGGGTTTAAGACATCATCACCTGGTGAAGTCCTCTGGTGTTCATGCTTTTCCTTCTCTCATTTCTTAACCCTAATGGATTATCGTTGCTGGTCATTACTTTTTAAGTAATCTGATACAACAAAACCTCACCAACCTTCTCTACATTACAAATAAGTCTGTTTTTTCTGATAAAAGGCAATAAAACTCTCAAATGTGTCTGCGTCTCATTGGCAAATCCATCATTTGTCTTGACTAATATCTGAATGAGAGCAGAGATTTTGTGCCTGAGGTGTTTTTCATGTTGTGGACAAGGCAGAAATTACTAACTAATGAGTCTGACTCATGTTTTTAAATGGAAAATTTAAATGTCAAAAGTGATATGGCTATTCAAAGAAATCACTGGTGATATGATGCATTAAATTGAGAGAATGTGCCTGAGAAATGAGGGGATCTGCAACAGCAGGTGACCTTAAATCAGAACGACGACTTACATTTTCAAAAAAAAGAGGAGAATTTTAAGCAGAGAGCCGATGTTGGTGTTTGTTTGTGTAGGTGACATCCTCGTTAAGGGGCCATTTCTGTGTTCCATTCATGAAACAATTTCCTGCTTTGAAAGAGGAAACGTTGTCCGATTCCGTGTTTCATCTTGTTCCTCTGAGGACGAATAAAGCGCGGCAGCCTTGCCCCAAATGCTTGAATACCTGAAAATGAATATGAAAATGCAATATGTGAAAACAAGAATCCTCAGCATTTGAAGAGCCGAGCTGCATGCAGAACCTCTCATATATTCAATCATCTGCAGTCGTATTTCATGGCAGTCCGTGGACATGGAGAGAAGATATCTCAGACAGGCATCAGAAGCCTGACAGCCAATAACAAGGCGGTAATTACTGTCAGACCACCTAAGCCACCTTCCCTCACTCACAAGGACCTCATTGCATTTTAATCAAATCCTGCACGTAGGTGGTACATTCGAGGAAAACCTCTGCACATCTCTATTCAGCACCATATGTTTGCACATCCTCCCGCAGCGGAGGGACCCTCGGTGCATGCCCAAGGCTCTGGTGGGTTTCCACCTGCCAGAGGGGGCTCTCAGAGGACACATTATGCATGGCAGACAGCTGTCCTGCCCACTGTATGCAGCACAGGCTCGTCCATGCAGAATACGCACTTGGACTTCAAAGAGGGTGAGTGAAATGGGTATGGATGGTGATAGAAAACACATTCCCAAGGAATATTCATGTACAGGCGGGTGTTGGTGTGCTGCTTTCATATCACTCGTGCTGCATAACCTAGAAATCCACATCCTGTAGAGTGAGGCAGGGTGTGTTTGGTGAGTGTGCTAGTGAATGTTTTCAAAGGTTAATGCATCAGAGTGCCATAGCTAAGATATATACGGCTAAACCATTATGACTCATCTGTGAGTGCAGCCTCTGCTCTTATTATTTAAAATAGATAAATGTATAAAATCATCTAAAAGACCCCTTAGATGGTGAGGAACAGCAAGAAAAGAGGAAAACATGATGCAAATCCTGCAGAATTCATAGAAATATCACCATCATTTATTTCTGCTTAAAAACATCATTGTCGTGATCAAAACTACACATAATGATTTAGTTAGGTGAAAGAATTTGACCCTGTCAGGTTTGCTTCCTGACTCTATAAGGATCTTTACAGGATTCCATTCAGCGCCTGAAAGGAGGAGGAAGTACACACATACTCTACGCTTTCTTAAATTATTCATTCTTCCTTGATAGTGTTTCTCAGCTGCATACAGTCTCCATCGTTTTCAGGGAGCACTTATAAATATTGCAGCATATCTCCCACTGCTTTTAGAATAAGCATAATCAATTACACAGCAGTATTAATCAATGGCACAAACAGATATGAAACACAGAAAGAGGGCCATCCTATTTTCATCTTTGGAAAAAATCATCATAACACCTTCATGAAGACTATTATTGTAAAGCAATGTAAACACAATATACGCATGTTAAGTTGTATTGCTGCGTTTCTGATGTGTAATTATCATATTTATTAGCACTTGTAACTGACGATGATAAGTAATTACAAAACAGTCTCACTTTTAGATATATGCCTGATCGAAATAAACACTTTAAGATGAGTTTTATAGCATCAAAATAGGTTATCTATAAATGCTATTCCTTAGCTTCGCGGTCGGGTTGGACAGGGCTGGACTGGCCTGGATACTCAACTTCGGGAACAAGACAATTAAAACTAGAGCAAATTTATATTATTTGGACACGTCTTAGAGCACCGGGCTGTAAGTAGTGATAGCCGGCTACAAAACTACGATACTAAGTTTTCCAAAAATTGTTTGTTGTCACACATCAAAAACTACCGCTACGTAACTAGACAGAGATACATTACCTCGTGGCTTTGCATCCTGTAAGATATTGAAAAAAGAAGTTGTTAAGCAGTGCAGAGTTCTGAGGAAGGTCTGCATTCATTAGCATCACAACAAACACACGCTTTGGCTTGGGTCACGACTTTTGGTGTGTTCCAGTTGTAGTCAGAAGTAGGAATTTCCGAGTTCTGAGTAGGAAACTGCAACTGGAACGTTCCCCGAAGTCGGAATTTCCGACTGGGAACTCGGTGAAACCTTGCCACCCCCCGAGTTGACAATGGAAGATGGATGCCCCCAGTGTGAACAGTTATTTAGCTCCTGTAATAATCAATTTATTTGCTCTTCTGACTGGGGTGTGTCGCTCTAGATCAGCTGTATACATAGTATTGTTAGACTTATATTTACAAAAATGCTGCCATAGTGATAATCACATTCTTCATGTGATATTTGTGAACAACAACGCAGGGCATGCTAACAACAGCTAACAATAGCCTGGTAGATCGGCATGTTTTTTTCCGACTTCAACTGGAACGCCGATAAGTCTGAGATGATGTCACTCCCAGTTCAGAGGTTACTGGAACGCAGCATTACAACAGTCGCTGCGCGTTCAGTGCTCATGGGTAGCAGAGTCTTTATGTTGCCAGTAATATATTCTCCTCATAGCACCTTTAAAATAGTGATCAATCAAAATTACAAATATCCATGATGCTTTACAGCAACAAGTCTGAAGTTATTCATAAAGGTTATGTGATTAGGTGTTCAATCAACAAACTGCATATGCTGGTCATTGACTTTTTAATAAAAATTAGAAAGACTTCATCCATTCTTATTAGATTACTTTGTCTGGTCAGCAAATGCTCTGAGTAAAGCGGTCAAGTAAAGATCTGTGAAGACAAGAAAAGCAAACTGCAGTAAAATTTCACTACAGCATTTAATTCAAACTGTTTAACAATCAACATTAAAAATGCCCAAAGGGTGAGATTCAAGACATTTTTTAAAAACATGAAATAATTATAAAGGGATCACCAGAGATATTAACACTTGAAAATTAAAGCTCAGCTAAAAATTGAAAGTTGAAAACAATTAGTAATTATTCATTTTCTGAACAGTTCAAACAGCAGCGGGGCTGTGCTAATGCAAAACCAGAGGAAAATCTGGTTTATTGTTTTGAAGCACATTTTAAAGTTACATGCACAGTTTAAATCACCGTTGTGCGTTTATGCCACATTTTATACAGCGCACTATATATAATGACATATTGTTACTTTAAATAGGCATTATAAATTATCGAGTGGTTATAACTACAAAAACACAACACCATATCATCTTAAGAAACACAATGTGTGGGCAGCACGGTCGTATGATTCTCCAATGTTGAGTCTCCGTTGAGACCTGTGTTGCTCATATTTCTTCCTTACTTCAGCCTCTTCCTCGAAACTTTTACGTTTCCTTTCCTTCGATGTGGAGGGTAACAGAAGAAGCCTCCCAGTTTCGGTGCTGGTCTTCTCCGGCTCCATGACGCTTCAGTAGCTGTGCAGCTCGCTGCTCACCGCTATATGAGGGAGGAAGTGGGGAGGAGGCGGGACCATGGGCGGGACGGTGCGGAGCAGGGGAGACAGGGGATTGGATGGAGTCACGGATTGGTTAACTATTATGCCGCTTTGTAGCGGATATACTGAATGGATGTTTTTTTCATTCTTTTTGGTCTTTATATTGCGTAGATCGGACCATAGGACCATAACGGCCTTAAACGGTGTTATTAAGATGTACCAAGCTTCCAAATCGTGGACCATAGCTTTAACTATGAGTGTGAGCATGAATGGTTGCCTGTCTCTCTATGTCGCCCTGTGATTGGCTGTCAACCAGTTCAGGGTGCTTCCCACCTCTTGCCCAATAAGTGGTATAGGTGATAGATGGTTACTTGTGATATATTACTTATTTTTTTTACCTTCTCAAGGTATTTTCTTTTCAAATAGTGAGGTTAGGAATTGTATTTATTTATGTAAAAGTAATAATATAAAGTGTAAAAGTAAGTTACTGATCAAAGTAATGCTCAGTGACTTGTGTTACTCATTGATTAGCTGCTTTTATGACTTTGTGTTCACAAAGCGAAAAGTCAGAACATTCAACAGAGCTAATGAGAGCTGCTAATGATAATTTAGGAGACAGTTTTCAAGTACCGATCACCCCTGATTCAGCTGAATGCTCAGTCTGTCTTTGCTTGGTCTGCTACCTGGTGATTGGTACTGTCAGTGCTGTTGTCAACAACTCTGCTTTCGTTCTGTAGCTCATGTTGTCTTCTGGTCGACTGATCCAGTGCTGTTTCAGGCAGCTTCTAGCACTGCAGACTTTTATATTTTGAGCATAGAAGTACTCATGCAAAGGGGACATGAAATTCAAAGAAGCAGGATGTGGGCTCTGCAACTTTATTCTGGGTTTGTGTCAAAGATGGAGGAACACTGCGGTGTGGGTAAACCTCATCATCTGACAGGTGAAGATGACCTTTTTTGAAGGAGGGCATGTCTCAACAAACTGGACATTTTCATTTGATTTATGTCATTAGTAAAGTAATTTTCTCTGTTTGTATTTAAGATTATTTTTTGGGCATTTTGTGCCTTTGTTGAAGGTAAGAGAGAGAGTCAGTGGATGGGATTTTTCTTTATTGAAGGAGTAAAGAGTGTTATTTAACATTTTCAGCAATGACAGCTTCTAACTATACCCCTATTTACCTTTGACTGAGTTGTAAAAGATGCAGGGTCTGAAGACTGGAGACATGCTCCAAGAAACACTGAAGTGTGAATCGTGTGGACAAACTGTTCCAGCAGCCACCAGCCTGGCTTTCTACTGATCTGATATTTTGTACCTGCTTAGCCAGTTAGCAGGTGGCTCTCCAGCAGGAACAGTTTGCAGAGTAGGATGGCAAAACATGAGTTCTTTTCATCACCAAGTTTCATGCACAAAATGCTCTGTGAACATGGCTGTCACTCCTTAGAGCATATTTGGGTCTTGAGAGAGTAAAGAATAACCCAGTTACCCTGTCTTTACATTAAAGCTGAATATTTAAAGGCCATATTGATCAGAATGCTGCAGTCAACAGAAGACTTCATATAAAAGCGTCAGAGTGGATTAAAAACTGGATGTTGGCTAAGATTTTAATTGAGGGGGCTGGCAGGCAAAGGCGGCTGATGGCTGGTGAGACAGAATTGAAAGCTCCATTGGAGTGTCGCTGAGGGAGCTGCTGAGGAAACTGGTTGATTGGCTAATTGGATGACAGAGACATGGGACAGAGACGGACAATCAGGCAGGTGTAACTGTCCCGTGGCACATATAATCAGTGAAGGAGGCTAACCAGACCTGAATAGACGATTTAGGAGTCTAAGACTTGTTCTGGTGCGACTGCTGACTGTTGATTTCTGCTTGAATCACTGAAGAGCACTTCATCTCACAATGGCTGTACGCCGAAGCCATGAGTCCATTGATAGCAGCTGCACAGAAATGTGGACACATTCATTTCCAACTCACAGGCACACTCAGACACACATTGATGCAGGAGAAGAGGATTGAAAGCACGAGCAATAACATGGAGCAGAACACACAAGTGGTGGTTTATTGATCCCTCCAGTTGGTGTTTGTGACTTCTGTCTGCTTCAAGTGCTTCACTCTGATAAAGATAAACTCAGAGGTGTGGCTTTTACTTTATAGAGCCATGATGTTCTTTTCCAATCAGCAGAAAACAAGCTGATAACAGGAGAAGAGGACAGACAGGAGCTGAAAAAAAACTAAGGCACAAAAGTAGGACAGTTGTCTCTTTGTGGGTCTATTTTGTCCAGCAACCGGCCAATCAGAGACCCTCCTCTTAAAACAGCTATTGCAGAGCTTCTCCAGTCCGACAAGTCTCTTCAGTGCTTTGTTGTAAATTTGATGTCTTGATTTTAACTTAGCATGTCTGTGTAGGCTGTATTATTACATTACAGTATTTTATTATTCATCAATTTATTGAAACTGGGGACATTTTCATTGACATCAAAGATTTCTATCTAACATAACATATCAAATCATCACCCACGTATCACAATACTTATGACCAAAGTCTTTAATTCTGACAATATCTGTGTCCTTGTAATAACTTGTGGTCGATTTAAAGGCATTTGGTTTCAGACACTGGGAAATAGTGATGTTTGCAAAAAACAAGGTGTTAAGCTTGGTATGTCAACACTGCACAGGCACTGTTCAGGTGTAAAGTCCAGTCTGACGAGCTGGATGTCGCCGTCTTTCTGCAGGAGCAGTGAAACTAACACAGGATGCTTCACAGATACAAATTCATGTATTTAAAATGCATCCAGTCAAGTTTGTAGAGACTCAGATAACTGCACTTCCGGGTGCACGGGAAGATGTTTTACGTAATGGGGGACAACTGAATGAATGAATGAATGACATCATTGCGTTTTTGTTTTCTGCTGTATGTGTATCGCACATCGCCACTCAATTGACTGCAGACTAGCTGGCATAAGCAACACACAAATAAAACATTAACTTCATTAACTTCAACATATATCACATTTGGCCCAATGATGCTATTTGCAGTATTGATTGTTGTAAAATATGTCTAATGACAGCCTCATGTGTGTGCAAGTTGGTGGTCAGATGGATGGATGATTTTCCTTTTCTCGACTATGGTGACTTTATGGTTCAACTCAACACTGTTGTTCCCTCATCATTTCCCCCAGAGAAAAACTATAGGCTGTGATTGGCTGTGTCACTGTTCAATCAATCTAAATCAGTCGATTTTGTTTCAGCACTTTCAGGTGCAACATCCATGTTTCATTTACAGATCTATGAATAGCTATGAATAAATTTGACAGTTAAAATTATTTGTCTCCATTTGCCTTAAAGTTTCTTTTAAAATAAAGTTCACACTTTAACTAAACATGCGTATGCAGCATGAAGAGCATAGTTGCCAGGTCTGCTTATTGTAAGAGACTTTGGATTTCTTTTTCAAAGTTATTTGCAAATATTGGCAGTTGCGGGTTGAATTTTTCCGGGCTTCTTCCATAAAAGCAGTTGCTCATTTGTTATTCCTCCAAACCAGTGGCGATTGCTCTAAGACTGCAAGGGAAGCTCAGCTTCCCCTAAAATGTCCCCAAAAAAGTGATGATATGTACTGCTGTGTGTACATTTCATTGACTAAATATGCTCTAGAATACCTTCATCTTTTGTTCAGAATCAGCTACTTATCACAGGTAACTGGAGCGACTTCCTTCTCATTCATCCCCGCAGCGTCTCAGAGCTTTAACACAGTCGGACGCTGAGCGTCTTCTGACTTCGATGGGGAAGCGTAGAGTGGGTTGTTCCACTGTGGAAACTGGACGGTCATTGGATAAACGCTGGGCTTTGTCCCGCCCATCAGACGCTCAGCGTCTCTGAGGGTCTATGAGGCAGTGGGCTGGCCTGGACGCTCTGCTTCTGCATGATGATTGGATGATCTGTCTGAGGCTGAATCCCTTTATGATTGACAGTGAAATGAGCCAATCAGCGTTCTTGAAGTATAACCCTCCACTGGAGCATCTTCTAAGTTTTACAGTCAGTTGTTCTGGAGAGGACCTTCTCCTGTTTAAAGTGGCTCAAGTCTTTCAACCACAACACAATGGACTAAGGCCGTTTAAGCAGTCTAGCTCTGCTGGCCATTGAGAGAACACTGGTAAAATCCCTGGAAAAGACACCTAGTTGGTACGACAGGGTCACAGATCATTTTCTTGAAAAGGAATGGAGGGTAGAATTTACATTTAAATAAATAAACAAATATATGATGTAGGCCGGAAAAAAATGAGCTTCTCCTCCTCGACTGATCAGCAGCCACCACTGCTCCAAACCCAGGAGGGGTCTGATGCTCTGTCTACTACCAGTAAAAACTCAGTTCAGAAGTAACCCAAACTATTTTATTCCACTTCAAACACAAATGTAAATTTAACTGTTAAAAGAAGGGCACAAAATTATGTTTCCACCAAAGCAAAATCCTGGTAGTGAGAAGTAAATTTTTTTTCTAATGAAGCTGTTACTGTTGTCACCATAATAAAGCTGTAGAGGATCAATATGAAACTAAATTAAAGCCTGACTATGTCTATTTGGTAGCAAAAATCCACACTAGACAGACTGTTCAGTGATAACAGTTATAAATAACAGCAGCTCCTCTCTACACTCTGTAAAAGAAAAGGATGTTGAAGAAGTAAATTAAGAGACAAATAATCAAAAATGTCACTGTGAAACTGAAATGTATTGAAGATAAACACACTTTATATAGAAAATGTTATGTATCACATTAGAAAAAATATCTTGAGGTTGCTTGTTCTGGGCTTGTTTTATTTCTGTGAAAAAATCTGGCAACACTGACAAAGAGGAGCATGTTACCTCCATGGAGTTTGTCGATGATACTGTATTTGACTCACATGAAGCAGCTTTACCCGTTTTTTTAAGCAGGGATTTTTTAGCTCTTAATCAGATTACCAGCAGACACATTTTACAATCTTCCCTTCTTCATGTGTCCAAGGACTTCAGCTCTCTGAAACGATATCACATGTTACTGCCTCTGCATCCATGCACGGCTCACAGAGCCTTTTCTCCAAAGCCGTAGAGTTTTGACATAATGTGGCTCAGATACCTCACAGTGAAGAGAAATTGCAGTGACAAGCAGCCAACAACATGACTGCAGCATGAAATGGGATATAGTGTGTTTCCAGGCTGTGACACCCTCAGTTGATTGGAGTTCCTAATCACGTATGAAAAGGTCATGGAGGAGTCTGAGTGAAGCTGCACACATTTCCCAGAAGACATGTGAGTGACATGCTTCCCAAATCTCCCCTTAAGCTCCTTAAACTTTACAGTACACATGGCCATTGTTGCATTTGAAGTGTGCAGCCTGTGAGCAGTATACGAGTCCTAAAGAGAGCAGGAGCTAGAACAGCACACTGTGGAGTCTGTGTAAAGACCTCAATTCAGCTGCCCTGTTTTCTTTTGCTGTATGGTTTACAGTGTGTAAGCACCTACATCCTCTCTGCTGGCCTGCAGTCATACGTCATGTCCTAGGGCTGCCTGGTGCTGCTACACAAACACAGACCTGTCGCTGCCCCCGGGGATTTCATCCCAGAAGAAATGCGCTGTCACCTGCTGTGCAAGGGGAAAATAACAATTGTTGAAAACATGACAGCTCCGACCAAAGCAACCGGCTTGCTTAGCAGAGCACTGGACTGCAGATTTGAGTTAAAGCTGTAACGCTTTGCTGCTTTTAAGGCTTTATACACCTCCACTGTGAAAGGGTTTAGCTCAGTTAGAAGGATTTCTGCTTCATTCACATTTTGGAGCTTTAAAGAGGTTTTTGCCTTGACTTTGGGCCAAATTTTTAATTCCAGTAACTTTCATTAAGGGTTCAAGACAAGTGGGCAGCTCTGTCTCCTCCTCCTCCAACCATAGTGGATGATTCTAAAGTCTGAAATAGAAACACATCCATCTGTTGATCCATACGATCCTTAGAGAGGTTCACCATGATGTCTGGGTGATGCCCTCCCTGCTGTTGAACCTGCCCCGCTTCACTCAGTACGGCTGCAGACCAAATCCTCCTCATTCCTTCTCTTGTGTGCACTCCGGTATGTAGCACAGTTGTCTAGTGAAGCTTGGGACATTTTCTCCAGTGAAAAACACATTATATCGCCACTTAAAAGACAGAAAAACACACCAGTAAAGCTAGCTGGTGTGCAGTCTTTTTTCCCAGTACAGCCCATAAACAGCATGAAATGAACATGAGCTGGACTTACCGAATACTCTCCACGGCTTCAGGCACTCACTTTTTAACTTATTTTGGCCTATATATTAAAGAGTGATGCAGTGTTTAGCTGTTAGCCTTCTTTGATGATTTCTCATAAGGTCTGTGGCACACAATCTTCACAAGACTTACACGTCTTGTTTAATATGACAGTATTCACCTATAAATCTAACTATCATGATTATTTTGGCTTAAACGTAATTGGTTAGAGTAAGAAGCCATTATAGAACTACAACATGGCGGATTGACTTGTAAGCAGCTACCACACTTTCAGGTTATACGGTCAGGTTGTGCACTCTTTATTTTAGAAGTTGTTGCTCATTATATACAGATACAGATACATCCTGAAATCATTGCTTTGGAGTCGCCAGCCACTGTTGTAGTCCATGTTAGCATTTTGCTAGCAACCATCTTTTTTGTCTTGATGTGTGCTCTGGGGGTGAATTGAAACATCTATACATCTATTTATACACTTTTTTCCCACTTTTGGACCATTTTTACCTTTTTTTAACCCTGTTTATACGACTTTATACCTATTTTGCCCCCATTCTTGTTTTGGCCACTGTCAGAACCATATTTTTGAATTTTTATATGGTTTTTGAAATGTAATATAAAATTTATTTCCCAATTTTGCTTCCATAATCAATTTTCCTAAGCCACTTTTGGATTTTTCTGCAATTTCCCCCCCTTTTTTTTGCAATTTCATACCAATTTTGCACCGATTTATTAACCTTTTTCTGCTTTCATACCATTTTCACCCAGTTTTTTACAATTTCATACCTATTTTGCTTCTGTTCTTCACTTCTCCACTTTTTCTCAAATCTTTTATCCTTAGATTAATTTGATGTCATATTGGTTTTACTATAAAAAAGATCTACTGCTTATGTTTGTTTAAGAATACATAAGATAAGGAACATTAAAACAATTGCAGAGCAAATCGCAATATTGGGGAAAAAAATCACAATTCAGTTATTTTTTCCAATTGTCAGCCCTAAATTCAATGGTGTAATTGATTGTTTCTAAGCCTGTTTAATTGAGATTAGTCCCTATCACCCATAAAGCTGCAAGCCAATTGGGATAATTTGGTATCACGATTTTCCAGCTCTCTGACTCTATTCATGAGTAAGCACCACACCATCAACAGGTTGAATTTGTTGATTTTTTATTATGTGTAGTGGATAATAAACATCATATACATAAAGGCGATAATGATTTGGGAAACTTCTTCGCTCCGGGGCATGACAAACCCTTTCATAAGACCCAACGGAAAGAAGGACAGAAGGAAGTTTAAAGAAAGGAGTGGAAGAGAGGGTGCAGTGATTAAACATAACAGCAGGTCAGGTGAGAATTGATAGGAAAACAGGAAGAGGCATGGTATCTCTGCTTTAAGCACCACTAATAGTCTTGGTAGAATATTTCAATTTCTATAAAACAAACATGAAGTCATTCCTGATAAAATAGTTTCAATTGCTGTTGTGGCTGTGTAAACACTTATAGATAAAAAATGATAACATGGGGAGCTATTGGGGGCCTGATGTTGCGCCCAGGCTGCTTGTTGATGATAACTGCCTGACAGGCTGCTTTCAATCCAGCCAAGAAGTTTGGTGTTTTTGTGTTTGTTGATCCACAGAGCTTGATCAGTAATCTGTGATTTTTTTTCCCTTATTTTTTTCATTCTGTATCTAGAATCCACTTGACAGTAACAAGATGAGGGTTTTTGCTCATGTCTGAGTCAGCTTGCCGACTAACCAAATCTACCAAATGTCTTTTTCTCTTGTTTTTTTGATGGCGGTGTCCTATCAGGAGCAGCTAAAGGTCAACCACAGATATGATAGTTACCTGTCAGTTCCCTAAAGAACTGGAGAGGATGTGTGAGTAATGCAATGCAGCCCTTTGTGACACTTCAGACAAAAAATGTTTCCCAAAGTGTTGCAAATTATTAGATAGAGCAAAAACACATCTGAAGGAATAAGTATGAATATGCAAATAGTTTTTCTATAAGTTACATGTATACTCAATGTAGTTCTCATGATTATCAGGACTATATGGAGCCATATTCAGAGCTGAAAACCTTGTTCATCACTGATGAACATCAGTCTCTGTGTGGTTTGTATAAAGATCTGTGATGTTTAGTTATTGTTCTTTTTTGTTTTTTTCTCTATGGTTATGTAGTTTATACAACATGAATCTGAGATCAGATCAGTACAGCGGAACTTTTCTGACAGACCAAGATGTCCTGATGTCTTTTGGTTGATTTTGCTTGAGGGTGTCGAGGGTCTTCATGAGTTATCACAACAAAACCCAGGTCAAAAATAGCAATAAAAGTCGAAGTTTGAAGCTTCCTTCTCCGTGTGGGCCCAGCCTGCTCTTATTGGCTGTCGTCTCCTCTGTGGTAATTGGTCAGTTTAACACAGTCAGTGCCGTGGTTTCAATGGCACTGCTTTCGATCTATGCTCTGCACGAGACCTGCATGCCAGAGCCAATGAGGTTAAATGGCCGACAAAGCAATGCAAATACTTGTAAAGGCTGTATGAGCCAATGTGGGCAGCCGATGGTGCTGATTACAATGGAGTGGGGACAAGCCCAAATGCTGCAGACTTTTTTGTGTTTTGATCATGATTACATGGAGGTCTAAAACCACTGGGAGAGAAATAATGCAGAGAAATAATATATAAAAATATATATTTATCCCTAAGTGTCATGTTTAGCAGCTGATTAAAACAGAGTGAGTCCCCTTGAATGCCTCTTTACTGGTTTAGAAACAAGCCCATGTCTCGCTCTGATCCTGGAATATGGTGAGAAATGCTAACACAAAGGGCCTGATATACTATGATCCAAAATGACGAGGACTAAATTAAGAGTGCAAACTAAAAAATTGCAGGTAGTCTACTATGACTGTGTGTGCAATTCATAGCAGGCGCAAAGTGGTGTGACTGCCCCCTTAAAAGGAGGATTTTGCGTGTGTCAGCATGGAGAGTTTGGGAGAGCAGAGTGGCCATAAATGAAAATGTGTGAAGGCTAATAAACACACTTGCAGTTACCTCATTTTGACGGACAAGGTCATCACTTTTTCCTCATGACATATTTGTAAACATCATTTTTAATTTTCCTTTTCTGAATACAGCTCATAAACTCGCTGTCAGTGCGTGGAGAGTGTGATGCTGTCAGCCTTGAGTGGCAAAAATTGTGGTTTTGGCTATGAAGGTTTTTTTTATACATCAGTTAAATGGCCTCCACCATGTAGAGTGCAAAACAGAGTGTTTTCTTAGCGTGAGTCTGCATGAGTATGATAAGTGTGACTGCCCCCCCTTAAAGGAGGATTTGTGTCAGCATGGAGAGCATTCTGCTAATCTGCATGGGTTCTGTCTGAAAATGTGTGAAGGCTAATAAACACACTTGCAGTTACCTCATTTTGACGGACAAGGTCATCACTTTTCCTCATGACATTTGTAAACATCATTTTTAATTTTCCTTTTCTGAATACAGCTCATAAACTCGCTGTCAGTGCGTGGAGAGTGTGATGCTGTCAGCCTATCAAGTGGTTTTGGCTATGAAGGTTTTTTTTATACATCAGTTAAATGGCCTCCACCATGTAGAGTGCAAAACAGAGTGTTTTCTTAGCGTGAGTCTGCATGAGTATGATGGCACAGTGGATCGTTCCTTTTACTCCAGTCCATCATAATGAAAGACTTGCCGAGATTCACTCTCACAACTTCACAGCCAAAAGGCGGGCAGCCCAATCAGAGAAGAGAGGCGGAAACTGAAGACGTGATGACAGCAAAAGTTACTGCATTTTTGAAAACAACGGCAGCTTCTGGAACGATCTCTGTTAATGCGACAATATCTGCAGTTTATTGAGAAATGGAGACAATTTCTTTAAAACAGGATCAGAGAACTTCACATAAACTTTTTCGACAGGAAACCATGTTTTGCTCCTCTCTCGACTCACTGCTGATGATGTCAGTTAGTCTATTATAGTCATGGTTACTCAGAGATACCTGCCTATTTACCCAGTGGTAAATGATACATCTGTGTGATATAGTTTAATGAAAGACGATAGTCTACGGACTGAAACATAGTTTAAGCTAACGGCTAACAATCGGGTCAAGCTTTTACGCTATACTGTGGCTTGATATGATTGGTCTGTGATGAGTGTGACTGGCAGAATGATCGTCCAATCAGAAGCTGCAGGGTTTTTTTGGTTTCTGCCCTCTGAAAACATTTTCTATGGGCTCTTCTCAAGATGGACTCTGTGGAACTGTCCGTCTGGCATGTCAGGTTACGTCAATGTTGGTGCTACTTAAAAGGCTAAGGGCTACAACTATTTTTTATGTAAGGACTTGAGAAACACTAAAGGGCACATAAACTCAAAAAAGCACAATATGAGGTCTTTAGTGAACTCTTCAGCACTGGCCTCCTTCATAAAGTACATAAAGATGTCCACTGTAACATTTGTCCATTAAACTAGACGGCCGACCCATTAAGCTAACAGAGAGTATTAAACTAATGTTAGATTACCTTCTGCCACCAGTTCTGTCACCACTGTGCACTAACAGTTTAGTCTAACTCTAATAGACAGTGTAGCTTTATGTTTTGTGTTGTCAGGATTTAACAAAGCAGAGGAGGGAATAAAGAAGATGAGATCTGTCGTGGCACACTTTTCTACAAATGTACCTCTAATAACCATCTTTTCAGGAGAATATAAGATGTGTTATTGGACCTGCAGCAGAACAGCGTCATGGTTTCACTGTTCCAGTCTTTCTCGTGAGAGCGGGGCCGCTGAGGACTCATGTTTTCTGATGTGTCCCCATACGCTCAGATATACCTGTTGAAAGAATGATGCAAGCTGGAGTCTGTGCCTAAGCTGCATCAGAGAGCATGCTGCAATCTCATCCCTCCTCCTCAGGGACCTGAAGTTATTGTCGTACCATCTGGATTTCCCAGTCGTACATGTGTCTGTTATGTTCTTTATGAGCTATAATAAAGTCAGTTATGTTGACAAAGGATATCAGCAGTAAAAAAAAGGCTATGTTGGTGAGGCGGTGTGGGCATTCAAGTCTCATCTTTCAAGCACTTTTGATGTTTGCCATGGCATTATTTTGTAATTTTATACATAATCACATTTCACACTGACCCGTCTTATACTGTAGATGACATATTAATCATCATAAATCAAGAGTCAAATATTTTCATACATCCTGTGAGTCAAAAATTGCTTTATGCTTTGGAGAAATGTGTAGTTTTAGTCTACCATGTTCATATTAGTTATTCATTGTATGTATATATATATATATATTTGTTTCAACCTCACAATGGTTACTGAAATAACTTGAAACTGATTATAGTCATAATAAAAAAAAAAATTGAGAATTAACCAATGAAAATCAGACGTTGCTTTTGAATTGTGGTTCAACAGAATTATTAAAAAAAAAATAATAATAATGATAATAATGAAGCTGGCCTGGACAAAAATGATGGTACCCCAAGAAAAGATAGAAAATGATTTGGCCACAGGTACATGTTAAACTAAGGTGTGTCCTGTAATTAGCTTTACAGGTGTCCTCAAACTAATCAGTCAGTCTGCCTATTAAAAGGCTGAAAAGTAGTCACTGTGCTGTTTGGTATCGTGGTGTGTACCACACTGAACATGGACCACAGAAAGCTAAGGAGGGAGCTGTCTCAGGAAATTAGACAGAAAACTAGAAAAGTACTCGGAGAGCGCAGACCTCCACCAGCACCACAGTCCTCTCCCATATTGCGGTTTATACCATAAATATTAGACCTACCTTTATATCATGTAAATATTTAGATTCCTTGACCATGAAAACATACCATTAGGAATTGGTTACCGCCGCCAAGGAGGTAATGTTTTCAGGAGAGTCTGTCTGTCAGTGAACAAAATAACTCAAAAAGTTATGGATGGATTTTGATGAAATTTTCAGGAAATGTTCAACATGGGGAAAGGAGGAAGTGATTCAATTTTGATGTTGATCCGGATCAGCGTCTGGCTCCGCCATGAAGAAAAATGTGATTTTGGTGAATAACTACTGAACTAAAAGAGATATCATTATGAAACCTATTGCTAATGGTATGTTTTTATGGTCAAGGAATCTAAATATTCCCATGAAATAAAGGTAGGACTACTATTTATGGTTAAAATCACAGTATGGAAGAGGACTGTGGTGCTGGCTGAGGTCTGCGCTCTCCGATGCTTTTCTAGTTTCTATTGTAGTTCAGTAGTTATTCACAAAAATCACATTTTTCGTCATGGCGGATCCAGACGGTGATCCGGATCAACATCAAAATTAAATCAGTTCTTCCTTTTCCCATGCTGAACGTTTCCTGAAAAATTCATCAAAATCCATCCATAACTTTTTGAGTTATTTTGTTCACAGACAGACAGACAAACAGACTCCCCAAAAACATAACCTCCTGGTGGAGGTAATCATAGACAAGCAAAAGTAGAGACGACTGGCTTGACCATCTGATTGCTCTTCTTGTAGAGCCACATACATTTCAAAATCTATCTTAGTGTACACATACTTATTGTTCATCCACAGAGATCACTAGCTGTTTGCCTTAACCTAAGCATTAAAAATCATTTAACCAAGTCATCTCAGTGAGCCATATCCAGTTCTCCCTTCCCCACTCTGTACAGTTTCCCCATTCAAACATGAGTTTAACAATGTGAGTAATCAGGTTATAACTAGATAATTCAGTATCACAAAATAATTTGATAATTCAGAAACACATTCAGTATACAGTGAAACTTATCATGTTATAATTCTTCTGTTAAACTGAACCAAACTGTTTTGTTTTCTCTATGTTTTTTATCGACCTGTTCATATTCAATTATTTTATTTTATAACGCTGATGTTTGAACTCATATTGAGTGACCTTAGCTCAAGGTAAATTTGTTATGATTTATCACTCATTAAGTGGAAACTGTGCAGACGGCTTGGACTGCCAGTTGACCTTGTAAACACAGGTGCTGTAAGTTTTCTGAGAGTAACTTGCTCTTTAACAGGTGCTGAAAGGTTTCCAATGGGAGAGAAGTACCATCTTAAACTCTTGAACCTGGTTAGTGGATGTATAGAAAGTACAGATATAAAGCCAGAGAGGCTCTATGTAACTATACAGGATGCTTCATCACCTTGGTGTCAGAAAAGACCATTTAGGTCTGTCCTCTAGCTTCTGAAACTTCTGAAATATCTGTGAACCTCACAACCTAACTCAAGTGAAAAAGGACAGCACTTCAACCAGAAAATGCCAAAGAATAAGAATCAGGCAAAAGCCATAAAGAGCAGTCAGTCATTGAAGTGCTGCGCAGAAGATAAATAAACAACAATCACTTCCATCCACAAGATGCATAAAGCACACACAAGAGAAGAAAGCTGGTCAGGCCAATGAATTAAAGGATAAGTTCGGTTTCTACAGCTTTTATAGAATGAAGTAGAACAATATACTCACCCAGAAGGCTTTCCTGATCAAGTGCTTAGATATTTAGATGAGTGCATTATAATGGTAGCACACAGGGCTGTCTAAAACTTCATTAATTGTCCAAAAACGTATTAGTTTCACCAATATTTCATCATTGTCCGCTCGCGCTACTCCTCCAAGACAGTCCGGGGTCACTCCACCCATGTTTGTGACTGTGCTGACCTCTGAACTGAAGACTGCTCTCTGGCCAGCTGTTCTTCTCTTTGCCTCCGCGTCCTCCTTTTGATGAGCTCCTCATCTGTAAACTCTGGCTCAGACTGTAAGTACACCCATCATATTCAAAGTTCTCCTCCACAACATCTTCATCCGATAGATATTCGTCCATTTTGCACAAAACTGGAAGAAGAAAGTCGTAGCCTGGTCTTCCCTGAAACAATGAGTCAGACTATATGCGGAGGCAAGCGTAAACAAAGTTTTCAGTTCAGAGGTCAGCACAGTCACAAAACATGGATGGAGCGACCCTGGACTGTCTTGGAGGAGTAGCGTGAGCGGACCATGATGAAATATTGGTAAAACTAATGACTTTTTGGATGATTAATGCAGTTTTAGGAGCGCCTCTATACATGCCCCGTGTGCTACTATTATACGGATGTCCGCCGCTCGATTTTGGATCTACATATCTCCTGAAGCACTGTTTGGATCAGGAAAGCCTTCTGGGTGAGTATATTGTTCTACTTCATTCTTTCAACAATGTGAAAGCTGTAGAAACCGAACTTACCCTTTAAGGTCTTCAATAGCAACTGGAATAAAATAAGTTCTGGCTCGCCTAGTTTTGGTTCTCGGTATTCTGTAACATTGGCCAGAAAATGCAGCAAACAGGGCTGATCAGGGCAGTTTGTAGGGCCCTGCTAATAATATGTCTGCTGTAGATATCCTGCCGCTGAGATCACTGCACTGCAATCACCTTGCTCGCTATTTTGATCAGATTCACAAGTCTGTTTTAACTAGACAGAGCAGGTCTATTAAATTAGAAATTCAGTCGGGCAAGATTTTCAGACTTAGGACATGAGCTGGGCCAGACATTTTTGGCAGACAGTGAGCAAAGTTAACCGCTTAAAAGAAACACAAATAGACACTGGATGTTAATACATTTATTGCCACATCCAAAAGGGCATGAACTCAATAGAGAGCAGGACTTAAACTAAACTTCTGCTGAAATACTGTTTCTTTAAATTGAACACTTCAAACAGATAACTTCAACACGTTTTGACAGGTAAATACAAGCCATTATTGATTTATTATTGATGAGTGCAGATTAAAAGCACCATCTTTGGTCACATTTGAAAGTGCATTAAAAGTAACTTCCTTAACAACAACCTTTCAGAACGTGTTGCATTCAATGTCTGTAATAAAGTTGGAATTTTTGTAAAACCTTTTCATTGTTTGTAAAAGTTTTTTTGGTTTATCTCCCCAGACCTAAGTCCCAATCATTAATTCACTTCATTTGACATTTATGAAATGTACTTCAACTTAATTGTCAACATTTCAACTTTAATCTCAAAAATTTGACTTTATACTGAGAACACTTTCTATAAAACACTGATAAAAAAAAAGAGACATTAGAACCTCACACACCTCGAACGTGTCTCTCTGCTGGGACTTATTATAAACAGCATCAGTATTGGCTTCAAATCGAATGTAAGTTATCTATAATTGTTCCCAGATATTTGTATTGAGAAACAATCTCGTCATCTATGCCATTAATGACAGTATTAAAAAATCAATGATCACATCTTTAATTTTGGACACCTTAATCTGCAGATGAAGAATTGACAATTCAAGATAGAATGCTTTCTCCAAATGTTCACATGCCTCTCTGCCAACACTGCAGGCCCTTATCAAAAAGCAGTAGAGAGAGCACACAGCCCTGAGGGGAGACTGTAGAGGAAAACAGTTTGGATAAAACAACACTGACCCTGACACACTGTGACCTTTCAGTCAAGAAGTCCACTACCCAGCCAACAAGGTTCAAGTTAAAAAGAGAAAGAAGTTTCTCTGCCACTCAGTGTGGTTTGATCGTATTGAAAGCTGAGGAAAAGTCAATGAACAGGAGCCGGGCATGAGTTTTTGAGGCCTCCAGATGCTGAACTATAAAATTTAACAAGGTCAGCATTGCATCCTCGATTCCTCTGCCTGTCCTATATGCAATCTGAAGAGCTGATCTTCCATCTGCCTCAATATCTCTGTCTTAAGCTTTTCAAAAGTTTTCATCACCAGTGAGGTGAGAGCGTCTGGTCGAAAGTCATTTAGTGTCTTTGGATTCATGCATTTGGAAACAGGAACAACAGTGGCATGTCTCCATATTTTTGGGACTTTCTGAAACTAAAAGAGACTGTGAGAAGACAAAATTAAAGATCTCACTCTGCTGGAAGGCACCTGAACACTGATGTTATCAGAACCCAGCTTTCCCACCTTATGCCTAAGTCACACATTCCGGTTTCTCATGGCGATTGTGCACGACTGTACGCGATTGATGAGGCTGGTGTGATCGCTATGATATGGGATGAAATGACTGTCTCACCCCTGAACACCGTCAGTAGAGTTTCTACAGCACTTCGGGGGCGTTCATCCTGCTCCAGTCAGGTTAAAACAACGATATGACGAGGACTCCATGAATTTTCATCCCGCTGACACGACGTCAGCCCCGCTTGAGCTCAGTTCGTGTCACGTAAGCCCCGACTGAGCCCCGTCGCTTGCGCCGTCTTGAACGGGACACAGTCCGGGCACAAATGGATACATCCTTGTCAGTCGTCCTCATAAAGCTTTCAGGATTGAGCCACGATCAGCCCGACCGAGCTCGGTACATACCATGCTAATACCATTCGCATTAGGACTGCATTAGGCAACCCCGCTATACTGAGAGCGGCGATTCTCCAAGACAGTTTTGAACAGTTCAGTTCAAAACTGTTGGGACCCTTCCACGTTCCACGCCTTTCACCCACGACTATGCAAGGCTGATCCAGACCAAGTAGCTCATGCACCACGACCAAAGCACGCTTCATCAGGATTATGACAATCGTGCATAATCGCCTTGAGAAACGGGAATGTTTGACTGGGGCTTTAGTTTGATTACATAGTTTTTTGATCAGATGTACACTAATATTTAGAGCAGGGGTCCCTAACAGTTTTAAAAACATTATTGATTTCTCCTGAAGCATCAGAGTTAAATCTCAAATAAAAGCTTTTTAGTTCCTTTGCAAGCTCAACGTCAGAGGTGAAGCAATCCAGTGTAACAGTATTCTTCTTTTTACATTGACCTGTCATTAGCTTCTTACCATCCCGGGCAGATTTGAGGTCAGCCCTGCGAAATCTTCCCTCAGTTTTTTCTTTGTAATTTCTTTTAGCCTGGGAGATTTTTTGAACAAATGTCGTTCCTTATTTTAAAATAAGCAGTTTTATCTCCACTTTTGAAAATATGCCAAACAAAGCTGTTAGGTCCTCGAGCAGGTACGATCAGCACATAACGGCTTCATTACTGATGGACCCATTAGTGCACATTTCACAGCTCACACCACTTATCAGTGTCGAAGTGAAGAAGGTCTGCAGCTCATTCTTCTCTTGGTGATGATCCTTGGTGTTGCTGAAATGATTAATAGTTAAAATGATTTAAATTATAATTGTAGTTATTCACATTGTAGATGGTATCCATTATGTAATAAAGAGCAGCAGGAGTTTGGCAAAGCTCAGCGACACAAACATTTGAAATGGCAAGAAATAAAAATGTTTTTAGAATGTTTAGAATTCAGAGTTCCACTGCAGACCGAAATGTGGACTTCATGAGCATAAAGGTCACAAACATGTTAAAAAAATCCCAGGGTTAACAGTGATTTTATCTCATAATATGTATAAATATATGTATGTATATATATATGTATATATATATATGTGTATGTATATATATGTGTGTATATATATATGTATATATATATATATATATATATATATATATATATATATATATATATATATATATATATTTATATATATATATATATATATATATATATATATATATATATATATATATATATATGGTGCTGGTGCTGGTGCTGGCGGAGGTCTGCGCTCTCTGAGTGCTTTGCTAGTGTTGTTTATGGTTTCCTTTTTGCTTTTAGATGTATGAAAGAAAAGTATGAGTTAATACATCAATAATGATGTGAACACCTGAGTTTATATGAATCAAAGACCCTCAGAACAAGGTTGATATTTGAAGGTAGACGACAGAATATGTCTGTAACTACAATGTGGGAATTTGATTCATACTCAAATGTCAGGGTTAAAGAAACCACCTCATTGACAATGTTAAGTTCTAATTAGTTAGGTATGCACAATAATGTAATGTGAAGTTTAAAAAATGTACATAAGCAGATTTAGTTTTCTTGATGATAGGGTGAATTCCAGCTGCAGCATGTGTATAAACAAGCAGACAGATACATGTGACCTAAATAAAATATTATGAATAATAAAGGGCATTTAATGTGTAACGTGAGCAGAATGAGGACTTTCAAACACAAACTCTGTCAAACAATGAAAGATAGAAGAGAAAGAGTCTTGTTGTAAATGTTTGACCACAGCTTTCAGAAGACATTAAAGTCAGTTCAGGTGGGAATAAGACCAGAATAAGGGCAGAGACCCTGCAGGGCATGAAGGTGGAGCGAGAGCTGCTTCGACATTCCTCCACCAGGCACAGGCAGAGCAGGCCAGAAATAAAAGTTTATCACAGTGAAGAAGCAGGAATGGATCAAGTCAAGCCTGTAAAAGCTGGAGTCATATTCAGTAAAGCAGGCCTCCTCCATAATGTGTGTTTCCTCCAAATGTGCAGTGCAGTGCAGTTTGGCTCCTGTTGTCAGTGTGGATCAGCGGCAGCAGGACGAGCTGAGCGACTGTCACTCTCTGTCTTTATCAAAGCCCGGCACATTAATGGGCTGTCAGAGCGACCCGACCGTGCTCTCTGTTCTCTCCCACAATTACTGTGTTTAGCTGCGAACCTAATGCTGCTGACCTCTATTTTCTAATGGCCACAGACCTTTCAGGGGCACTCAAGACAGCAGTCTCGTGTGTCTCAGAAAGAGTGAATTCCTCCTCATTGTGTGCTGAGTCCGTTTCTGTTTCCACCCGAGGCCTCGAGAGCACAGAGCATGTGCATTCTGTCCGGTCTTGTAAAAGAATCAGTTCAACAGAGGATCCTTGGAGCCCGGAGCAGATATGGAAGTACTGCACTCAGAAGTAAAAGGCAGGATGGCAATATTAACCAGAGAAGGTTCTTGTTTTCAGATTGTTTGCCTTTTGTCTGAGCAAAGAGGCAGCCGTGGAAGCTGCTCAGAATCACAGAGTTTGGATTGTAACCACATCAAACAGAGAGTTTGTTTCCAAAGTCGACACCAGGACTTTGCTCACATTGAGTCTGTGACCACATCTTCAGCTGCATGAGCGTTTTTCTCAAGAGTTATTGTTGTCAGTGTTGCCAACTCCTCAGCATCGGAAGTAGCTATAGTTCGCCCAAGAGTAGCTTGAAGTCACCAGATTTTTTTTTTTTTTCTTTCCAGCAAATCAAACATACACCCTCAGGCGGTGCGTAGGGGGGAACTCCCGCAAAATTTTGGGTTTTTCTTCCCCCCCACAGTGTAGAAATGAGTTATTTAGCTTAGCCTGCCTACCCATAATCACCTTTCAATTACCGCCTAATTGTCAACAGGGGGCTCCAGACAGCACCTAACCTTCATACCCCCTGACACAAACCTGTTTTGGTGCTGTTATATTGTTCATATTTGTTTGTTTTTTTATTTTATTATTATTATTATTATTTATTTATTTATTTTTTTGAGCTGTAGTAGTAGAACTAAAGCTTTTTTATTTCTTTTTTTTTGTGCTATAGTGAACAAACTGTAGCTTTTTTATTTTGTGGTTATTTTCGGTGCTAAAGAACTAGCCTTTTTTTTTTTTTTTACTTTTTTGTGATCTACAACTAGCTTTTTGAGCAATGCTAAATGTGACTTTGTGTCACCAAAAAGAAAAGATAACAAATGGAAAAAACACTTATTCAGAATCAGAGCACAAAAGTTCTCACTGCTCACTTCACACAAAGATGTGATTTTTTTCCCCCTTACTTTTGGGTGGCTGTAGAACTAGCCTTTTTATTATGTTTTGAGAATAGCCTATGATTGTGCTTCAAATAGGCTGTGTCCGAAATGGCATACTAACGTACTACTCATACTAAGTGTGACGTCAAAATGAGTATGTAGTGTGTTCACACTGGATAGTATGAAAAGATTGAGTGTGCGAGAAATACCCGGATGTATACTATATTGGAAAAAATGCTAAGTATGTGAGGTGGGCATACTACTCACACTCAACCGCCCCATAATGCATTGCGAGCCCCATAATGCATTGTGCCATACACGACCGGCCGGCATTCAGCTAAAAATCGGCCACTAGCAAACTTCCCATTTCAAAATAAATGCGTCTTTTATTATCTCCTTTTAGTTCTTTAACGCTTTTGTGAATGGGCTCTTGTTTTGGAGTCGACCGGAAGTTTCGTCAATAGCATAATAGCGGCATAGCAGAATGTCCGAAATGTCAAAATGAAATTTGTATCCGTGTGTTTTATGGCTCAAATGACCACATTTTGGTATTCTACGTGGTGACTTTCTCGCCTAAAATGCTCTCTGAACTTTCAAATGTGGTGAATCAACAGAGATATTTGATAGCCTGGTGTGCTTCTGATTTTTTTTGTCAGAGGTTTGAAATGCATCATGGGAAACTTAGTAGTATACTACAGTGTGAACGGTTGGCATTCTAATCATACTTATAGTATGTAGTATACAGTATACACAATGGGTTTGTAGTATGTAGTATGTTAGTATGCCATTTCGGACACAGCCATAGTGTGAGAAAAAACAACAAGGAAGCGACAGCCACGCTGTTCTCAACTCCGCCCCCCCTCCCTCCATCTGCCGCTCTGCCTCTCTCTCTCTCTCTGAACGGGGAAAGAGAGAAAACAGCGCTTTTTTAAAAACTTTTTCTCCCGTGATCTTGGAGCCTCTGACCACCAAAAAAAGGCCCTAGGTTTGTTGCTAGTTGTTTTCTCTAATTTTCTCACTGGGGGGTCCAGAAAGTAGCTAAAAATAGCGACAAAATCGCTAAGTTGGCAACACTGATTGTTGTTCTGTTTGACAGCACCCAGAGGCTCCGCCTACTCATCAGTCCAACGCAATGCTGATGCTTGTAACTGGAGATTTATGACGCTTGTTCTCATTTGTTGTGAAATTGCAGATTCGACACGCGTCCACATCCCATTGTTTGTAATTTTCTGATTAAAAATGCACATTGTCACAGTGTCCTCTTATTAGTACTATTAATGATGAGGCTACGGCTGCTGATGAAACATTATGAAGCCAAAGCACCCTGATGTTACAGAAAAACTGCAGACAGTATGTTTACTGACAGATGGCTGCTTTGTTAGTTTGCAAAAATGTTTTTTTTTTTTTGTGGTTGTCATGAATATTCTCAGCGTCCCGATGAATATGTAATGCTTGGAGCAGTGGGGATTTGGGGAAGACTCCCCCAGGGACAGTGTTAGTGTTTGACTCTGCTCTCTGGCTGCAGCAGAAGTAAGAGAAGCAGGCCAGAGCTGAAACTGTGCAGAAATGAATCACAACAACGCACAAAAAAGAGAGAGGAAGAAAACATGGCTGCTCTTTCAACTGCTGGCTGACATCAGTGACAGTAATGGTTGTGAGGCCTTCCAGTCCGACATCTCCAGTCATTTCCTGCACCGCTCTGTTAACTGTCAGCAGTGCAGCGCTGCCCACGCTCATCTTAGACCTGATGCTTCTATATGAGCAGAGCCGGATGAGCCTCACAAACCTTTACAGCTAATTAGGACAGAAGAGATGTCCTCGTGTGATCTCAGTGAACAGGAGCAGAGATTGAATCTTACAGCACTTAGACTTGTTGTTCATTTGTTTCTATGTGCAGACTTCCTGCAGCAGAAGATGGAATGGTAATGAGATGAAGTTTTTATTTCTATTTTTTCAGTTCTGATTCTATGTTTTGTTAGTAAAGATCTATGGCTGCTGGGATCCAAAAGTATAAAAAGGCAGATAAAGACACACAGGTGCAGCCTCTTCAATTTTCCCCTCGGAGCCAAATCCCAGCTGAGTTCCAATCAACTTATGAGTCAACTTCAAGCCAGTTGGAGTCTAAACAAGGACTCTTCTTTGGGTTTGTTTTTGTTTTTTATTTCTACACGTGACGACATTTCCCAGGCTAAGCAGAGTCTCATTATATATAATATCAAGTATGAGAAATATGGATTATATATGTATTACATAACTGCAATGGATCTAATTACAACTACAAAGGTGGGCAGGTCCAAGCACCTTCAGTCAAGACTCTGCCAAAGGAACTGAGGAAATTCAAGTGGCTCCATTTGTATAAAGGAAGAAAAACAAATTAAAATGTTTTGTTTGTTTGTTTTGTTTTTACTTACACAACTTGCCAATCCATTAGGTACGCCTTATTAGTGCAGAGTTTGATTTTACAATTAGAGCTGCCTCAGATTATCAACGCACTGGAAACGCTCCTCAGATTTTAGTCCATTCAAAGGGACTGTGAGGAGTTTCTAAATAATTACAAAAAAGTCTCACTTTTAGATATATGCCTGATCGAAATACACACTATAAGATGAGTTTTATAGCATCAAAATAGGTTATCTATAAATGCTATTCCTTAGCTTCACAGTCAGGTCAGACAGGGCTGGACTGGCCTGGATACTCAACTTCAGGAACAAGACAATTAAAATTAGAGCAAATTTATATTATTCGGACACGTCTTAGAGCACCGGGCTGTAAGTAGAGACAACAAAACTACAATACTAAGTTTTCCAAAAATTGCTTGTTGTCACACATCAAAAACTACCGCTACGTAACTAGAAAGAGATACATTACCTCGTCACTTTGCATTCTGTAAGTTGTTGAAAAAAGAAGTTGTAAAGCAATGCAGAGTTCTGAGGAAGGTCAGAGCTGCATTCATTAGCATCACAATAAACACACGCTTTGGCTTGGGTCACGTCTTTTGGTGCGTTCCAGTTTTAGTCAGAAGTAGGAATTTCCAAGTTCTGAGTAGGAAACTGCAACTGGAACGCCCCCCAAAGACGGAATTTCCTACTGGGAACTCGGTGAAACCTCGCCACCCCTGAGTTGACAATGGAAGATGGATGCCCCCAGTGTGAACAGTTATTTAGCTCCTGTAATAATCAATTTGTTTGCACTTCTGACTGGGGTGTGTCACTCTAGATCAGCTGTATACATAGTATTGTTAGACTTTTATTTACAAAAATGCTGCCATAGTGATAATCACATTCTTCATGTGATATTTGTGAACAACAATGCAGGGCGTGCTAACAACAGCTAACAATAGCCTGGTAGATCGGCATGTTTTTTTCCGACTTCAACTGGAACGAGGATAAGTCTGAGATGATGTCACTCCCAGTTCCGAGGTTACTGGAACGCAGCATTACGACAGTCGCCAAGTTTGCTCATGGGTAGCAGAGTCTAAATGTCGCCGGTAATAGATTCTCCTCATAGCACCTTTAACAGGAGAGCATCACACAGCTGTTCCTGATTTTTCTGCTGCTCTTCAACAATACAAAACTCCTGTTTCACCACATCCCAAAGGTGCATTATTGGACTGAGATCTGGTGACTGTGGAGGCCACGGAACTTGTTGTTTTTGTACAGGAAACTGGTTAAGTGGATTTGAATATGAGACATGGAGTACTATCTTGTTGGTAGTCTCCATTTGAAGATGCCAAGACTGTGAATATAGATGGATTCAGATAGATAGATATATAGATAGATAGATATGATCCTGTTTCCCCTTGCATGTGACTGTCTTTGTATGTTCTTGGACAGGTTGAACTGTAACAAAACAGTTTGTTTTGGAGCAGTGCTAGTGGCTACTGACCTGACATACATCTAAGCCACTACACAACATAAAACAAGCTACTTAAGCAAGAGGTTGAAGACAAGCATGGGCAGTAGTTGTTGCACAAGAACATTAAAGTGTAATGCTTGATACAATAAGCAGTCAAAGTAAGTAGAAGTTAAAATGGCCGAATAATGATAAACATAATAAAACAATAGATAAGAGGAGGATAACAATAACAGATAAGATAATGTGGCAGTAAAATAAGTTGAAAAAATATTGAAAATATGTTAAAGTTGCAGGAGAATAATTACTCTGTTGAGAGGGGATATGGATGTTGGAAGAAAAGAGAGCTTATAGTGGTTTGTTTTGTGTTTGCTTCCTCTTTATTGACCAGAAGGCAGAAGTTCATTTTCTAGAGGAAGAATATGAGAAGGATTATTATGAATTGTATGTGCATGGTTAAGAAAAGAACAACACTATCTTAGACAAACTGGAGAGAAGGGTGGTCTTTTTGACCCCTTGCTCTCAGAGCAGATTTCATCAGTTTATAGATTTTTGATTTACTCTGAACGGAGAGTGTGTTGAACCAGGCTGCCAGTCCATATCTCAGGAGGCTTTCCTAGATGGCATTATAGAAAATCAACATGATTTCACGCCTGACACCAAGCAGTCTTAGCCTGTGAAGGAAATGCAGTCTGTGAGATAAATTGATCCAGAGATAGTCAACATTATCAGACCATTTAAGTAGCAGCAGCAGGACCACTGTCCCCGTCACCAGCTAAGCAGCACCGCCTTAAGGGAGGAAAGAGAAGGACATGGTCAGCAACAATACTTTTGGACCATTCTCTGAAAGACAGAGTTTGGTCATGTGTGGAAATCTCTGTAGATTAGTGCCATCTGGAACACTCAGACCAATCCATCTGGAAAGGCAGCTATGCCACATTCAAAGTCTGGTGCTTAGTTTGAGCTTCAGCAGGTCGCCTTGACCCTTTCTACGCACCTTGATTTGCTGCCATGTGATTGGCTGATACGCTGTTTGATAAACTGTTTACACTGAGGAGCGTTTGTACCTAATGAAGTGGCTGTTGCTATTCAGCATGCCCTTCGATGTTTCCTTTCCAAACTAAATAACAGTGTGATAAAACTTAATAAGGGGACATATGCAAAAAAACACTTTTTTAAGGCCTTGAAACATTTCTGGGGATTTGGCCTTTTTCCCAGCTCACAAAATGTGATGGTAGCCAACAAAAGTTGTATTTAGCAGGCTGTATAAATGTAGACTCATGGTATTTGACAAGCTGTCGTGTCTGTGAGTATACTGTCAGTCCTTTACTCACCTCATTACCCGGGGTGACCCCTCGCCAAATTGGGGCCCTAAGCAGAATTTCATTTTGAGCTAATTTTGTTCCAACACAGCTGATCAGAATAATGTAAAGCCTGCAGTTAACCTCTCCCAACATGCAATCACCAGCTGGCCAACTGTTAACCACTCATTTTTCAACAGAGATGAATGTATATGCAGTTAACTTTAAATTAAAAAAATGATAATCCGGGCTGTTGGGAATTTTTTCACCGGTCCACACCTGGACAGAACCTGGGGTGTTTATGCCACAAAGTTTTTCTTTTTTATTTCAACAACATACCTGCCCACCTTCCAGTGGTGTAGTCTGGTTTATTCTAGTGAGTAAACTCTGACGTACTCTGATGGATGTTTGTCTGCTTAGGGCCTCCATACATGTGTGAAGACATTTGAGCCATATTTACCTGATTTATACACCGTCCACCAACAGCTGAAAATGGCAAGCGCCAAAAACAATCTTATTTATAAAACCATGCATGCTCACACCTGCAAACACTTCTCCTTTTATTAATTCCAGTCTACCTGTAAGGTTGCACAACCTTGGATTTACCTCACACTCTGCCATCTACACAAGCACATGTGACCATATATGGTCAATGAAAAGTACCCCATGACTGTTCTTGCATTGCCTGCCTGCAGTCTGTTCCTACACTGATGAGTGTCAGAGGGGATGGTGATACGACTTGGTGGCATATAGTCTTCTGAAACCAAAGAAGACGAAGAAGCTGAGCATCATGGTGCGGCCACACCGGATGCGAATTCGCAAAGATGCGCGTCAAGATTACATACAAAGTCAATGCAAAGACGCGTTTGGATGCAGATTCGCCCGGACGGCAAACGACTCTTCGCTCGAGTTGAAAATATTGAACTTTAGACAAATTGACTGTAACGCCAGCCAACTTTAAGCGCAAATTCGCGGACGCGCTGGCTGATGATGACGGCTCCTGCTCAAACCCCGCTGAAAGATGGAGTATAGGTTGATCTGCGCTGTTTACCATCATCCAGAGCTATACGATTCGACGTGTGTACTCTACAGAAACCGGAACAAAAAGGAGCAGGCTTGGGTGAAAGTCTCTGAGGAGACAGGTTTTAAAGGTAAGTTCTGTAAATATTCGTTTCCAGCTGGATTTGCCTGCACAGGTCACCACTGAGTCTGACAAGCTTCGGCTCTCTACTGCGCTTGCGCAGTGACGCGCGTCGCCCCTCAGCTTGTCAAAATGGTCCAGTGTCCAGCCTCGGGCATTACGTGCGGCACGTCACAGGCGTACGCTGCGTTTAAATTCGCCAATTCGCTTCCGGTGTGGCCGCAGCATCAGGATGTGTCATGTGCTGAACCAGGCCACCATGCCACTAACATTGTCAAAACAATGTTTGAGGTACACATATTTTTTTACAATTATTGTATGTATTTTTAGTTCAGTTTAGTTTATTTTGGTCACTTTAAACATGAAATCTCACTTACAGACATTAAAGTGAGAAATTACAAAGCAAATAAGTGTAAAGCTAGTGCTTTTGCTGCGTTAACCCCAAACAATCAACAACAAAACAACAAAATAACAAAACAAGACCGAAAAAGGTGTAGGCTGAAGCTTTCGCTTATTTTGCCTACCCTTTTTAAATTCAAAACTTACTCAGCTGCCTTTTGGTTGATATGAAACAATAATAAACTCACATGTATCCATATCTGAACACATTTTGTGCTCACACCATAGTTCTGTACTTTACAATCATTTTTTGTTGAAGCAACTTTTTGAACCTACCATGTGTTTGACATTCTTTCATTTCTTTGTCACACATACACTGAAACACATCTTAGTTTAACATTTGTCCTGCTCTTTGTTTTTGTTAACATACACCTCCCCCTCAGTTCATATTCACACACTCTAACCTGAAACCATCTCTGGATACAGTCTGGTAACATCTTGTGTTATGCCTTGTACATCAGTGAAGCTATCCTCAGATCCACAAGTAGGGCCCATCTCTATGGGTTCTTTCAAGGCACTCAGGCTGCCTACCACATACCAAAATCATGCTCAGTATGAGTGACTTCAAAGTGCCCCGATGTATGAGTGTGAGCGTGAATGATCCACTGTCTCTTTGTGATTGGCTGGTGACCAGTTGAGAGTGGACCCTGAATGACCCTGAAAGGGAGAAGCAGAATAGAAAATGGGTGGATGGGAAAATATTCCAACTCTGTTTTTGAGTTGTCACTCAACATTCAGATATGAGCTGATCCACATTTGGATGAGGATTGTTTTGATGCGTAAGCCTTTGATGTGCAAAAGGGGCCGAAAGTGACCCGGATGAGTTTTTATTGTCTTTGTCTTTGTAATGAAATAATAACATTATTCAGTCTTCCAAGTACTCCTCAATTAACCTGTTTTTCTATCATCTTATATCCTTATTTTATTTTTCCTCTTCTTACTTTTTGATTAAAACACCTTTTTTTTTATCACTATCCCTCTAATGTGCAACATGGGTCAAAAATGACCCATATCGATTCCATGTATGATTGAGTGTTTCTGGGATATTTGAAACATATGTATTTTATAAGTAAATATTACAAGTATGAAGGATTATAACCAAATCCAGCACCCTGATTAGTTGTAATATTTTTGAAAGCCAATGGGGAGATTAAATGTGTTTTTCTACCGCTCCTGTTAGCATTTGAGTCTACTAGTGGTCAAGTCAAGTTTATTTATATAGCACTTTTCCTACAACATATGTAACTCAAAGTTACTACTAGTTACTACTAGTAGTACAATTAGACATGAAAACAGTCTATTAGTTTTACTAGTGACAATGTTTTTGTCTACGAATAGTAATTGGGACACTTTTGCTGCATGAGTACTACAAGTGACATATTTCGCATCACTAGTTAAGTCTACTAGTACACTAGTCAACATAAATTGAGTACATATACTCAAAATTCAGGTCATAGTAGAGCTTAACTACAGATGATATCACCAATATTGTTATCATACCCAGTTGGCTTTGTGTTCAGTTGAATACAGTCAGAACAAAATTCAGCAGTTTTCAGAAGTACAGCTCCATACATTTAAGAAGTCGTGGTATCTGTTACCTGTTATCCGTATATGTGTGACAAAAATTACAAAGGAACATGTAAATATTGATTGTACAAGTGTTTGGCCCCATTCACTGCTAAAGAATTATTAGAAACAAATTAGTATGACAAGATCTGGATGGATCATTTTTGATGAATTTGTGGAAACTTGTCATCATAACACAAAAACTGATTCTCTTGATAGAATAAAAAGGAAAACATGAAAATAAGGTGTGATAATGTGGTAATCAAAACAGGCTACTCAAAGAATACTTCTATTAATTAATCATAATATGAATTGATTTAAAAACTGTAGCAAAAATAAACTTAGCCAGCATTAAATAGCCATTGAAATGAATGCGGGTCATTTCTGACTTATGTTGCACATCAGACAGATGAACACACAGCTCCAGCCAACTATGAACAGGACAGCTGTAATGGGTCATTTGTAATTGAAAAACATAAAGTAATTTGTAATATTTTGACAGCTCAACAGCTTCCCAACAACTCCAAGTAATGATGCTAATTTGGCAGGAGGCTGTATTTAATGCAATTGATCAAATAATGACAGTGTGATCTGATGCTTTTTTTGTATATAATTATGAAAGGAATATGCACCTTTCAGCCGTAGACACCAGGGTATTGAACCCATGCCAATAGTTCAGTAATGGGGGACCAGAGGATTAATTATGCATATTTATGGAAATCAGACATAATGACTGATCCCGTGCAATCTGAACATCTGTAGTTCTTGTGTTTCTACTAAACAGGCAACAAGCTGAAGCTGACAGCATGCTAACTCTGTGTGCGTCCATCCACAGGTGCCCCGAGCAGATGAAGTCTGTTCCTCTCCGTGCTGTCATGGAGGATGATAGACCCGCTTTAGCTCCACGGCCCACCAGCTTTGTCTTGGGGCTCTGTCTTTACATTATCAGGAATCAGTCTGGGTGTGATCTCTCTAAGGAGACGGGCATGTTTGACTTGCACGTCTTGTTCGGTCTTTGAATATTCAGTGAGGCCTGTCCTTTGAAGATGCTCCTAGGTCTCCTTTTGTGAGTGCAGCCGCTTAATTTATTGTGACTTATGCAAAGTGATCTTTAACCTAGAGGGGAACTGTGAAGAACACTTCAGGGACGTATAAAAACCTAGCTCAGACAGCTCATATTTTGGAGTGCAGCTGTTATTTGGGGCAAACCAAAGATTGAGGCTGAATTTTGAAGTAAGGTTTTGTTCAAATAGAAAGTGACTGCACATGAACATACTGAAAACATTTTTTTGAAGGGAAAACAAGATCATTTTAGCTTCTTTCATCACAACAAAAACAAAAACAATACAATTATTTCCTGTTACTATGGCTGCTGACATTATGCTGTTTCCCAGGCAGCTCAATTTCATTTTCTTGGAGATGTCCTGTTTTTATGCTACAAAGCATTGCAACCCATAAAATCAATGCCCTGGATGATTTTGTGAGGGCTGCTCGGCCAGCTGTGTGAGGCATCTCATTATGCTTTTTGCTCTCTGCGGCATTCTGCGGCTCATGTTGTGCCATGTTGTCATATGGGCTTTAAACATAGAACGAGAGCAGGTGCAGCCGTAGTCCAAAAGCACTGGAGAGGAAACAAACACAAACAACATGCCTTATCCTGCCTTCAAGTGTCTCCTTGTCCCCGTGGACCTCTGCTGGGCCATCTCTCTGCGCTGAGATCCACACGCACAGCAGCCAAACACTAAATCCCGGCCCCAAATGGTGCTGATCAGCCGCCTTCGTCGCCTCCTCTACACCGCAGTGCCTGCATCTTTGGAGCCTCAGTAGCTGGGGATCCCGCTGTGATAAATGGCAGAGCAGGTAGGGGAGGCGAGGGGAAGGGCTCCTTAGACTGCTTTGTTTACTTGCTAGTGCATTAACAAGTGGTAGGGTTTGATTAGACCCAGCAGGAACACAGCACATGCTTATCAGTGAGACTGTCTGCAGAGCTCCAGAGCAGAAGATTACAACAACACATTCATGTTTTAGTGAGCTGAAAAATAATGCAGCAATTTAAATACAATCTTCCAAATATACATGTATTGTTTTTTTTGTGTTTCTTTATAAAAGGAATGCATAAATAAGAAAAACAATACTTCTTCCATTACATGAAGACATAAAATATTCTACTGTCTGTCTGTTTGGGTGTTCATTTAAGGCACAAACTATCAGCATTTTTTTCTAATTTTGTTGTTTGTAATTTGTATATTTTACGTACAGGAACATCACAAATGTGATATGCACCGAGCCAACTGATGGTAAAGTCATTTGCGATGTGACTACGTTTACTTTGCCAGGTACTCTAACATAACTACGTCCAGACAAAGAGTGAAACTGATAGATGTTTGAATATTATCTTGCTGACCTGCCCAATAATTTTAATGAACAGTTTTACTCTAGATTAGTTTAGAAACGTGCTGATTTTCATTAACTAACTATATTACAAAACCATGGGTCATCTATGGACAATAAACATTTAGTTTAAGCTGAATACTTACTTTGAAGATAAACTTTTTTAAGCTCCTCTTTTTTTCCAGATAGTTTCTTAAACTTTAAATCTGTTGCTGAAGTATAAAGGTTAATTACAGCAGGGAGGCTCTGCCCGATGAGAGCTGCAGACTGCACAGTAGAGGTGTAACAAAATGGTCAACTCACAAAACGATACGAAATAAAGATGGTAGAAAATCCCCAACAGTAGGAAGTTGTGCAAAAATCTCATTTTCTTTATTTTCTTCCTAATGCAGACATACAAAAATATCGCTGCATCAGTACAAAATAAATGCTCTTTGAAAAAAACTTAATTGCAGTTTTTTCGCCTTTATTAGACTACAGTGCAAATACAAACATATAATCTCAATAAAAGTGCTTTGTTGTTGTAACAATCAGGATAAATACATTCTTGAATGAAAAGGAAAACAAATAGCAGTCCTCAGAGCTGCAGTTTAGACCTATAAATGTCTGAACTGTGAACTATAATATTTAGCCTATAACAGTGCATATACTTCTGATCTTCAAGTATGATCAAATTCTGTCAACTCAACAGTAGATGCAAAAATCCAATATCGTTTTTTTTATGCAGACTTACACAAACATACAGTTGCTGCCTGTCTCCAGTTCAAAGTAGTTAGTAGTTGGTAGTTGTACTTGCTGCAGTATACGGTGAATTGTAGCGGCATATTTTGCACACGGTTGTTGTTTTGTCCGCAATCTTCTCACCGTTCTCTCGTCTTTTACATGGGAAGCCAAAATAGGTCCACACAACCGATTATTTGACGAAGGAGCGTCAGCTAATTCCTCAACCTTGTCTTCCTCCGTATTAAAGCAAGAGTTTTTTATTCCATTCTTTTATTTAATGCACCTTTGAATTTTGTTTCATCATTTTTTTATTTCACGAAATTTCATGCCACGAAATTTCGTTACACCCCTACTGCAGAGGCACGTAGAAAAAGCACCAGCATCTTCTGATCCTGAAATTCTTCAAGGTTATTCTTCCGGCTTTGCACGTCCGTATCATCAATTTTCTCCAGCAACTTCAGTTTAGAAAGTAATTTCTTCTATTTTTCATTCAGATTTGTTGACTCTTCTTCTTCCTGTTCACACTCCAGTGTCTACATGTGTTTAAACCTCTGCTATATTCACTGCAAAACCTGCCCATGTCTGTAGTTTGGTAGTTGTTGTTACCTCACGTGAAGTCTTGACTGTAGCTGGTTGATGCATTTGTGGAGGGACACACTGGTTGTGTCATGTTCCAAAGTGGTACCAAAACAAAGCAGCTTGTTGGTGAAAAACTATGTCATTAAGTTAGATACAGCATGGCAACACTTTTGCTACTTTTCCAAGAAAGCTCTAAATTACCATAGATGGTGTTGCAGCCATATATAGCTTTAGCTTCCATGCTGGCGATGTCTACACAGAGACAGACCTGACCTCTGCACTGTGGCTAATGTTCAGGCTCGTGCTTTGTTCATCATACATCAGATGTGTGCGTCTACTCCAAGACTTGTCTTGACCGAATAAACAATGGGGCTGGCAGGACCTCATGCTCAGTTATGATAAGCTGTAACTGTAAAGGGAACATCAGGGTATTAGAAAAAAATCATTGTCATTGGAAGTAGATATCATTAATTTTATGACTCAGAAAACGCAGCCCCAGCAGAAAAACAGAAAAAAAACTAAAAGATGAGTCTCTTGTCTGATCATTTCCAGATAACAAGGTTCTGTGTTATCCTGCATCTGCCCTGGAAACTGATTAAAATAATGTAAACTCTTTTATTAACTGCTACTATCTATTCTTGAACACTGTGGCTGCTGAGCACTCATCTGCCTCTCTCATCGTGGGCTGTGTGAAACCATGATAAATATACTGTATGCCTGGAGTTGAATAATGGCCCTCGGTCTCTGAGTGATGGTCTCAGATATAAAGTATTTTACATTAATTATAATATGTCGTTAAATCCCCCCTCAGTTCTCATTTTTTCCTGTTGAGCGTTTGTTTTAATTTACACTCTGTTTCACACTGCATTGGATTATTGACCAGGTTAATGGAGTCAGATAATTACTTAATTGAATCTACTGTAACACTTGGTCATTAATTATTACCACACAGTGATTACAAAATAATTATTCAAGTATTCAGTCTTTAACATTTATAATCATTCCTCTCTCTTAATCTAATATTTTCAAACCGGAAGCCTAATGAGCCAGATAACTGCACCGTCTAAGTCCTTCGTCCTCATCCGACTTCTTAATAAAGCTCTGAAGGAAGAATGTAAAAACAAGGTGAGCTGTACTGACTCATCATCTTCAGTCATTTGTGAGGCTTAGCAGATGATGGGAGTAAATTAGCTACAATGATGAGAGCTCTTATTCGAATTGTCGTCTGTTTATTTGCACAAGCATTAAAAAATAAGCAACAGCCAAAGAAAATGAAAACGCGGAGTAACAGAACCATTCTATTCTCTAAATCGATCCAAAGACTTCAAAATGTGTGTTTAGCTGATTTTGAACTACTCCAGAACGATGATGTGACATTGGGAGAAGGCTGACATTTAAACCTGAGCACTGTTTATTGATTCCTGCAGTCTGACAGGTACCTGCAGACAAGATGCTCCCCTTCCTGTAAGCGATAAGTTACACCAGCTGGTTTGTCGAAGCAGTTGAGATGTCATGTTAGTAAATGCGGTCTCTCTCATAATAAATAAAAAAAATCAAGCATTCTGCTGCATAGCTATCACTGTGACAGACTGTCACTATGGCTCATGGAGGCTTTTGACAAGTTTTTGACAACCTGAAACTTAGAAAACACTTTTTGTTTTTCCAAGTGGATTCAGAATATCATGAACAAATGTCTGTCAGCCAGGGAAAAAAAGATTAATGCTTCTTGTGTGACAAACCCTCAAAATATGAGGCTATTAAAACATTTTTTTGGAAGAATAGGTGATGAGTTCAGCCGGTTGTAACACCAAAGACTTGAGGAGAGTGATGAATCCTTTTAAAGGTGTAGTCAGCGATGTGGGAGAAAGTGAGTGGAGAAGTTGTTGATAAATGAATTTAGACCCTCCTCTCCCTTCATACCTCACCCCTGGCTCCACCCCTGAAAGCTGAAGGACGTGCATCGTCATGGAAACGGCCATAGAAACTCCGTAGCTGACGTAGCTGAAGCCCTAGTCACACATTCCTGTTTCTCATGGCGATTGTACACAATTGTCATAATCCTGATGAAGCGTGCTTTGGTCGTCGTGCATGCGCTACTTGGACTGGATCACCGTTGTATAGTCGTGGATGAATGGCGGGGAACGTGGAAGGGTCTCGACAGTTTTGAACTGTTCAAAACTGTCATGGAGAATCGCCGCTCTCAGTACAGCGGGATGGAAGCCTAATGCAGTCCTAATGCGAACGGTATTAGCGTGGCATGTACGGAGCTGATCGTAGCTCAATCCTTAAAGCTTTATGAGGACGACTGACAAGGATGTATAAGACGGCACAAGCGACGGGGCTCAGTGACGCGAACTGAGCTCGAGCAGGGCTGACGTCATGTCAGTGGGATGAAAATTCGTGGAATCCTCGTCATATCGCTGTATAAACCTAGCTGGTTCAGGAATGCCCCCGAAGCGCTGTAGAAGCGCAACTGACGGTGTATTTATGGGGTGTGTCCAGGGGTGAGAGAGCCATTTCATCCCGTATCATAGCGATCACACCAGCCTCTTCAACCGTGTACAGTTGTGCACAATCACTATCTGAAACGTGAATGTGTGACTTGGGCATAAGGTAACCCTGACTCGTCAGACAATAGTAGCCACAACTCGACTGCCATTATTGATAACATCACAACAACAGTACATTTTGGCAGATTAGACAATAAGATGAATGCCCGACGGCTGTTACTGTTATGTGAAGCACCACAAAGCTAATGTTGCTTACCTGTCCAGCAGAAAAACGGCGACATCCGCATCCGTTTTCAGGTCTTTCAATACGCGGAGTTCCCTCCACCGTCGGAAAGCAACACTAGGAATTTTCATCACTGCAAAAACTAATGAATCACTCTATGAGCTTTTTTCCTTTCTGTCATAACATGACGTACTACTGGCTTTTACCTGCTAGTAAAGATCGTTCATGTCTGCCATATTAATTGTTTGTCGTCTCACTTAGTTTCATTTCAGTTTGGACAGCAAAAACAATACTGTAACTTCTTGTAATTTAATGGGAATTCACCCTAAATGATTTATTTAATGTAAAACCTACTTAACTGACCTTAATAATCTACTGTTGTGTAAGGACCACTTTAACACTTTGTTGGCTAATGCTAGCAATGGTGAAGTAAGATTATCATTTGAAAAATGGCTATGTCTTTATACAATAAACAATCAGTGTGAGCTGAATACTTACTCTGAAGATAGCTCTTATGATTTGTACAGTATCTCAAGGTCTTTTTTTCAATAATATTAATAACTAGGACTCCATCACTAACCTTTGAGAAGGACCTCATCTAATTTAAGGGATTACTGTTTCTTTCTCGATTCCTGCATCACAACTTTTGCCTTGATAAACAATGACTTTTGAAGGGTGTCAACATGAGTGTAGGGTGATAGCCTTTCAAAAGGAAGTCCCAGGTTATGTATTTATGGTAGGCTCATATTGGCGTGATAGCATCTACAAAATGGCCCTGTGTAACGATAATTTTAAAAGGACGTTCACTTTACATAAATCCACTGAAAAACCTTTTTAGCTGTCCATTTTAGTTTAACACTTTAGGTTCCAGCTCATCTGTTTGGTAGAGGTGTAATGAGGGAATAAAGCAGTCCCCCATTAGTGCTGGCCTTGGGTGAGACAAGGACAGTGGAACAGCGTTGAAATGTATGTGACTGAGTGAGTGAGCTTTCTGCTATACTGTTATGAGCTTTGGCAACATTAGACCCTTTGTACAGGAAAGAATTAAATGGTTAAAAACAAAACACTGTGGCAACAACATGGTGGACTGCCGAGGCATGTCTTTGCTCTGTTTTACTAACTAAAGATGACCACTGTCCAACAATGCAGCTGTGTTTGATGAAAGCCACACTGCTCCTCCCCAGATGGATTGGGGAAATATTTTCAATATGGAACTGTCCATCTGGCATGTCACGTTAACGCCACCCCTCCCTATGGGCAAAATGACATTCTGCTTAGGGACCCAATTTGGCCAGAGGCAACCCTGAATGAAGACATTGTTTTAGCTCATGAATTACTTTAAACACTACACTTTTCCCACTCACATTTCACTTCTTCTAACATAGAATGTCCCAGCTTTGCTGACTTTCTGGCCCCAGAGAGTTAAAGAAAACCACATTTGTAACATCTTTTTAACATCTCCTGACCAGCTCTTTTTTCCTTTACTCATCTCGTGTCCTAAGAACCCTGTTCTTCGTCTTTTGTGTTCACAGAGCTTGTGTTCTCCTGGATCTTCAATGAGTACCCCACCTTTGTGAAGCAGGACACTCGCCGCTTCATCTCCCAGGAGACTGGAAATCTGTACATCGCCAAAGTGGAGCCTTCGGATGTTGGCAACTACACCTGTGTGGTGACCAACACCGTCACCAAGACCCGAGTCCAGGGACCACCCACTCCACTGGTGCTGCGCAGCGACGGTAAGACCGCAAACTCAAATAATTTGAATCATGCAAACAGTTCGGCTCCAACGGGGGAGCTGGAAGTCAGATTCATCTGAGGGGGCTGAGAAATAAACGTCAGTGTGAAGACAGCACTCCCCGACCAGAAACAGGTCTGAGGATGACGACGGATCCACAGACATAAAAGCTCCATCACCAAATGTTGGAGCAGTTTCAGGGCTGCTCCTAAAGGAAGAGCAATCTCTGCATCCACCCACTCACTGACTGCAGAATCACATCAGAACATATGATTACTTATGTTTGATTTTGTCCTTCACCACTGTGGAGCTGCACACGCCCCACAACTCCTTCCTGTGTGCTGGCAGGCTGGATTTAAGCAGCAGTCGGAAGTCTAAAACTTACCTCCTAGGTTCACACCTAATCATGCTGACATGCTGGCAGAATGATTTATGTGTCTTTTCTCTAATGGCACTGAATCCCTCTAAAAAACACCTGGATTGAAGAATAAAGAAGAACTCCCAGCTGCTGTAAGAATCAAAATAAGAATCTAAAATACTATATTTGTCCTTAAAGCCATTTTCTCAGTTGCTCTTGTACATAATATAGCAGTAAGGATGTCAAATAAATACATTAAAATGGATAAGAGCAAAAAAAAAAGTAAAAAATTATGATGGCAGGTTAGAACGCGCATAATCAGTTTCAATGTCTTTATGAAGGAATAAATGAATAAAATAAGAAAATGTGAGACTATAAACAAGGCCAAGGAATTTACAATATTAACATGACCAATATTTACATTATGAATATTAACATGACAGCCCTGTGTGACAGTAGACCACATTTGACTGGGCCTTGCATTGGATATTTTGTTTGCTCATTTACAAAAATAAAAAATATCAGTGTTGAAAATACTGAAAAAACATTGGCTGGATCATTCTCCAGGGGTTCTAAATATAGACCACTAAAAACAAACAGACCGGTGTTCATCATCAGCATCATAATCAAAATCATCAGGAGGGTGGAGCTGCAGCCTCAGCACCTAAACTTCCTGTGGCTGTGCTCACAGGACTATTTGAGGGAGGCCGGTCTATTTGGTCATTTTCTAGCTCAGTGTATCTAAAGTGGTGTGACCAGACCTAAATGTGGGTGCAGCAACAGCAAATGTTGGGATGTCCTGTTATGTCATGGAGCATGGCATCATTTTGGGGACTTGGCCCCCTTGAATTTTGATTGACCACTGCAGGTGTGAATCCAATGACCTACACTGTGATTGGCTGGGTCAGACTCTTAAACAAAAATCAGCCTGTCAGGTTTCACTGTTTGATGTTGTTCAATGGAAATAAAGGTTTCCTAAAACATCTTTTTTTTAATTGTGACTCTGAATTGCATTTTGCTAATTGGCTTCCTATAAACTGCACCTTGTCAGGCTGCCCAAAGCCAGTTAAATATTGTGTAATCTAGCCTCCAACCACTAGTTGAGTCTGTAGTTGCGGTGTAAGTTACAGCTATTTGGCCCATAAATGAATTATGAGCTGTAAATAAGCAATAACATTGTAATAACATTGTTCAGCACAGACGTTTAGAAGTATTTTCTGCCATGAAGCAAGATAAATCTGCATCTAGACTGCTTTGGATGGCACTTGCATATTGACTAAAGTGTCACGTCTACATATTGCATTTGGATTTAACATTAACCTGTTAAAAGGAGCAGAAAATGGGGGTGCTAGCAATGCTAACGTAAGCTGCACTCTGCACTTGCTTTTCTGTTGTGATATTTGGCCAAATCCATTGGTCTTTGTTTGGTTCAGATGGCTTTCACATCCTCCTGGAACCAAACTCTGGTCCACTTGGAAGAAAACTAAGGGTGTTTTCACACCAACCACATTTAGTGCGCACCAAAGAAGTTTTGGCCCAGGGTTTGGTACGTTAGTGTCAATGTGAATGCAACCACCGCACTTTGGTGCACACCAAATCAGCCGGTCTGAGACCTCCATGAAGGGGTGGTCTCGATCCGCTCTCGGGCATCTTTGATGTTGCGGTTTCACTGGTGTGAAACAAAAGTGGTCCGAACCGATCTACTTTTGATGCATTACTTCCTGTTAATCCTTGGTGTTCAATTCTTTGGTTAGCACCAGAGTTTGTTTGTTATTTCACTACAGTCCAAATAAATTGATCCAGATCAAACGTGGTTGGTGTGAAAGCAGCTTTAGATATAATATTTGTGACTGCAAAAGGACAAAAAATAATAGTAACGTCTTTCTTTGCACACAAATACTAATGGAGGAATAAATCACTCACCTTATGTTTTAGAAAACTATGAAATTTGCCCTTTAGTCACTGGAGGAGGAGCAGGACAGAAAACATCTGAGGACCACAGGTCTAACTGTCAGTCCATCGTGTGAACCGTCTGGTAGTTGCACACCTTTTGTACTCGGTAGGGTTAAAAAGTGTTACAAGTCAACCTAGGTTTTTCTTCAGGACTGTGATTCAGTCTTTCGTCACCTCTGCTTAGCGAAGAATCTGATTTTTTTTAAATCAAAAACTATCTGGATCTGGGACACAAGCACATTCAGCTTGACGATTATTGTCGTGAAGGCCTGGTGGAGGTTCAAAAGCACTTTGGGTTTGTTCAGGTGAATAAATAATCCTCATGGTCAAAGGTGAATGTCTCAAACTGAAAAATACATTTTTTTAAATAAAGTATTTAACTATGATCTAAACTATCTATCTATCTATCTATCTATCTATCTATCTATCTATCTATCTATCTATCTATCTATCTATCTATCTATCTATCTATCTATCTATCTATCTATCTATCTATCTATGGCGTTTTGTAGATGTGTATTTTATTTATAAGATGCAGAGAGTTGTTGTTTTCCTCTACAGGCAATTTTGTCCTTGGGGGGAATCAATCAGTCAGTCCCACTTTATTTGTGTAGCACTTTTCATATTACATATGAAACACAAAGTGCTTTACATAAACAGGGAGAACAATCAGCAGATAGTATGTGCAACACAAACTTCAATAACTATCATTAAACCACAGAGACAATTTTTTTTTAAAAATGAAGAAAAACAAAACTATATCAAAAACCTTGATGTAGCAGAAAAGTGAGTGAGGAACTGAGCAACTGTCATCATGAGTCCATGTTGAGAAAAACTTGCGATACAAGTGAATAATAAAAAAGACACACACACATATATATATATATATATATATATATATATATATATATATATATATATATATATATATATATATTTATATATATACATATATAAATATCTGTCAGTGCTGTCAGACGATTAAAAAAATTAATCTAATTATTTACCAGATTTATAATTAATTAATCTAATTAATCGCATTTTAATCCCAAATAAAGAATTTGAATTCTAGGATATTATAAAATTGTAGTGCATGACTAATCAAATGAATACACTCAGAAGTGAAGATTTGTAAATCCACATTTTTTGTGACTAAATAAAACCAAAGTCAGGGCAACTTGTCCAGAAAATTCTAAGCTCAATCAGGCAACTCAAATTACACTTTAAGTGTTTCATAAATCAAATTCAAAATAAGAAAAAGGTCGAGGATATCCAGCAAAACAATAAAGTCTGATGCATTATTAAAGAATGTAGTACAATATAGATAAATAAATTCAAAAATAAAATAAGACTATGTCTTAAATATGCCATTCCTGTTGTCACCTGGGCTTTGTTTGGTTTGACTAGAGACGCATGTGTGAAGTGACACGTGCCACTGCCATGTACGGGTCCTCCAGCTGGACAATATCAAAATGTTTGTGTGCTATGAATAATCTTACGATTAATTTTTATAATGCATCAATTTGCGGTGTAATTAATTAATCTAATTAATGCGCGAAAATGACAGCCCTAATACGTGTATATATATGTGTATATATATATATATATATATATATATATATATACATATACATATACATATATATATATATATATATATATATATATATATTCCTGCAGTGTGGTACACACCACAGTAACAATGGCTACTTTTCAATCTGACTGATTAATTACAAGTTTGAACACACCCACGATGCTAATTACAGGACAGTGTAGTTGGTGTGATGTGTCCCTATGGTCAAATCATTTTTAATGTTTTCAATTGGTACCATCATTTTTGGTCAGGCCAGGTTAATTCATTTGTTTTTAAAACTGATTCTGTTGAACCACAATTCAAAAGCAATACCTGATTTTATGAGTTTATTTTCAGTCAGTTTTCATTTATTATTTACACTACACATATACATATAGCTAGATAGCTAGATAGCTAGATAGATAGATAGATAGATAGATAGATAGATAGATAGATAGATAGATAGATAGATAGATAGATATTTACGTACATTCATACATGTATAGCCTACATGTATATAAATACAAATTGATTGTTTAAAATATATTAAAATGTAAGAATGAATAGATAGATTACTACAATAATTTAAAAAAAGTTGAAGTTATTCACTGAAAAGCTTTTCCTGGAGTTTGTTTTTAGACCTGCTCCAGCCTCAGGTCTGCATGTCGGCCCACCATGACTCATTATTCAGACCAACATGTTAGCTGATATAAACCAATCACATTTATGTTGACCTACAACATCTGATATTATGGGATGTCCCTTTTCCCAAAAATAATCCCATTTTAATTTCTGTCCAGACAATGGAACCTCTTTCTCCTCTCAGAATATCTTTGGAATATTTTCATTTCGATCAGCTCTGAAAAATGCCCCATCCCTCCACGCTGGGTGGAGAGGTTTGATTTGTTACGTCCATAAACAAAAAGGACGACACATGAAAATGAGTTTGGTCTGCAGGTTCCTGAGAGCAGGAGAAGTGGCTCTAAGGAATGTAGATGAATCCAAAGGTTAATTATCTCTTTCTTTGCTAATTCCAGCATGTCCTTTAACATGTGGATCTGATGCTTTAGGCTGGCCTTATCAAGGCACTCCAGAGGAAAGGTCATTGTCAGCAAGTAATCTAATTGTAGCTCCTGTCCCAGAAGAATGCTCTTTACCTAATGCACTGCACTACAAGATATATGAGGCTGAATCCTATTTTCACCAGGAATGTACTTTTTGACATTTAAGTCAGTTTTCCTCTTTGTCCAATTAAGTGCAGCTTATCTGGTGCTAAAAAAACAGAGCAGTGCCCTGTTACCGGATACAAGTGTAAGTCAGTTCAAGTGTTAAAGCTGAATTTAATGCAGAATAAAAATCAGAGCTATGCTATTTCTCTGTAAATTCTATCTTTCATATTAAAACTCAAAAGCCTTTCTTCCTTTTCAGTTGATCTCAGATTCTGATATGACTGTTCGGTATATTTGACTAGTCTATTGAGGAAAGAGCCCATAGGAAGTGTTTCTGGAGGACTGAACCTTTAAGATACATCTCCAGTTTGACTGCAGAATTCTTCCTCTCTTACATTCTGGTGTTCTGTCTTCTGTCTTACTTTCCAGTAAAATAGTGTTATCCTAAAGCTCATAATCAGATTCCAAACTGTCCACCCTGCACTCATCACATCTTTACATGTCCTCTCAGTAAGTTTTTTTTTTTTTCCCCTGTGAACAGGAAAATAAAGATGTTGGATGTGTGGTGCATTGTGTTTCTGAGTCCTTCATGGTGGTGTGTTGAATTTATCTTTACCTCTGTTTTGTCACCAGTCAGGACATAACATGTAATAACTGGTGAAAACATTATTAATGCACTACTGTCTATCTTTTGCAAACAAGCTAACGTAAGCCTATATGCAGTGTGAGTAAGATAATCATTATCTCTACACTTTTGTTGATTAGGACACAATCATTTTTCCTATTTTTCATTCCTCTTCAGCTGAGTT
>JAZDUH010000150.1:6462500-6495000 GCA_036419115.1 Scarus forsteni
CTTAAGATGCCCAAAAGACATGAAGCATTGTCCCATGAATTTCAATTGTATTAATATCAATCTATCTAAAATTTAATGGGGTATAAGTATAAAATAGCACAAAATGTAATAAATGAGTAAAGCAAAAGTACCTCACAATTGTTAATAAGTAGAGTACTTGAGTTTGTATGGCCAAGTCAGGAAATCACTAAATGCAATGCCATTGATTCTCGGGAGGCCCAAACTTTAGGGTTATGCAGGCAGGCTGTAGATCATTATAGGGCTAAATACGGTAGTAATTGTCTTTTATTCTCCCCACAGGCACATAGATGGAAACCATAAACTGGTGAGGTGGAGAATGGTTTTTCATGGATGTGTTGATGGCTTTAGTCGAACCATCATATATTTGCAGTGCCTCAACAACAACAGGGCATCAAGTGTACTGGAACTGTTCTGCACTGGTGTACAGAGCTTTGGACTTCCCTTGAGAGTACGCTGTGACCATGGCACGGAGAACACAGGAGTTGCCCGATACATGCTGGAGAGAAGGGGGGTAAATAGAGGCAGTGTCATAACTGGACGCAGTGTCCACAATCAGAGGATTGAACGGCTGTGGGCAGAGCTAAACAGAGTTGTCTCCTTCCACTTCAGTAATCTCTTCACCTTCATGGAAAATGAGGGCATCCTGGATTCTACAGATGAACTCCATATGTTTTGTCTACACTATATCTACTTGCCAAGAGTTCAGAGGGCAGCTGCAGAATTCAGAAGTCAGTGGAACAACCATGGATTATCTACACAGGGAGGACAAACACCTCTTCAGCTGTGGCAGAGAGGGGTTCTTAACAGAGCCGGTGCTAGTGCAATGCAGGACAGTTTTGCTGGAAATGATACCTTGGAAATCAGTGAAGACCTTTTACAATTAGACACTGAAAACAATGTTGTTGTCCCAGTCAATGACTTTATTGTAAATCAAACTGTTATGAACAGAGTAAACGAAGCCATAGACCCACTGACTGATGATGGCAACCATGGCATACAATTATTTTTAGGTCTGGTGAACTTTCTTAGCGAACAGTAGAAAAGCTGCCTAAGAGCTAGAACTCCCTGGATTGTTTTGTAACAAATAGTTAATGGCTGCATTAATGCAGTGCTCTCATGCAAAATGCCAAAACAAAACAGTTTTTCTCACAACAAATCTGATACACAGCTCTAGAAAAAATTAAGAGACCACAGCAAATTTTTCAGAAATTACCACTTTTCATTTTCTGAAAACAAATTCTCTAAATGATAAAATTGTACATGGACTTTGGGAGTTATGTTGTCAGTAGCCTGTAGAATTAGACAAAAATGTTCATTTTATTCGAACATATACCTATAAATACCTAAATCAGAGGAACTATTAATTTTGCAGTGGTCTCGTAATTTTTTTCCAGAGCTGTATACTCAAGTTAATGTTGATCAAAAATGAGTGACAGAAAAAAGGTTAAAAAAAAAAAAAAAAAAAAAACAGAAAAACTTTTGGCTTATCCCTGTAAAAATGACATCCTTATCAATATTTTTACCCAAAAACTGTTTTTTCTGCAAACACCTTATCAAAGAGGGGAAAGAAAACCAAAACAGTGGTAACTAGAAAGCACTCGGAGAGCGCAGACCTCCGCCAGCACCACAGTCCCCAGCCATATTGTCATTTTGACCATAAATATTAGTCCTACTTTTACTTCATCTAAATATTTAGATTCCCTGACCATGAAAACATACCATTAGCAACTGGATTCATAATGATATCTATTTTAGTTCAGTAGTTATTCACCAAAATCACATTTTTCGCCATGGCGGCCAGACGCTGATCCAGATCAACACCAAAATCGAATCAGGTCTTCCTTTCCCATGCTGAACATTTCCTGAAAATTTCATCCAAATCCGTCCATAACTTTTTGAGTTATTTTGTACATGGACAGATAGACAGACAGATGGACAAACTCTCCCAAAAACATAACCTCCTTGGCGGAGGTAAATATGTTTTTCCTCACTAACTTTAACATCCTGAGCACTGTAGTGTAGTTGGAACACTCAATCTCTTCAGAAATTATTCTCTACCAAAACCCTGTGTGTTACTTAATGCAAAGTCCATACTCTCCCTGAAATCCTCATATGTGTCAAGTAGTGGCAACCTCAGGCAGTTAATGCAGGTGTTTGCCATAGGCAAATGGCGTCCAGGGCTGCTGGACTGATCATGCAGGAAATCAACTGATGGTTGTGGGGAGAATCCAACCGGAGGGATGACACTTGCGCCTGTCGCAAAAGCTAGGATTTTTCCAAGTGCTGAGGGACCCACTTGCTCTAACACAAAGAAAAGCAAGCAAACACAAAAAAGAAGAATAAGAATGTACCACATTATACCATTAAGTTAAAAGTTTAAAAAAAAAAAACAGATTGCACAAATAAAGAGAGAAAAGAAAGTGATAGATAAAAGGACGTAAGGGGAGGAGTGAGAAAAGAAACATGAACAAAACTACAAAGACATCTAAAAATTCAAAAAGGTATATAATGTAAGGACAGTCAATTCTACAGAGACGGACTGTAAAAGAAACAAAAAAAAACAGGAATATAGAGGAGAAAAGAAAATCTAGTAGCAGTATTTACCTTCTACATCCTGCAGGTAATCCCTCCAAAATGCCACAATGCGTTCCTCTGCCATTCTCTTGTTGCTTCCCACTGCAGACAGGCGGATGTGGAAAAGCTGATCCATTACATCAGCAGTGAGTGGAGATGGTTCATGACACATTAAAGGTCTGAAACTGTCTGGCTGAATTCTCATTGCATCTAGAACACCAAGGGTCTTCAGGCCCTCCCTAAATCTATAAAAATGACAGACAAGACAAACAAAGGCAGTTCCAAACTGGATTGATATTTATATGCTATTACACCAGCAGGATGAAAGAGATTACTTGCTTTACAAATGCAGAACAGGAGCAACACAATGCATGATGCCAGCAGAATAAGGTGGCAAACAGTGAAATATGTTTGATGTCTGTAAATTCAAAATAGACGTGTTCAGATTTTGCTGACATAATTTCAAATCCAGTTCAGTCCTAAACGCACAAGTTAGCAATCCTTCATAGCACTCAGGAGAAATTAAAATTAATTAAATGTGTTGTGTTTACATGTGTGTGATGTGCAAAAAATGGTGACCATATAGTTGTAATGAGTGCAAATAATTTATCACATAGTATTGAGTTGTTAACTACATGTTCTGTTTGGAACCTTCTTTTTTGAGGTATTGTTAAACCACTTTTGCAAGCCTAGTTTATTAGGCTATACAGTGGCTTCATTAAAAATATACAGTACATATTCAAATGTTTTGTTGTTCTTGTATTTGTGCAGAGGAAAGTGGTCGAAAATATCACTCAGAAACCAATAAAAATTTCACTGATTTAGATTCTGAACAAGAGTGTCACACAAACCTTTCAAATGCCCCACAGACTCTGTGAACCACCTGAAACATGAGAATATCTTCAACCAGTTGATCTTTGTCTTTAATGCATTTCAATGGCCTAAGACACCCAGCGTTTGCCAAGTAATCTTGCAGCGGTTCAGTGGCATGTATCAGGTCATCTAAAGATGTACATTCTGACACCTAGAAACACCACACAGCAGAAAAAGAGAAACAAACTAAAGCATAGTTTTGCAATCGAGAACACTGACAAGATGATAAATTTGCAGGTTACTTCTGACCAGTGTTTTGCTGCTTAAAAACAACAACACAGTTCTGACAATTTAGGCAGTTGTTGATACTACTTCAATGATCATTTTGGAGTCTGCACATTTTAACACAATAAAACTGGATCACGTTGTACTATTATACTTTTGTTATTAGCATTCCATCATTGAAATAAGTGGTGTAGAAAATGTAATCACAAACAATCAGAAAAACATAGTACAGTTCACTAACAGCAAAAAGTACATTCTCCGAAGTTATTATACAGTTGAATAAACATCTCTCTAAAAAAAATCTGGAGACTGAAGCCTAGGATGTATTGCAGATAGTGGGATTAGACTACAGTTGTTTTAGCAAGGTAGATCTATAACTGGCAACCAAGAGTGTATTTACAGAGCATTTACCTTTTTAACCTTCTCACAGAGGTCAGGATCAGCAATGTCTTCCAAAACTGGCATCACTGAAGTATTGCCACCAACTAGACAACGATACAGTGTTGGTGCAATGAATCCTGGTGGAGGACCGCCATGGACAAGACTTACAGCAATGGCCTGGCCAGCAACAAAATACCGGTCTTCTCTTAGAGCTAAAGCAAACATGGCATAAAAGACAAAACACAGGGGAAAAAAATATGTCACAACACCCAGGACAAAGTAAGCACTGGGGAAAAACATATAAATATGTACACTAAAAAGTAAATTAAGTGTATACCTGAACTGTCCAAAGCCAAGTTCAACTTTCCATCTCTTCCTTCAAACATTGGTGACAATGCGAGAGCTTCCATAAGCAACCGCAAAAATTCTCTCCTTGGGCCACCAAGATCCACAGCCTCTTCATCCTTTCCCAAGTCATCTGAGAATTTGATGGACATCTGATACATTGGACTATAGGACGACCGTCTGAAGCCTCGCAGAGCACCATCCAGTACTGAAGTTCGATTAATGTTGAACCTGCATCTTCGACTGCTGTCAATTTTGGATGCAAGATTGAGGAGTACCTCCTGTGCTGATTCAGTGTTTGGGTGTTCAGATGCTCTGTTTGGAAAAGAAAAAACAAAAAAGTATTATAGGGATAAGATCACGTTTTCAGGATAGTGTTATCATCACACAGCTATGTCAAGTAAACATAGGTCATAATTTCCATTTTTTTGCACAACTAACTACAATTTGAGCCATAAAATAGCTTTTTTGTATATGAATGTTTAAAAAAGAAACAGCAAAGATAAGAGTTTGCATCTTGTTAGTCTGAAGACATTGCATTTGTCTATACTTGTGACTTAGATGAAGGTCAGATCACGTTTAATTACCAATTCATCCAGAAACCAGATAATTCCAGAGTTCACCGACATTTTCTTGACACATTATATCTAAAATTACTGCACTCATTGTCAGTATGAACCAGTAACTTACGCATGAGACTCAAGGCTTGCCATTATGGCCTGGCTTAGCTCCTCATCATCATCCGAAAGGTCTGATGTCATCCCCATGATGGAAAGGTAGACAGCATAGTCATCATTGCCATTTGATGGGGTCTGGGTGACTGTGTCAGCACTATCCAAGTCAATGACAATAGCTGCTTCCTGTGACACAGAGGGCTGGGTTTCTGTGGTCCCAAGAGCACTGGTTGCATCCTGTGATGCAGGGGGCTGGGTAGCTGTGGTCACGAGAGCATCAGTTGCTTGAAGTGTTGCAGAGGGCTGTTCAGCTCTTACTCTTGTAAAAGGAGGAATAGAAGTATTCGGTGCTGTTGCAGTATTGTTTCCCCTGGCCCTTGTAGTCACATGGTAACTGGTAGATGTTTGTTGAGTGTCCATCTCTACACAGTTGTCTTCTGGATCTGAGTTGTCAACCTATAAAACAACAAAAACTTATATTTAGGAAATATCATGGCTAGACTTACTGCCAAACCATGAACATGTATCGGCCAAACGAGAAAGAAAGATTATTTCAAAATATCTTACCGAAAATGTAAGACTACTTGATGGCCTAAGATAAATCGCCTTTGACTTGAAAATCTTGTGAACAATCAAGCCACTAAGTTCCTGTCCCTGGTGCAGCTTTGGTGATACCAGTGTGTTTCCACATGACATCAAAAGTTCAATACTGAAAAAATAAAGGAAGAATAGAATTCAGTTTTAAAACCAATATGCAGCCACTTACATATGAACTATGATGTGCAGCATCTTAATACTCCCACAATACCTGACATCCTCAGGAATTCGGTCGCTGAATGCCTCTCTTAACTCTGCGATGACTGTCTCACTGTCCCACGCTTTCCTCATTTCAAAAGCGCTTAAAATATACCCGCTTTCATGAAGCTTCCTTCTGGTTTTATGCTTGCATACTTTGTCCCACGTGGGATCAGGCAATAGGATCACATCCTTGGTGAAGGTAGGATGATTGGGCGCAGTAGGTCTAAAAAGAAAGCATCATCAAAATATTTTGCAGTTTATTATGATGAGTTACCATTGATAAAATGTACAAAAAGTAGGCATCCCAAGAGATTTTACATATCAAGTCTCTTAATTGTACAGTTATTTTTCATCCTATGGATAACCACATAGCCAAGCATAGGCAGGAGAGCTGAACAGGAGTTTTACGCAACAACTGGAGATAAAACACTAAGGTGCAGCGGACCCATAGGACATGCCATAAATAATCTCAAATGGCTCATTATTGCACTTTAACATACTTAAAAATACGATTCAGGCCTGAAACGTTACAAAAGGAAAAATATCAAGCGCTTCTGCAGCCAACCTTCCTCTGAAAATGTAACATCTGGAAAGCATGTACTTAAGCCATAGCTACTACCATAGATAAGCTATATGAATAACATTAGTTAAGGTCTCTTATTCTTTGTATTTAATATAAAATATAACTGAGGAATGTTCATACTAGTTTTTCATTAGTACCTGGCACCAAACACAACTCAGGAACTAACAGTAAGCTTGACGCTCCTTACTTAGAGTAAAACTGCAGCTCATTCTTAGCATTCACCATTACATTTAGCATTAGTTTCACTACTTGCGTTACCTGACTCAGCTCAGGGCAGCTCCCTTGCCTGAGTCCAGTCACAAAAAGTGAACCATGGCCCAGCTGTATCCTGACAGCTATTTCTATTTTATGCCATGGTCCGGATGAATGATTTCTGACTGGCTCACAGGTGTACATCAAAACCACATCACACAAATGCACTCTAGCTTAACTTTAATCACTGTTCAAAATTCATCCACTGCTGAACTTGTAACCATAGCAACATGAAGCGCACTGTTAGGCCAATGAGTTAGTCTGCCCCTAGTCTCTGAAGTAGAATAGTATCACCTTTTGAACAAAATAACCATCATAGCAAACATACTGCAAGATAACTTTGAGCTAAAATCAAGCTTTATTTTAAGACTTTGTAACCAGTTGCAACAATACCTTACAATACCTTTCGGTTATGTCACCCTGATATAATTTATCGGCTGCTGTGACTAATCACTCATTTGTTAAAGGAACTAGAATTATTTGTTGTTATGACAACGGTAAACTTTTAACTCTTACATTTTGAGTGCAAAACTTTCACTCAACTTTGCTAATGGTAATTTGAGATGAGATTTATCTTTTTATAACTTCAAATCAGGACATTTCATCTGAAGAAAGGGATGTAGTGCACAGCATAAATGAGTGCACCTCTTCAGATTTGTCAGAAATCCTTTAGTATCCTTTCAAGATCAATATTTTCTATGGCATACTATACCACAAAATACTCCTCCAAATGTGGGCCACTACTTGCAAAGATTTTATAAGTTGCACAAAAAAATATATTTTTCTCAATTTAAGATGAGGCTGTAAAATGAGTACACCCCAATCAAAGGGGTGGGAGCAAAGCAAAATTTAGTGATCATATTACCCTTATTTTCATCTTATGGTAAAATAAAATGTTATGTCAAACTCAGCTTTGTCAAAACGTTGGAAACTGTTTTTGTTTACTTAGATATTGATTAGTACATTACTTTTAATAGGGGATGTATCCATTAATGCTGGGCTCTGTATGTAAGATGAGATTTTTTTTTTTTTGTAAGATGAGATAATTTATATAATTTGGTTAAAGCATAACAGAGATACAGTTGTATTATGTTTCAGTTTATAAATAAACTATTTAGACTAGTGCGTTCTCCTTAAAGCTTTGCAATGTTGTTGGCGAAGTGATATTGTTTCCCACAGTCACGTGAAGGTAGCACTGTGAATAGGTTTTTGTACTACAGTTGTGGTGATTATTAAAACGCTCGAGAGATTGTCCCCGAACATTTATGATTTAGTGTATTCGGTAAATAGTTGACCCCAAGATAATACAGCAACCACTGAAGAGTAATATACCCGCAACATATAATGTTAATGTTTTATATTGTTCATTTGCTCAAAAGAATCAGCTCTGAAAGCCAAATCTCTGTAGTGAATCAGCTCCCAGTTTTTTCCTTTCACTGCTTAACTCCCACAGTGCTCAGCCTCAGCTCTGCTCACGGTAGAACTTTGTTTTGATTGACCAGCACAGCGGCCATTTGAAAAATCACATGTGAGGATATAGGAATGAGTGAAACAGCAGACAGCAGTAAGGAGTGTGTGAATGCACTGTGTAGTATTACTATGAGTGACTCGAGGGTGAGGCAGCATCTGGCTGTAGTTTAAAGATATTGGTAATAAAATTGGACATATGACAGAAAAATGCACCAAATTAGGCAACTATAATGATTTTCATAAAATCACTAAACACAAATAGGTTTTCTACATAAAAACTATTAGTTTTTACAACGCTACAGTAATACATAAGGCTTTAAAAGATCCTTAATCAAGAGCCGTTCGGGAGCCGAAAGAACCGTCTCTTCTCTGGGAATCGAGCCAAAAGAGCCGGTTCTCTGAAAAGAGCCGAACTTCCCATCACTAGCGTTTAGCACTGATTTAATGTTGTTAGCGCCTCCATCAGAGCACAGTTGGCTGCTGGCCCTCCGTAAAAGAATACACGCGTGTGCACTCACCAAATCCTGTGCATGCCACCTGGCTTAAACATTATTCTGGGGGAATCACTGTCCTAACTCACCTCTTTTTAGACTTTGAAGCCCATCCTCCGAAATACTGTTGGGTCTGATATCGAGGTCGCATGACTTGGTTCACGCTGACGTTGGCATTAGCTCCAAGCGAAGTAGCGGTGCTCCGTTGGCTCCCGTTTCTGAAAAGCCGCCGCATTTCCTCTTCTACGGCCGCACTGGATGCGACTGTGCATGGCTGTTGCCGTTGTTGTACTGTGTCTGACACTGCTGTGACGGTTGAAGAATTTAAAATGCCACTGAGGAGGCCGATGGCTTGATTGAGTTGCACTCTGTCCACCATGCTGTTATCATGATCATGCAGGTTAAATTGCGCCTCCCCCAGGTATATCAAAAAAGATAACCAATCGTATGGGAGGCCGTTTAGGACAAAACGCATTAAAAACCTGCACACACACTCACAATGGATTCACACACACACTGACGACTGGCACATATGGACTGAAACAAGGAAAAACACATCAAAAATCAGCACATACACCCACAGTTTACACACACTCACACAGGTAATGGGTATTTACACACTGTAAATAAAAGCTAAACACATTAAAAAGCTCCACACTCACAACAACAATAGGCACATACACACTAAAGATATGCACACACAACTGCATGCACACACACACTGAGTGTGAACACAAACTGATAATGGGTATATAAACTCAAAAAACATGCACACACATCTGCTCATGCACGCACACTGACAATGGCTACGTACATGATAAACATATTCACACCTGAAAACCTGTGCACATGCACACATTATATAGAGTATTTACACGGACCACCTTTCACACAGGGGATGATCGCTTTCATGTCTGTGTTAACTTCCTCTACTGATCTTGAGTGTCTGTGTGTGTGTGTGTGTGTGTTGGTGTGAGTGTAAAATTAATTGAATGTGCCCGGAAGCTCCTGTCAGTGTAACCGGAAGGCACCTGAAACTGCTTGTTTACAGCTTGTTTAAAGTCCGCCAATGGCACAGCTACTTCCGACTTTGCTGTTTCAAAATATTTGTCTCTGCATTATAAATATTTCATAACCTATACTATAGAAACTTCACACTTGAAGAACAATGACTTATTGTTCATCATTTTTGCGTAAATTAACCATCTGTCAGAACAAACCACCTCACTCGCTAGACAAATTAAGAGTTTCGTCATGTTTGCATGTATTTTATTCTGAAAGCTTTGACAGGAAGTCCTAGTATCTGATACAGATGGATGCACACTTGACTTCGATCATGACAGCATCACAGGTACCACAGGTAGACAAACCGAGGAGGCTGTTTCAATTGTTTTTTCCCCCCAAGGTAACGTTTTTACACCGTGTCACATTCTCGTGACTCTGAGCACGACGAGCCACAGAAGACATGGCACCAACAGTTCTGGTATGGTTTCACAGCTCGGTCCAGCTACCGGGCTCTGTTGGATTGACTGGATGCAGCGCAGAATACGAACGAAGAAGTCACATCCCTGGGCCACATGTGGCATCTAGGTGGCACCTCTGGCCGAGTTGTGGTGAGGCAAAATGCATGTGGGCCATATCATGGCCACATTGGTTTGGCCATACCATCAAAATTGGAGGGAATTTCTCCTCTGGCACAGTTCTGTAATTAAAACAATTGGCCCAGATAATAGATTTTTCATTTGGGCCACACAAGGTTTGTAACTGGCAAATGTAATATGGCAAAACACATTAGGGCCACATGGTAACCACATCTGTTTGGCCATACATTCAAAGAGTGGCGGGAATCAGGAGTTCAGAGTCTGTTCAGAGTCAACTGGTGGCAGTGTCGGGAGAAATTTACAGGACTGCAGGACTGCTCATTTTTCCATCTGTCTTGGTAAGTGAATTTTAATCCTCTGCATTTTGTTGAACTATAATAAATTGTGTTTTTATTGACTCTAAATTATGGTTCTACACAGTCTAGATCTTTTGGGGAGATAATGATCAGCATGAACATGTCTTTTGTCTTCATACAAAATTTATAAACTGATAGTAGTTGTTTTTTTTACTGCTGTGTACTGCATTTTCCTTTGAAAGTGAATCTATCTGTTAGCATCAATCTGTCTGTCTTTCTCCATCAGTGACAGTTTGACTTGGTCATTTTATCAATACATACTTATTAATTTATACATATATTTGTTTAGATTTCCTACCTGGGATTGATTGGGGGCTTCAATTTAAAAGACACAGTGTGGAGAATAATGAAGACCACAATATCGAACCTTGTCGCCAAGCAGATGAACTGGAGAGGATTAAACAACAAAATCCCCCTCCAGCACTTGCTTTTGAAGACCATCATAATTGGTAAGAAATCAGAATTTAAAAATTTTATATTTCTGTCTGTATACTCACTTTATGTGAGTTTTGAAAATTTGCAGGGCATTGCATAATATCAAAAGCTATACTAACACTATTCTTTCTAACGTTCTGTGTTCTGAAGAAGCTGTAAGACGAAACCCTGTAACGGCCACAGTCTCAAACAAGGAGGAAGAGGTCCTGATGGTCAAATTCCTTCATTTGGCTGGTGATAGAGATCGAGGAAGACAACAACGGCAACAAAATGCTGAGGAAAAGAGAGCTGAAGCTGACAGTTAAGGCAGACTGAAGTGAAACTACATTTCAAAAACATTTCATTAAACCCAGTTCTAGTTCACTGTTTTGTACTGTACACTTTTGTACTGTTGACATATGTACTGTCTACAGTAGTATTTCGCACACACATACACAGTAGTAAATGAGTGATTGCATATTTTTGTACTGTTGTATTTTCATTTTGAAATATAACTTTAAAGGAAAACTTGTGTGTTGTGATCCATATACATTTACTATATTATTGTTATTATTATTTTGTGCCAGAATTCACCTCTGTCAACCATATATGAGCCACATAATTATTTGTATTTAGTTTACTCCTGGTAGAAATCTGGTATTGTTATGGTTCAGTTAAGGCTACTATACCCTAGGGCCAGATGTGGCCCATCATTCAGTTCCAAAAGTGAGCCAGGTAAAAGATGTGGTGTAAATTAGGTTAGCTTCTGGGTAAAATCTGGATTTTTGTCTGTCAGCCACATGTGGGCCACATAAGAGCCATAGGCTTTTTCCAGAACTCAGCCATACAGGCCTGCCCAATAAGGCCCAGCTATAAGCCATATGAAATCCTTTGCAGTTGGTACAGCTGTGGTAAAGGTCTGGCCATGTTATGGTTCAACACAGCTTTCACATACATGGGCCAGATTAGGGCCATCATTCACTTCCATAATTGGGCCACATCTTTGCTGTTCATCTGGGCCACATCCAAGCCAAAGGAAATTTGCTATTAGGGGTATTTCCTCAATATTAGCCTTATTGCACAAGGCTAAAAAATAAAAGTCCAAATGCAAGTAAAATCAACTTCTGTGGTGCCATATCTTCGATGACTACAACGTTAGCTTGAGAGGAAAAAAACAATTGAAACAGCCTCCTCGGTTTGTCTACCTGTGGTACCTGTGATGCTCCGTCATGATCGAAGTCAAGTGTGCATCCATCTGTATCAGATACTAGGACTTCCTGTCAAAGCTTTCAGAATAAAATACATGCAAACATGACGAAACTCTTAATTTGTCTAGCGAGTGAGGTGGTTTGTTCTGACAGATGGTTAATTTACGCAAAAATGATGAACAATAAGTCATTGTTCTTCAAGTGTGAAGTTTCTATAGTATAGGTTATGAAATATTTATAATGCAGGGACAAATATTTTGAAACAGCAAAGTCGGAAGTAGCTGTGCCATTGGCGGACTTTAAACAAGCTGTAAACAAGCAGTTTCAGGTGCCTTCCGGTTACACTGACAGGAGCTTCCGGGCGCATTCAATTAATTTTACACTCACACCAACACACACACACACACACACACACACACACACACACAGACACTCAAGATCAGTAGAGGAAGTTAACACAGACATGAAAGCGATCATCCCCTGTGTGAAAGGTGGTCCGTGTCAATACTCCATATAATGTGTGCATGTGCACAGGTTTTCAGCGTGTGAATATGTTTATCGTGTACGTAGCCATTGTCAGTGTGCGTGCATGAGCAGATGTGTGTGCATGTTTTTTGAGTTTATATACCCATTATCAGTTTGTGTTCACACTCAGTGTGTGTGTGCATGCAGTTGTGTGTGCATATCTTTAGTGTGTATGTGCCTATTGTCGTTGTGAGTGTGGAGCTTTTTAATGTGTTTAGCTTTTATTTACAGTGTGTAAATACCCATTACCTGTGTGAGTGTGTGTAAACTGTGGGTGTATGTGCTGATTTTTGATGTGTTTTTCCTTGTTTCAGTCCATATGTGCCAGTCGTCAGTGTGTGTGTGAATCCATTGTGAGTGTGTGTGCAGGTTTTTAATGCGTTTTGTCCTAAACGGCCTCCCATAGGGGTGGGTATAAATAAGATTTACTTCCACTCACTCCTTTTTGGATATATGATTTATTTAATCACATGACAAGTTTTACTCTTTTAGTTTCATGCGTTTGGCTTCTGTAAAGTATTTTCTTTTTTTTTATTTATCTTTTGTTTATCTCAGTCTACTGCAGTATTCTATTTTTGGTTTATTTGTGATTATCATCATTGATATCATTATTATTACCTTATTTGTATTACTATCATTGTTATTGTTATTAATTTGTCCGAAATAAACTTTACTACTACTACTACTATTGTCCAGCACATTTTAAACACACATTAAGAAAATTAAGTTTACCAAACTGCTTAGCTAGTGATAATATAGGAACAGTTTTTAAGAAGCACAGCAGTGGCTGCCCTTTCTCAGGAAACCGACTGCTAGGAGTGTGCTGTACATCGATGACAGTCTTTTATAACATCATGGTTGAGTCTGTTGTCACCTTTGTTTTTATTTCCTGGTTTGTGAGCCTTTCTTCATCTGGTAAAGCAGAGGCTTGAACAGGTTGTAAAGATTGCTGTAAAGTCATGGGTGGAGTAAAACCTAGAGCTAAGAACAAAATTCAGTTTCCTGACCATCCTCTCCTTCAGGCAGGAGCTTCAAACCAAAGTACGGTGTACATTTTAGGACATCCTCAGTCTCAGGAAAACTTCTGTCATTTCTCAGACCAAACGGCCTCAGAAAAACCCCCATCATACCAAACGGCCTCAGGCTTCAAAATAAAAGTCATCAGACAAAACGGCGTCAAATTAAACTGCCTCACCCAAAACGACGTCAGATAAAACGGCCTCAAAACGAAAGCCATCAGACAAAACACTGGATAAACGGACTCAAATGAAAAACAGCGTCAGGTCGTAACAAAATCATAATCATCGTAACATCATAAATGTTAAATCGTCTTGAGACGGCATTCAGCTAAAAATCAGCCACTAGCAAACTTCCTGTTTTCAAAATAAAAGCATCTTTTATTATCTCCTTTTAGTTCTTTAATGCTTTTGTAAATTGGGCTCTTGTTTTGGAGCCGACCGGAAGTTTCTTCGATAGCATAATGGCATGCATAACGAATGTCCGAAATGTCGAAATGAAATTTGTGTCTGTGCGTTTTATGGATCGAATGATCACATTTTGGTATTCTACGTGGTGACGAATCAACAGAGATATTTAATAGCCTGGTGTGCTTCTGATTTCTGTCGTCCAGGGTTTGAAATGCATCATGGGAAAATTAGTAGTATACTACAGTGTGAACGGTTGGCATTCTAATCATACTTATAGTATGTAGTATACAGTATATACAGATGAGTGTGTAGTATGTAGTATGTTAGTATGCCATTTCAGACATATATAATATAATAATGTCTATGGTACCGACTTTTGATGACGTCATGCGCACTTCCGGTCTCTTAAAAATAATGTTCAGTTGGATGTTACGACCTGACGCTGTTTTTTATTTAAGTCCGTTTATCCAGTGTTTTGTCTGATGGCTTTCATTTTGAGGCCGTTTTATCTGACGTCGCTTTTGGTTGAGGCAGTTTAATTTGACGCCGCTTTTGTCTGATGACTTTTATTTTGAAGTCTGAGGCCGCTTTGGTCTGACGGAGGTTCTCCTGAGGCCTGAGGATGTCCTAAAATGTACACCGTACATCAAAGGTATGGCACCACAGTGTCGCCTCTTTTTTAACTGATGGCTTTAGTCTTGGTTGTCTCTTGATGTTTTCTGTGGTTTACATCCTCTGTTTTATCCTTTCATACTTAAATGTTTTTCTTCTTGTGACTGACTTGGCCTGAATGTGTTCTGATGTATTTTCCCGGGATACCAAGCAAATTTCATAAATCTGCGATTCCGCCAAAAGAGTGAAATTTCTGTCCCCAGCATATTATTGTATATTAAATGTATAAAGACAAGTAATATATTACAATTTTTTTATTGTTATACTAAACACCATACACATTAATATTTGTAGAAATTACATATATATATATATTTTAATATTTTAAAATGGCATCCAAAACACTTATACATAGCATTTCTTGCCTGTCCCCACAGCCAAACTCTACACTTTACTAAAACGCATCATGAACAAAATCCTTCCAAAGAAAATTTTCTTTTGCTTTAAGTGTGACTCCATATTCTATCTACACTTTTAGTCTTTATATTTTGGTTAAAATTCACACTTTAGTGCTGTCCCCAGGTTTTCACCAAACACATTCCCCAGCTTTAAAATTCTGGAACATTCCACCAGTGACATGTTCTGCAGGAAGTGACATCATTTAGGTCTTCTGCAAGTCATGGGAAGACCAAAAGTTAGTTATCTCTTTTATTTTTCCTTAAATTTAATGATATATGAGCTGTTTTAGAGATGGTCAATCTAAAAACTCAGTCCTGTTACCTAAGTTATCTCTAAGACAACATTTGTTGATATCAACAGTAAAATATTCAGTTCAATCTTAAGAATGTGCTCCATGTGCTCAAGCTCCTAGCATAGATGCTAAGTGGCTAGATTTCACACAACTGCTAATTGTAAGTGAAAAGTCATTGCTGTTACCCAAATAAAGAGTAACAGCAAAAAAAGTCATTATTTTGTCATAAATGTTAGTATTTTCATCATATAACCAACCATTTTTCTAAATAAACCCTTTTTCTAAGTCAAAACATTGTATGTGGTTGATATTCTTATTATTATTATACTTATTCATGGTTTAAAATGGTATTTGAGGGCCGTTTACATGTAAACTCCTGACTTGAAGATGCAAAGATTCTTTCTTTCTTTTATGGAATTCTTCTGCGCTTAGATGACAACGCTCTGAGACGAGTTAATCCCCTGTAAATCCACTGTAGTGTGCATGCCGGTTCAGTAGATGGCACTGTAGGTCTGCAGAGAGGCAGCGCTGCTACAACACACGAACGAAGAAGAAAAACTTTCACACAAACAACAATGGCGAATAGACACACAGAAAAGCAGGAGTTTCTTTTATGGACAACAAATCAGTTCGGACAACAAATCTGTCTGGATAGTTTTTTCTGGATAACAAACCGAGCACGGTAAGACGCTCACACGCTTACTCGGCAGACGGCCGAAGCTGTTGTTGTTCCTGGTATGCGCACGCAGCCTCCATGTGAAAGAGTACTGCCCATGCGGTGACGTCAGCGTTTCCCCCTGAAACGCTCTGCTTTGTGTTTACACGAGGCTGGATGGAGGAGCGGATTCAAATCTTTCCGCTTTGGGGAGCGGTTTCAAAGTTTGCGTTTTCGGTGGAAACGCAATGTGGTCTCATCCAAACGGAAGGCCAAAACGCAACGAAATGTTTGCGGAATTGACCGTTTTCGGCGTCATGTAAACGGCCCCTGAGTTTTGGTAACAGCAGAGAAAAAATTGCAATGCTAATAAACTGTCGAAAGTTGCAACAAATTAAATAAAGTAGCCTGAGATTGGCCAGTATTCATTTTTAATGAGTAAATGTGTAGATTATTAAATTCTAAATTGAAATTGGATGAAAAATGAAGTTTAATTTTGAAGAGTTACGACAACAGATTTCCCTCTTTTGGCGGAATGACCCAAATGTGCCAGTAAAGATGAAGTCAAAGTTGAGAGAAAACATTAGCCAGGCTGTATTTAAGATTTAAAGATTAAAAAGTTTGTCAAAACATGTTTAAAGAAGTTTATTTTAAATCTTTATGACACAATGCATAGTGTTTTAAAGGGTGCATAATAACATGATAATAAACAACATAGAGAAGAAAAACAAAAATAAAATACAAACCATAAAGAAGCAGGTGAAACTGAATGGTAAAGACAATGGCCTGTGCTTAAAGATGGTTTTTCTCTGATTTAATTTTAAGCTTCAGTAAACATTAAGCCCTCATTCAACATCTGCAACATGAGCACATAAGATCTGATTCACCTTGTTCTGAAAGCACCAAGGAAAGTGTGGTAGTTAATCTAATTCGACAGAAAGATCATTTTTAAAAAATCAGTGTTTTTGATTTATGTCTCTATCCCTCTCTCATCAGCCCAAACCAATGTCCAAGTCATCACCCATCACATGCAGAGACACACTGTCTGGTTTTTGGGATCAATGTTAGCTTCAACTCTGAGTATATCAACCTGCAACTACACTATTCAATCAGTATAAGCTTATTTTACACTGTGAAATGGAGATAATATCCTCATTAAAATCAACGGTAACACTTTACTTTAGAGGTCTGCAAATTTCATTGCACTTAGATAATAATTAGACAAAGTTTCCTCTTTTTCTTTGAATTTTCATGAGAATTTGGTGTAAATGAGCACATAACTCTCTAAAATAATGTCCAAATTCAATGTTGCAAGTCACAACTGGTAGGTTATTGTTTTTTCCAGTTTCTTTGAAATTTACTCTGAATTGAAGGTAAGAAGGTGATCAGCAAATAATTTATTTGAAATTAAATCACAAACCACCACAAAATGTTTTAGAAGTATTCCAACATTTCTGCTGTTTCCAGAGAAGCAGGTGATAAATAGCTGCTTAGTTCTTGGATACAGAAGTTAGGTTCGTTGTTTCCTGTGATAATTACCTTTGAAGTGTTACGTGAATAATTCAATTTCCCAATAAGCAGTTGATAGTTAGCTATTTGTTATTTAATTTCACCAAGTTCTTTAGTACCAAGTTTGCTGATATGCATAATTGAGATCACATGCAAAATATTATAATTGTAAAGAAGTTTTTCGCTAATTTTCACCAAATTCTCATGAAATTTTGGGGGTAATTTCAAAGAAATAAGAAAAAACTTTGTCTAATTATTACCTAAGTGCAATGAAATTTGCGGACCTCTAAAGTAAAGTGTTACCAAATCAACAGCAGTGTTACTATCGTAATGAACAATAATGACAACAACACACTTGATTTCATCATTTTGTGTTTTGTGGTACTGTGTAAAAAGGGCCGATGGTGTTGAGATGTCTTCGATTTTTACACAATTACAAAACCATTGTTGGGGCAGCACAAGGGCGCAGCAGGGAGCCTACGTCCGTTGTAGCAAAACGGTTGCTGGTTCGATTCCCATGTCTTTGTGGAGTTTCATATCTGAATGTAAACAGCTATGGCGATGATGTGGGCGAACTCTAGGGATGGGATGAAATATCGTTTGGCAATATATCGTGATCAGTACGTTTAAATGCATCGAGTTTGAAAAAAATGGATCACAAAATAAAGACGTCACGTCGGGTAATAGCGCATAGTGTGTTGTTGCCATGGCGCTGTAAACAGCAGCAGCCTGTCCAGTTTGTTCTCCATATTTTAGCTGTTTTTTGTGTTTTTTCCCTTAATTTTTCTAACAATTTTCAAAAGTTTTCCTTTTTTGATCTTTTTCTGACCTTATTGCACTTCTTATTAAGACTCTTTTTTCTTGTATATCCTATGCATATCTTTTTCAACCATCATTGCTGCCAGGAGGCATTTCTGAGGATACCAGCAGAGTGTTCTTTTTTGAAAGATGCCACCAACTGCCAGCTTCATTATCATCAGCTACCAAGAGCCAGTTTCATCAGATATTCAAGGACCAAGGACACATCCAGGATTGAAAAACTGATCAGGAGGGCTGGTTCTGTGGTTGGCATGAAGCTGGACTCTTTGGTGACGGTGGCAGAGAAGAGGACACTGGACAAACTGCTGGACATTCTGGATGATGCCAATCACCCTCTACACATGGTCATCAACAACCAGATGAGCCTGTCCAGCGTAAGACTGCTCCTCCCCAAGTGCAGGACCAACAGACTGAGAAACTCCTTTGTCTCTCAGGCCATCAGACTGTATAACTCCTCAATTGGGGGGATGAGGAGTAACTGTCTGGCAGTATTTTGGCTTTCTCATTAAAAAAGACGAAGACGGCGAAAACAAGCTCGTTAGCATACACTCTCACTAACCTCTCTAGGGTTAGAGAGAGTGTTATTGTTTGTGTTTGGCCTGTTAGGCCTTGTGTTTTCCTGTGTGCAACTCAAACAAAAACAAATAAGTTGTAATTACACAGTAATATTTTTTCTTTTCTACTTTTTGATATTGTATCGTATCGTATCGATGTATCATATCGTGACCCGGGCATATCGAGGTGCAGCGTATCGTGAGTTTAAGTGTATCGTCCCATCCCTAGAGAACTCTGCACACAACACAGTCTTAAGGTCTTTGCACACCAATGACACTGTGAAAAAATCCCCAAAATTGGGAATAATTCAAGGCAAATTTCATGTGCCTTTCTTTCCACATCAGCAGCGATATGTTTTAATACATTAGTTGAAATATACTTTTTACAGTGTATCCTCTTTCCTCAGAAATATGGCTGATTATCCCCTTCATCAGACCACAGAGAGTTGGTGAGAAGTGGTCTTATAATGCTCTCTGATGCATCAAGACTGACTTGCAGCCTTGCATAATATCTTTGGAAAAACTGTGAAAATTTTTGTTATGTCTTGGGAGACTCACTAAACAATAAAGTAGGTAGGGGTGGGCAATATGGCAAATATACTCAACAAAAATATAAACGCAACACTTTTGTTTTTGCTCCCATTTTTCATGAGATGGACTCCAAGGTCTAAAATTCATTCCAGATAAACAATATTACCATTTCTTTCAAATGTTGTTCACAAATCTGTCTAAATGTTTGATAGTGAGCACTTCTGCATTGCTGAGATAATCCATCCCACCTCACAGGTGTGCCACATCAAGATGCTCATCAGATATCATGATTATTGCACAGGTGTGCCTTAGACTGCCCACAATAAAAGGCCACCCTGAAATGTGCAGTTTTGTCTCACAGCAAAATGCCACAGATGTCACAAGCATTGAGGGAGCGTGCAATTGGCATGCTGACAGCAGGAATGTCAACCAGATCTGTTGCTCGTGCATTGAATGTTCATTTCTCCACCATAAGCCGTCTCCAAAGGCGTTTCAGAGAATATGGCAGTACATCCAACCGGCCTCACAACAACATTCCACAGGCCACAATTGACAATCTGATAAACTCTATGCGAAGATGTGTTGCACTGCATGAGGCAAATGGTGGTCACACCAGATACTGACTGGTTCTGAGTCCTCAGACCCCCAATAAAGCAAAAAAATTGCACATTTCAGGGTGGCCTTTTATTGTGGACAGTCTAAGGCACACCTGTGCACTAATCATGGTGTCTGATGAGCATCTTGATGTGGCACACCTGTGAGGTGGGATGGATTATCTCAGCAAAGTAGAAGTGCTCACTATCAAACATTTAGACAGATTTGTGAACAATGTTTGAGAGAAATGGTAATATTGTGTATCTGGAATGAATTTTAGATCTTTAAGTCCATCTCATGAAAAACGGGAGCAAAAACAAAAGTGTTATGCTTATATTTTTGTTGAGTGTATATCATATCACGATTTTTGAAAAATAAAAAAAAACAAAATCAGGATCACGATTTTATCACGCTTTTTTTACTTTGATTTTTCTAGACTAATTTGCATGATTGACCATTATTTCCCTATGTTTAACATATAATACATGTAAAACCCTAAAAGAAAAAAAACAGACAATTAAAGCTAAAGAAACTTTCTGAACAGGTTTTAATTTAAATAGTGCAGTTTTTATAAAAATGTGCAATATCAATTGAAGTAAATTTCAAAGAAACTGGAAAAACAGTAACCTACCAGTTGTGACTTACATAATGAATTTGGACATTATTTTAGAGAAGTTATGTGCTAATTTTCACCAAATTCTCATGAAATTTCAAAGAAAAAAGAGAAAACTTTGTCTTATTATTACCTAAGTGCGATGAAATTTATGGGACCTCTAAAATAAAAAAAAGGTTTTATGTTACATATTTGGGAGAAGTTGGCCATTTTGTTTATTTTTAAAATCAATAACTCATAGATCCGTGTTATTCTGTGTTGTCATGGAAACAACTTTGAGTTTAGTCATGGAACTCAACTCATCAAAGGATTGAAGAGGATCAGAGAAGCTGCTGAAAGTATAAAAAGAAGAGCTCGATGAAACCCTCTTCGACATCTAGCAGAGCACAGCACAGTATCGACACTGAGTATTCAGCAGTCTACTGTAGCAGCGTACGGAGTATTCCCGGATCATTCAGAAAGTGACTGTAGCAAAGCGCCGTTGACCCTGAGCATTTCAGCAGTCAACTGCAGCACAGCACAGGATTTTTTTTTGTCAACCATGGATCGCAAACAAGCTTGGAGGCCCAAGAACAACCGCCCCATGAATGCAGCAAACAACACGGCTCAAGGGTACCAACAGCAGGAGCCGTCAGTTTAAAAACCAGGACCAGTACCTGACTGGTCCTGGTCAGGTCCAAGGACAGAGGGAGGATTTCGGTGGCTATTACCATCAGCCCCATCAGGATCGATCCCGCCAGCAGAACAACAGGCCCTTCAATAAGATTAGAACGAAGGAGCAGAACAGACGTGAGATTGAACACCTCAAACTCCAGAGCCATACCTTGAGTTGTTTGAGAGCTGTGGAGAAAAGAAAGGCCCTGCACAGCGCGTGAGCTGGCACCAACTGTGCAGAACCGCCTGCAAAGGAGAAGGCTCTGGAGCAAGAAGTTGAAGCTCTAAAGATGAAGCTGGAGGAGACAGTGAGGGAAAGAGACCTTCAGACAGCCAGGGCTGATGACCTCCAGAAACAGCTGGAGGGAAGGCCAGGAGGACAAGACTCTGCAGAAGCCACCTTCTAACTCTAAGACATCTGAAAGGGAGGCCTTCAGCAGAGCACTGGAGCAGTCCGGTCTGAAGGAAAACTTTGAAGAAGAGAAAAAGCAGCCGCCCAGATGAAACGTCACCACAAACTAAAGAGGAACTTCTGGCTGACACCCAGAAATTATGCCTGGAGCTGTATACGGAGGTCAAAAGACTCGAGGAGGAGCAAGAAAACGACTTCCACCAGAGACAGAGGCTGGCCAGAGAGTTTAACACGGAAAACCACGCTCTGACTCAGAAGGTAAAGGACCTCGAGTGTGAGATTAAAGAGTTGAAAAAGAGCAACATCGACACAGCCTCCACACTCAGAACCACACAGGAGTTCAATCTGAACTCCAGAAGGTCCTGGATGCCTCCAGAACAGAGTGTGGAGAGCTGGTTAGGAAAGTAAACAGCCTTGAAGAGCAATTATCTGAGGAAATCCAGAAGAGTCAAGAGCTGACCAAAAATGTAACATTGGAAAACAAAAAGCTCATTCTGAAGATAAAGAACCTAGAGTATGAGGCCTCCAGCAGTGCTCTGCAGAACGAGAGTTTGAAGGCAGACCTTAAAGCTGCCAAACAGACCAACATGAATACAGCCTCCGGACTCAAAACCACTCAGGAGTCCAATCTGAACTCCAGAAGCATCTGGATGACTCCAGAGATGAGTCCGGAGAGCTGGTTAGGAAAGTCATCATCCTTGAGCACGAGTCCATGGAAAAAATCCGCGTGACCAATGAGATCAAACTAGAAAACGACACTCTGCCTGGAGGTGGAGGCCCACAAGTTTAAGGCCCCCAATAAAGAGGAGCTCTTTGGTCGGCAGATTAAAGAGCTCAAGGAGGAGCTGGAGGCCCAGAAGAGCAGCAGCCTTCTCCTTACATCAAAACTGACTGCACAGGAGGTCATCTGTAAGGCTGTGCAGGAAACTGGAAAGGAGGAGATGGACCATCTAACATCAAGCGCTGTCGACTCCCAGAAAAACTACAAGGAATCACACACCTGTTCCATGAAAGCGAGAAGATCAGTCTTTGGAGGAAGGCTAAAAAACTAGTAACATCAAAAAGCAGGCGGCAGTTTAAGCTGCAGACCCGGCTGACCCAGCTGGAGCAGCAGCAGTAACTGCCCCCAACCAAAAAAAAAGAAAAACAGCAGCGCAGTGGATCCATCTTTACTCCAGTTTTTGTTTTCCAATGCAACATTTTTGTTCCTCCCAGCAGTAATTGTTCCTCCTGTCTCCAAAACCAGCAAACCAGCCTATAATTTGTTTCAGGTGCTTCCTAGTAACTTATGTTGTTATCTTGGCTTTTAGTTTAACTGTATACAGTAAACTAAAAGCCAAGATATTAACAACAAGAAATAGGTACAAAACAAAAGGGCAGCAAAGGCTGGCATGCAAAATAAGGATTTAGCCCAAAACTACAGCAATTATCTGGTAGTACAAACAGTCAAACTAGCAAATACAAAGGTTACAACAATCACAACAAAGGGTTTGGAGACCGGACAGGATTCAAAGCTGCTGTCAGAAGAACGCCGACTTCCAGCTGCTCCCTGCAGCTTGAAAGGGGAGCCGCTTTCTGTGGCCAACGGGAGGGCTGCTTTCTCAGACGATTCAGCTTCCTCCGCTAATCGCACTGGGCACCTGAGAGCTGCTGCACCAGAGATCCTCTCTGCAAGAGCACTCACTCACACAGAACAAGAACAAATTATTACAAGATACTGGCCAGGGGAATAGGGCACACCGCTGACCCTGAAAGTTTCTTTAATTCGACACATCCTAAAAGAAGTTTTCAGAGTCATGGTAAGTTGAGGCTCGCTTTGTTTCAGTTGTTCATTTCAAAAGGTCAACTGGAGCAGAGTGCACCACTTACCAGGAACATAAATGGTGAAAATTACATTTCAATTAATAAACCTTAGATAGTTTTAAATATAGGTTTAACTTTTCATAATGATCCTTTTTGATTAAATTAATGTTTATAAATACTTTATTTTCATATAATACACTTATTCCTCAATAGGGTGGTGGCGGTTTTGGACTTATGATGCAATCTCTTAATATGACAAAAATATGTAAAGATAATGTTTTTAGGAAACTTGTTTATTGGACAAGTTTCACTAATTGGTATTTGCAGTTGTTATTGCAACCGACATGGTATTTAAAGTTTTCCAAATATCTGTCAGTGCATGAAAAAAGTTTTATTTCTCTCTCTAATGTGATTTTTCTGATTAACACGTCAGAAAAATGTCTTTTAGAGGCTCTTTCACGTGTATTTATCTTTATTTTATGTCGTCTTTCCTACAACAGAAGTTCAGGTGAATATGTATTTAATAAATCAGCCTGTTACAAACTCAAACCTTCGCCTTCACAAACCTGTAGGACACTCCTGCTCCCCCCTCACTATCAGGCCCATTACAGGAGCTCCATTCAGACCATAATCTCATTCAGACCTCTCATTCAAATTATCTGATTATGTCTCTGACCGCGGGAGAATTTTGATATAAAAACGTCAGAGAGCTAGCGAGCGGCGTTTGGGCTGAGAGCAAACAGAACTGAGGAGTGTTAAAGTTTCAAAAAGACTCTGCCGAGGGTTTAAATTATCACTGCAGGCAGGATAATTAAGACACCGGAGACACTGTTGTAAAGACGTGACCCAAGCCAAAGCGTGTGTTTGTTGTGATGCTAATGAATGCAGCTCGGACCTTCCTCAGAACTCTGCATTGCTTTACAACTTCTTTTTTCAACAACTTACAGGATGCAAAGCCACGAGGTAATGTATCTCTTTCTAGTTACGTAGCGGTAGTTTTTGACGTGTGACAACAAGCAATTTTTGGAAAACTTATAGTGTATCCCAAATCGCATACTTCCATACTCAAATACTTAAAATTTTGAGAGTACTGGCCAAAATGAAAAACAGTATACATAGTATGCTAAAAATGAGTATGCAAAAGTACCCGGATGATGTACTCAAATCGCCCGGATTTTGAATATGCAGCTGTGGACACTCAACGACTCATTTCCTCATCAACGATGGCAGCGGTGAGCTGTGGCTCTGTACTGACGACAGTGGATGTGACTGCGCTGTTCAAAGGTAAGTTATAAACACATGTTGTTTTCACCAAGCACCATAAGCTGTTGTCCTTGAGAGCGCACTTGTTGTGTATGTTGTTTTTTTGTTTGTTTTGTACCAAATGGTCTGCTATCAGTTATGCTAACGCTAGTTGGACTAGCAGCTACCTTGAATGCTAATGCTAGTTGGGTTAACAGCTGCCGGGGTCCGAGCATTACCCTGAATAATCGGGCAAATAAAATTAACCAGCAGGTTAGACCCTGCACAGGGACTATATGATCAGAAGCACCACTCGGACATTTCTATCTATTGGTGTATTTTAATTGCCGCGGCCCCGTAGCTCTCGGTTGCCTCAGTCAGCTGCAGATACCTGTAAAACACAGGTATCTGTAAAACACCGGTACCTGTGACTCTACATCGCTGTTTGTGATGTGGTTAATATGGGATTAATGTTTGCCTTCGCTGTAGAGGATGCTGATGTTAGAAGTGTGGGGAGGGCTTTATCAATCATAAATACTGCTCGATTCGCAGCTATTAGCTACCTTTAGCTTGGTAGATAGCCTGTGAATATATAGCTAGTGTCAGCTATGGATGTTTATCTGCAGCATATCATGTCATTACTCTCATGTTTCCCTTCGATGTCTGTAAGGTTCAATGTTTTGCTCTTTCTAGGACTGATGAGTAAACCAGGCGCCTGATAGCCTGGAGGGTTGCTGCCTGTTCACGTGAGGCGTAATGCCACAGGTACCTGCCCTTGTCATTAAAAAATTGGTTTGCTGTGATGTGATCAACAAGTGGATTCTGTATGATGTGAGTGTACAGTCATGATTACATAATTCTGTTTTTCTGTAATGTGTTGTCCTTCCTGCACAGGACCTAAAGTGCCCAAAAAACAAAGGATGGACCTCCACCTGGTAGATGGTGATGAGGGCACTGCTTGAGGCAGGGGTAGCCCCCATCACAGAACATCGGCAGGAGTGGCACTGTGGCGTTAAGCTGGCAGTGCAGCCTGGGGATTGGAGGCTGGGGAAATGCAGCACTAATGTCTTTAAATAAAAGTAAACATAAAAAATATCAGTAAATATATCTCTATCAACAGGCTACGTACCACAGTCTTTTAAAACAGCAGTAATCAAACCCCTCCCTAAAAAACCTAACCTCGATTCAGGAACATTAGCTAACTAATGTCAGATCTGTCACATTGGGCTCTCTCTCTCTCTCTCCCTCTCTCTCTCTCTGCATCTGCTTTTGCCCCGTTTGTTTGCTCCTGTACTCGTCTCTGGCTCTTGTCTTGCAGGTGGCCTGGGATCCTGGTGGAGACTGCCTGCTGCTGTGGAGCCACGAAGCCTCAAAAACTACAATTATAAACATGACACATAGTTGGCCATTTTATTAGGAACACTCCATTCCCATTATCATTATAGCTGTTCATGCATGATCTCCATATCCATGATCGATACATCTACAGTATCTATTTTTTATTACCACATAGGCATGAGGTCCCTCTGAAAATGGGATGTCACATCTCAAGAGGCCTTTAACACATTTATATTTAATGGAGACAAATATGGTAGGAATGACCTTGTGGTCTGGGCACCCATGAGTTCATCACTACCATAAATTCTTATTTTCAGTAAGAATATCTAAGATTATACTTCTATAAATTGATCCCCACAACCATTCAGACATGAGGACCTCCTGAAAATGAGATGTAGCATCTCAAGAGGCTAACCTCTAATAAATCAGACGACAGGTCGATGGTCCATGAACCTGTCGCTAACTTTAGTTCTTACTTTAGTCCACTTGTCTCCTCTTTCCTCCCTTCCTTTGCCCTCACACCCAACACAGCATCGTGGATTTGCTGTTCATCATGAGACTGGGATCCACATTCAAGATTTCCTGCTGCTTAACAGAAGGTTTTTTCTTGCCGCCATGATGGAGGGATCCATGATTGGCTTTATGGATTCATGTTGGTGTTGGATGTATATATTTGTATATATATGTATATGTGTATTTTATATATGTATATATGTATCTATGCATATATGTGTATCCATAATATGAAGAGCTTTATGCTCTATTGTAAAGTGTCTTGAGATAACACTTGTTATGAATTGGCACTATACAAATAAAGATTGACTGATTGAGATTGAATGAATTTAAATTAATATTAATGGTGGTGTGTTTTTTGTTATATCCTTTGTGGTACAAGTAACAAGCTGATCTAACACTGATGCTTCAATATTAACCCTTTACTCCTAGCTCAACTGCAGAGAATAAGACATAAAGCTATCTATATCCATAGATATTTCATTTCTGTATATTGTATTATATATATATATATATGTTAAAAAATATATAAAAGAAATATAATTATATCTATCTATCTATCTGTCTATGTATCTATATCTATATCTATATCTATTTATATATCTGTATATACTGTATATATATATGTATATGATAACTTGCATTTTAAACCCTACACAAAGAAATCAGTTATTTTGGTTAGTTAGCAGTTCTTTCTGTACCCTAAGACTGACAGAAACAAACGATTTTTTAACACATTAAATATTTTTGAATATATCGACCTCTGCCGAACAGTTGAGCTGGGAGCTGGAGGTTGTGATGTCATGGGTGTAAATAATATACCTGTCGAACTACTGTAATACTCAATAATTTTTGTATATGAACTTATATAGAGCTATCTTTATATTGTACAACAGGGACATGTTTAAAATTCCAAGTGGAAATTGGTTTGAAAAAATAAAATGACCCATAACCAAAACCTAAACCAAGTAAAGTACAGATACTCAAAAATGTACTTAAGTCTACTATGTTGCTGTCCATCACTGAATTTAACACACAAAGAGAAGGACGATACAAGTAACAATGGATGTAGCTTGGTTAGCAAATGGCGCACTCAATGAGGATTAGAAAATGTTTATCTGTTTTATTGGAACAAAGTAGCAAGATGAAGAGCTGGTGCCATGTTTGCTGTATAAAAATAGAATTTTTCGGTATCACTTTGAGTTATATTCTTTGCTTTATGATGGCAAGAGAACAGTTTGTATTATACACGTATACTGTTAAATTGTGTTACTTTTGGTTTGCTGTTTTGTTTATATTTACTTTTTATCAGTTAGGATATGACAGATAACATGTCTTCTCCCTTGGGACAGGAGTATGAGGATTTTTATGAGAATGAAAATAATTTAGCTGAGCCCTGTTTCAATAGAATATATGAAGAGTCACACATAAGTTTCTTATGTGCTGAACATAAATCATTTAGCTTTGAGAAAGACATTGATCCAGATGTAAATTTTTACAAAGATTTGAATTCTGCATCCAAATACTACACAGAAAATCAGTTTAATGAACTCAGTCTGAATGGATTTTCAATCATACACTTCAATAGTCAAAGCCTCTATGCAAATTTTGATCACATCAAAGAAAATCTGCAATCATTAAAACATATTTTTCAAGTCATTGCCATCAGCGAAACCTGGCTGACAAATGAAAAGGGCTCCAATTTTATACTAGGGGGATACAATCTTTTTAGTGTAAACCGCAAAAAATAAAAATGGTGGTGGAGTGGCTGTCTTTGTACAGGAAGATTTTCAGTGTAGAGTGGTTGACAGCACAGTTGTGGATGATATCATGGAGAGTCTGACAATTGAAATTCATTCCACTAATCTGAAAAGTATTATTGTGAGTTGTATATATAGGACACCTGGCTCTTGCATCGATTCCTTTGTTAGTTCCATGGTTGACATTCTAGGTAAGGTATGTGATAAGAAACAAGTTTTTGTTTGTGGTGATTTCAATATTGATTTAATGAAATGGAATGAACATAAAATGACAACAGAATTTTGTAACACAATGTTCAGTTTAGGTATCTGGCCCCTAATTGATAAACCGAGTCGAATAACCAAAGACAGTGCAACACTCATAGACAATATTTTTACAAATACTCATCACCAAGTAACATGTGGTTTGCTCATAAGTGATGTCAGTGATCACCTTCCTGTTTTTGTAGTAACGCATAATTTAATTTCTAAATGTTCAGTTGATAAAAATAGACATCCTTGCAAATTAAAGAGATTGAAAACATTAGAAAGAACAGAAGCCTTCAAAATGGATCTTAAGAATTCTAACTGGGATGAGGTTTATGTTGAAGATCCAGATCTAGCATATGATGCTTTTCTGTCTACATTTTTAAAATTATATAATAAGCATTGTCCTATAAAAATGTGCAGGGTGAAAGATCAATATGAAGGTAAACCATGGATTACAAAGGGTCTGCAAAAGGCATGTAATAAGAAAAACCCGTGCAGGCAAATCCAGCTGGAAACGATTATTTACAGAACTTACCTTCAAAACCTGTCTCCTCAGAGACTTTCACCCAAGCCTGCTCCTTTTGTTCCAGTCTCTGTAGAGGACACACGCCGAGTAGTTTAGCTCCGGATGATAGCAAACAGTGCCGATAAACCTCTCCTCCATCTTTGAGAGGAGCTTGAGTGGGAGCAGGAGGCCGCGGAGCGTCACACGTCATCAAATCATTGACATCGGGGGGGAATGTCATCGCTGATTGGCTGCCGTGCCGCGAACTGGCTTTGAAAGTTCAATATTTTCAACTCGAGCGTCGAGGTGTTTGGGGCGCCAAAACGCCGACGCCCAAACGCAGCCGCCAAACACGCCCAACGCCGCCTGGGCGAATTTAAGGCTAAGACGCTGGTTTGCATAGACTTTGTATGTAATCTCGCCCAGGCGCGCGCGGCCGGGTGTGGCCAGAGCATAAGAACAAAGTAACCACCATTATGAGGATTCAAAAAAAGGAAGACTATAGTAAAATGCTGGAGGATAGTAAAAATAACAGACAAAAAACTTGGAAGGTAATCAATCATATTATACATAATAAAATTAATAATTCAGAACTTCCAGACTTTTTTATAAATAAAGTCAAAAATAAAGTGGATGATTTAAAAAATGTTGTTGATGAGTTCAATGATTACTTTGTTGATGTTGGAGCTTCTTTGGCAAAACAGATTACTGTATCTGATGAAAACAAATATATGTTTAATAATTTGATTAACATTAATGTTAGTTCTATGTTTTTAAGTGGGATACACAAAACTGATGTTATTGAAATTGTAAAAAAATTAAAAGATAAGCGATCACTCGACATAAACTCCATTGATACAGTGACTATTAAAGAAGTTATTGATTATATTGTCAGACCCCTGACCTATGTTTGTAATCTGTCTTTCCAAAAAGGAATCTTTCCTAACAACATGAAGTTAGCAAAGGTGATCCCAATTTATAAAAATGGAGATAAAAACTGTGAGGAAAATTACAGACCAATATCACTTCTGCCGCAGTTTTCTAAAATTCTAGAGAAATTGTTTGTAAAACAATTAAAATTGTTCATACAGTAATGCAAATGGTAGAAGAAGTAATGCAAATGAAAATGGTGAGTGTTGTATTGGTCTGTATATTGATCTGCAGAAGGCTTTTGACACCATAGACCACAGACAGTTACTGAAGAAATTACAGGTGTATGGAATACGAGGGGTTGCTTATTCTTGGTTGGAAAGTTATTTATGTAATAGGCACCAGTGTGTACAAATCAATGATACTATGTCAGCACTTAGAAAGATCACATGTGGTGTGCCACAAGGATCAGTGATTGGTCCAATAATGTTCATTCTTTACATCACTGACATCTGCAATGTAACAGATTTTTTAGATATGTAATATTTGCAGATGATACCAATTTGTTTTGCTCCGGTAAGAATCTGAAGGAGCTTTTGTGCTGTGTAGAAATGGAGCTGGAAAATCTCAAGACTTGGTTTGATGTCAATAAATTATCTTTAAATATTAAGAAAACAAAATTTATGGTTTTTGGGAATCAAAATGATCGTGATTGTAATGTTAAATTAAAATCTGCAATGTTGACACTGAAAGAGTTTCTGAGACTAAATTCCATGGAGTTGTCATTGATGAAAAACTAATATGGAAACAACACATTGAATACATAAAAGGGAAAATCTCAAAATCACTTGCAATCCTGTATAAATCCAGAAATATATTGAATTCCAAGGCCTTACATTTGATTTACTACTCATTGATTGCTCCCTATATATCTTACTGTGTGGAATTGTGGGATCCACCTTCAAAACCACCTTAAATTCAATAATAAAACTACAGAAGCGAAGCTATACGTATTATCAATAGAGCTGACTATTATGCACATACGGAGCCACTTTTTCTTAATTCTCATGTTATGAAATTTTCTGATCTGTTTTATTATAAAATAATGCAAATTATGTTCAAAGCAAAATCAAAAATGCTCCCTGACTCAATACAGAGGCTTTTTGTAATTCAAGACAGTCCATATAATCTCAGAGGCGTTTGCAAATTTACTGTACAAAAAGCTAAAACAGGTATGAAAAGGAGACGTGTCTCCATTATTGGAGTTAAATTCTGGAATGATGCCAGAATTAATTTAAAAACTTGTCATTCTTTATTTGTTTTTAAGAAAATGGTTTGTAAAACTATTTTTGAAGCTAATAAGAGTGATTAAGTATCTGTGTTGTTGCTTTTTGCTTTTTTTTTGGAGGATGGTAGCCTAAAAGAGAGTTGACAATATAGGATAGGCCTTTATAAGCAATTTGCTTCTGCCTTTGCCTTTTCAGTCATTATTTAACACATGAATCTTAGTTTTGTCATTTTGTCAAATGTCAATATTGTGTACAATATTTGGTGTTGTCATGACCAGTGTTGGGGAAGTTACTTTTAAAAAGTAGTGTTTGCTCATTACTCATTACATCTGAAAAAAGTAACTCTTTACTTTACTTAGTTACCCTCTATGAAGAGTAACTTCTCAAGTTACTTTTCCGTTACTTTTTACATTGCTTGATCATGGACAGAACCCCATATCTATTCCTAAATGTGAAGGCCTACATAAAGTTCTACTACAGAGAACATAACAGTTTTTGTGCTCTTTATTTTACAAAATGTCACATACCCTGTGGAATCAGAGCTCCCGCCCAGTGTTCCACATTTTGCTTCTGAAATAAGCAACCAGGTCGATAAAAATAAGCCCAAAATAAGCAACCTCCAGCTATTTCCTTTCCTACTGTGATCTACTACTTTTTAAAAAGAGAAGTCTACACAAAGTGTGTTAGTTTGCGTCTACATTACATTTCAATATCATAGTGCAAGTAGGCTATCTATTCAAGAAAAGACCGTCGCTTATCACAAGCAGACCTGGCAACTTTGGCTCTGGAGCATGCGCGATGTGCGTGAGTGTGTTTGGGGGCGTGCATATAACCAGGAAACGAGGAAGTGGACAAACTGCCTACTGCAGTCGTGTTTTCCTTTATGTCAGGAGCTGGAAGATAATCAGGGGGATTCACACAGACTTACGAGCCCCAAGAAGCAACTTCACGTCTAGAAACAAGCCCAAAAAACCACAACCTGCGGCCGTGACTCACGAGACAAAGTGCT